>JAHQIW010001651.1:0-246873 GCA_019055375.1 Parelaphostrongylus tenuis
TATGTATGCGTGTATGTGCGTATATATAGGTGTGTATGCGTGAGTACTATTGGTCCGTCTATGTGTTTGTGCATGTGTGGGTGCGTCTGTCTGTCTGTTCATGTGTGTAGTAACTGTCTGCATGTGTGTGTGTGTGTGTGTGTGTGCCTGTCTGCGGTGTGTTTTGATGTGTATATATAAAAGGATAAAAGGATAAAGCCTCTCTCGGCGTGCTAATCTATCCCTGAGTGGATGCGCCATGCATCTTCGACTTGCACTTTTTAACTTCCGTTTGAGGTGATTGAATGCACCCATCTGGCCTTTACAATGACTCGCGGTGGCCTCCCGCTGAACCGAGTCAGTGCTGCTTATCCTCCCAGACAAGTCTGAGACCTGTCTGGTACCAATTTACCTACCACCGGAGGGATGGATGGCTTGGTGAGCCATGAGCGCGAGATCGAACCAGTGACCTCGTGTGCGACGCAGGGCTCCTCTAACCACTGCGCCACATGCGCTCTATGTGTATATATATCAACACATATTTACGTCTACATGCCTCCACGTGACGTGACTCTTTTTGTATGTTTTCCAATTGTACGCCTGATTTTTCTTATGCATTATGCATACTGGTGAACATTCGGTTAATCCATCAATAATTGTAAAAAAGTTCACTGAATGATAAGTTAGCGAACATTAACAAAAATCGCATGCGGAAATGAGTGGTGATTTCAGATGTGTTTCAAATTATCAATTGATTGAAACAAACACAGCTTTGTTTGCGTTTAAAATGGGTAGTAAAGCAGCAGAGACTACCCACTGGCTAACAATACACTTGGTTTAGGAACTGCTAACGAACGTACAGTGCAGTTGTGGTTCAAGAAGTACCCAATGGGGACGAAAACCTTGAAGACGAGGAAAGTTGTGGCCGGCCATGCGAAGTTGACAACGACCAACTGAGAGCAATCATCGAAGCTAATCTTCTCAATACAACACAAGATGTTGCAGTAGAGCTCATCATTGACCTTTATATGGTGGGTCGACATTCGAATTCAAATTGAAAAAGTGAAGAACTCGACGAGTGGATGCCTTAAGAAATTACGGAAAATAAGAAAGTCCTCGACTGAAGTGTCGTCTTTTCTTTAATCTGAGGAATAAGTACGAACCATTTCTCGGTCGGATTGTTACGCGCGCCGAAAGATGGATATTATATGAAAGCGGTGGCGCTCACGGACACTGTATCGTGGTCTACTACCGTTCTAATTCACTACAGCTTTCTATATTCCGGTCAGACTATTACACCTGATAAGCATGCTCAGCATAACAAAGAAGTGCATCAAAACTGCTACGCCTGGAGCCGGCATTGGTCAACAATCTCAACGACAACGTGCAGTCACCCGTCGCACAGCGAATGCTCTAAAAGTTTAAGGAACTGGTCTAAAAAGTTTTACGTCATCTTCTATAATGGCCGGCCCTCGCCCCCACAGGCTATCGCTTTTTCAAGCATCTCGACAACTTCTTGCAGGATGAACGCCTTCACAGCCATCACAATTCAAGGAAAGCTCTCCAAGAGTTCGTCAAATCCCGAGGTACCAGCTTCCATGCTACGGGAATATACAAACTTATTTCTCGTTGGCAGAAATGTGTTGACTATAATGGTTTTTATTTTGCTCAATAAATGCGTTTTTAAGCCTAGTTATAAGAAAATATAGCTGACGGTCGGAAACCGACATTACTTTTGTATCAACCTAATAAATCATTTCGTGCTCTGAGTGTTATGGTTACTCTGACATGTCTTGCTATCAGTGGTGTTCTGAGATCTCGTAAAGCGCAGAAACTACTTATTTGAAGCGCACAGGCTTAAAGAAGCAAAGATTTCCTATAGATGATGGCTTTACAGTGCGTTGTAGTTTTTTTTTTTTTTTGAGATATCTATTTCAATCCCAGTCATTATAAAGCCATAAAAATATCCCTAGGCTAATTTTCATAATTTATGGATTGGAACGTTTTTTCTTCAAATGTTCATTTATTCTTACTGGCAATAAAAGTCGTGTGTACGTTTTGTGGAATCAAAGAGCGATGAACGAATTGAGTGCATAGATGACTGTACAAACGGCATTCGTTCAATCAGCAAATTTTCACTCGCGTTTAGCTGCCTTCAGAAACAATGACTTCCATCTACGATTTTTGACTAATAACTAAAATCTATCCAAACTTGTGGAGTCAAAGATGGAGAGAACTGCTGGCATTTGTGCCGATCTGATGAACATTGAGTTGATTTAACTAATCCATATTTATTAAAAACCTCAATGCAACATCAGAGTTTGCTGAAATTTCGCAGCAGTACTACCCTTTTCCTCAAGAGTGAGATATGGAAAAAGAAAAATCGCGTGTGACAAATGCGATAGAAAGACGGAAGAGACATAAGGTGTGTGAACATCCTTCCGAAACTGGTGTCCACTAATGAGTGGTTAACTTTATCTCAATATGCGCCTTGAAACGATATATAACACAGCCACATTGACTCAAAATATCTTCCAGAATTTTTCACAATAGCAATGTATTTTAACAACGCATATACCGCAAATGATTTTTCGCCAACATATCATAGAAGTGTGTGAAGATTTTCGGCATAATATTAGAATATATAAACGGAAAAGGCGATAAGTGTTTTGTTTCAACACTGAGTATTATTCAAAATATTATGTTGGCTACATTGACTTCCACTGTTCAGTCTATATAAACTGCGACGAGCATCCACATGCGATCACTCTTCGTTTCTTGTTTGTTCCGCAATAATTTCTCTTCGATCTCAGTATCACTGATATTTTAAAAGGCGGGTTTTCTTACTCATATGCTTAGTTACCTGGGCCTAGCCGAGTATTTATGCAAGTATCCCCATTCACAAGGCTCGACTTCACATTTTGCACGAATCTAGCAGTTCTTTCTATCGTACAGATGCTTGGTAATTTTTATCGTCAATATAGAAACTCGGTGTAGAGACGACGAAAATTGGAGGTTTTGTTTTATTACTGAACAAAGTTGATAGATCGCACGTAGCCCAGTGGTCAGATTGGCCTCGACATACAGACTGAGTCTATGACTCAACAAATCTCCCATCTTTGGGAGTGCAGCAAATTAGTATCATACTTGTAAGTATTTCCTTGCTTGGGAGGATAAAGTCATTGCCATAACACACGGTAGGCCACCTCGAATTATTATGTACGCCATGTACGCCTCCAACATCTCAAACGATGCTTGGTGAAGTCAAATTTGCGGCGCTATACCTCAGCGATTGATCTGCACTCCGAAGGCAAACAAATTCAACTGAGTGACTCTATGATGATGAAGACCAAACCGCATGTGTATCATCGACGCTGAAACATATATAACACCCTAAGCAACAGGTAGACAAAAAATTGAGAGCAACATAAGCCACATTTGAGCTTTTCCAAGTAGCGACCAACAATTCAATAAACTTGAAAATCGGTGTCATCTTTCCGATCCAGTAAAAATGCCTTTTCCAGCTCAACCGGCGATTAGCCGCTTCAAGCAGTGCGAATTTTCGTAATCCATTCCATATTTGTAAACACGAAAATATACATATTTACCAAAACACAGTTGGATTAATCACATAAAACAAGAACTTTTTTTTTGCTTGTACACCTTATATCTAGCTGTCGTCAGATCCTATGTCGCCGTTATTGTACCGATGTTATTGTTACTAAAGGTTAACACCATACGCTTTAAGCACTTTAGATTTGCTCTGTGAAAACCTTAGAAGAGCCGCGGAAACAAATTAGTATAACTTGAGTGTTTATCTTGAGATAGTAATCAAGCAGTTCTGAGAGTGATCTAGGCTAATGCACTTCACGGATCCATAATTTTAGAGTAAAATTAGCGCATCTGACGTCTGCAAAGATTGGTGACATACGAATAAGACTGAGGACACAAGATGGTTTCCGAACTTTTTCAATCCGTGAATATTTTTCTCTGGAAATAAACACTATAGACAGATGATTGCTCACAGCCACCGAGTAGATCGAACAGCGGGCTGATGTGAGGGAACTCAGCATATCCCGAAAAGGGCAATCACGGCCAGTCAGTCGAATCACCTCACGTTCCACGATTAGCTTGTGGTTCAGCAATATTGTGGTTAAATTTCAAAACGTAACCAGTCATCAAAATATGGATGAAGAGAAGCAACTGATGAAGTTGACGAAGCCAATAACACAGAGTTAGTGAAACATCGTGCTTTTGACTCCACCAACAAGAAAACCTCTATCTATTTACTTTCTAGTTTCTGTTTCCTGATATAGGATAGGGCATGAAATATGATGCTTTTGCGCCATAAACTCGAGTTGTCCCCATGCCTTCATGAAGAAGAGATTTCAACATTTCATCTTTTGCTTATTTTTCTTCATGAAAAGACATGATATGAAATACAACTAAAACGATACTATGATACGGCTAAAACTCGTATCTTATAGTGGATTTCGAACTCGCCAACAAAATGCTTATGCAATATATAATTCGCTAACTAAGGTATTCTCTTTGCCTTTATCTTTCACGTGATACCCTGGCAGGAGTTCGGCGAATTCGAAAACTACTTCAGGTTTCAAATTTCGCTAATATCTCAGGCGTAGATCAGCCAGAATTCGTTATGGTTAGTTTGTTTCACTGACCTTCATCTAATGATTGAAGAAATGAAAACTATCATTCTAGAAAATGATCGCTTTGTAACGCCTACTACACACAGCAGTGAATCTCGTTTCTCCATTTTTGTGTGTTTTGTAGCTGATATATTTCTATATTCCGACCTTCCTACCAACACTTTAGCTCAATCGTTAGTTTAGTGGGCCAATATTAAATGAGCTATAATATTTAGTTCACAATCCTTGGTGCATGAACCACTTCACCAATGTTGTTCTTCAATTTTCAGGATGAAAGCTTTGCAAATCACATTATTGGTCACTTGCGCAGCGTCACTTTACAGCTCGCAGTCGACAAGTAAGCAATCCGTCAACGAAGGGAGCTTTGAAGAAGAAATCAATGCAGGATATGACCTACTCAAAGATGTTAGTATTTTGATACACATAAGTTTGTGTTTATACCTGTAAGCTTTTATTAAAACTGTAATTTTATTCAGATACCCAATGAGGAAGGCACTGTGAGGTTTCTCAAGCAGTTGCATAACATGGAGAAAGAATTAAAGAATAGACTCGTTCAATCTGCTCACGTGCTACCAAGTGAGATAATGGTGAGAACATCATTATTTAATTGGGGAATAGTGAACAAATGAGACGTAGTCTTCAGAGCTACATCGGAGAAAAAGGATCTAACATCGACCCATTGGACTACACAATCGAGGACGTCAACCACAACAACAAAGTGGAATCCGCACTATTTCAGGGAGACATCATCCTCACAAAGTATATCCCAAGTAGTCATTTTTGAGGCGCTGTTTCGTTTTCGAAAGTGCTGTTCTTCTTTCAGAGAGCAAACTGAGGAGCTTATGGAAGATATCAAACAGGATGGAAGCAATCGCAGAAAACGACAAGCATTTCGTGACAACATGTATCCTAAGACATTGTGGACAAATAATCAAGTGTATTACTCATTCTCCCCTAATATATGTCTGTTTTATTCAACGATATTCAATTGATTGTAATCTCGCCGGAAGTAGTAAGCAAAAAATTAGTTCAGTTGAGAATGCGACAAGAGCGTTCAAGAAAGCTGCTAATATATGGTCTTCAGCGACTTGCATTGACTTCATCGAAAGCGACACAGGTATGACAACACACGGGGAGAGAATTTTAAAGGATTGTGACTTCATAAGCACCTAAAAATCGTGTTTCCAGCTACTGATAGAATTCTCCTCATACAGGGGATAGGATGCTACTCAGCTCTTGGAAAAACTGGGGGTGTTCAGCCTCTCTCACTGGGACCAAGATGTGAACGGGTAAGACTTCTAATTTTTCAAGTTAACGTATCAATAGGAAGTAAGCATAATAATATATGAGAAATTGGAATCGATCGTTGATGCATGCATTACTATTTCTTTCAGGTTGGAACCGCTGTACACGAAATCGGCCATGCTCTGGGTTTTTTCCACACGCATTCAAGGCATGATCGTGACAGTTTCATTGCTGTTCACCCAGATAATTTCCAGGTAATCATATAGCCACTATACTTATAAAAATTAAGAATATGATTGCAGGATGGCTGGCTGTCTCAATTCACAAAGATAAGTGAGGGTGTCAATTACAACTATCAACTGACCTATGATTACGGAAGTGTTATGCATTACGGAGCATTGAGGTTGGCGTGGATCTGTCCCAGTTCGGATATTATCGAAGGTTCATAGACGTTTTCATTGTAGTGCCTCAAAGAACGGACAGCCAACCATGGTACCGCATGATGTCAAACATATCCAAACCATGGGCTCTACGATACTCTCTTTCTACGAAATTCTTATGATGAACATACATTATGGATGCCTTGGTGAGAGAGTTGCTCTGTCGTCTTCTGAAATTCTTCCGAGTCTCAGAGATGCTTCCTGATATAATATTTCTCTAGATAAATGCAATGCAAGCATTTCAACACCTCTATGCGAAAACGGTGGTTTTCCTCATCCCAGAAACTGCTCTATGTGCATTTGCCCAAGTGGATATAGTGGAAATCTTTGCAATGAAAGGGTAATAAAATATGTATCAAGCATCTTTTTTCTCAGTGTATGCGCAAATATACTATTCAATCCCTGTAGCCAAGCGGTTGTGGCCAGATGTTGAGTGCGACCAGCTCTTTTCAAGTGCTTGAAGATACAGTGGGTGGAAAGGCTGCAAGTGATCAAGTCCATGATCTCTTAATGTGCAATTACTGGATTGAGGTAATTCTGGAAGAAACAATGATGAAATGTATTAATAACTTTCAAATAGCAATCTTTAAGGCACCAGCTGGTTCAACTATTGAGGTGGTGATTGAGAAGTACAAAATCGCCATTGATACAAGTGGTTGCCCATTTGAAGGAGTCGAAGTGAAAACAGGAAGTGATGTCCGTCATACTGGTTACAGGTACCGCTCAAGACTGTTGAAATGTTGTACTTCTGCAAAAATGCCTCAAAACTCTAGATTTTGCTCTACAAAGAGTAATATGACCTTGGTCTCGACGCGGAACATTGTCCCTGTGATCACATACGCTTCCGTATATCATCAACTCAAAACCGTTCTACATTATCGAATCGGTAATGTGTGGGTAAGTTGCCTTCTCTTCGAAAAGTTGATGATCGAAGTGTTACAGCCTCTACTGGTTCAAACGTTTCTCAAACCACACCTGAACCAACATTTGTCACTACGTCTCGGCCATCATCTCGTCTCACAACTCCACTGACGTCTCCTAAAGCAGAAACACCAACAACTCGTGAGACATTCGAACCATCTGTAGCGTCTACATGGCAACCAACACCGAATATTTCCACAATAGCTCCTCCTAACCCTTGTAGGGATACAGACGTTAATCTTAACATTTCTAGTCCTTCCGTATTAACTATTTTTCAGGTGCACTACATTGAACGAATGTGATTTTTACCGTTCTGCCAAATATGATGACGAATTGCGGAGGGTGGTTTGCTGCAGTTATGTGGCCTTCGTTCTTATGATTGATGTAACGCATTCATTTTCAAGAATAAGATTTTATAGCGCATCCTCTGACACATATCCGTTGATACGTTACTGAGTTCTGTGTACAAAATCATCTCATGAATACACACAAGCATGCACACGTACAAGCGTACACATGCATACACATCCATACATTCATATGTACATACATACACACATACATACATACATACACACATACATACCTACATACCAGAATACATACGCACGTACATACATAAATATACATACATACATACATACATGCACACATACAACATACATAGAACATACATACATTTATACATATACATGCGTACGCATGTATGCACGCGTACATACATGCGCCATTAAGTGCATACATACAGACATACACACAAACATGCATACGGCGCATACACACATACGTACAAACGTACATACATACATACATACATCACACTGTAATAGCGCAACTTCTCTAAAAGTCATTAGTGGAGGCATTGTGACCAAAACGACCTCTATGGAGATCATTTTTTCCTCGGCCAGTTTTGGTGCACAGAAACCTCTTCAAATTCTTTGTAATCAATTAATATCCTATTCGCAGCTACTGTATGAGCACTTTTGGTTAGCTGAATACTCTGAAACTTGAACGGCCCGTCTTCATTGGTCGTGCGAGCACTATTATAGTTCTCATTTATTTCTGTCGCGCGCAATTTTCGTCCATGGTGGTGTTTTGTTTCGAGAATGGTTACATAAGCGAGGCACATTCCGTTACACCGAACTTGCTGCCATCTGCAGATACAGATGTCTAACATTAGCCACAAACAAAGCCTCGCACCTTTCGTGTAGTCTTCCAAAAGGGCAACTACACTCTCTTGGAGTCCTCTAAACTGTTACTCTCGCTCATCTGTCATCTTCACTTTTTACAATGAAACCGGCCCATCTAAGTTTTGCTATAGAGGCATATATATATACTTTTCGGTTTTAAGGATGCGGTAGTTTTTGAAGATCCAAGCTGCCTCAACCAGCTAGACTGCGAATGCTGATTGACCTTTTGGAAGACCTCGCTCCAGCGCCATATGACTGGGCACGCAGAAATGTTGGCGTGGCTGTAATGTAATCTAACGTCTCTACTGCATAACAGAGCGCCGGAAGGACTGTTAAATCAAAAAGCTGAGCATGAGGTTTTGAGTCCGCTGTTTGGTAAGGTAGCTTCTTAGAGGGGCCGGCCCGTACTATTCTCCTTCTTCTGCCTAATTTCACCTTCAAGTTGTTCTCCATATTCACTGAGCGTCCAAGGTACACTTGCGAATTAGTCTTCTTGATCAGAGATCCATCCATTTTAATTTGCTTACCTTCGCACTATGAATTTTTCATGAATCGGCTTTTGTTCTTCTTATGCACAACGCTATCTTTTTTCTCGCTTTCTTGAGTTTATCAAGACATCTTCTCTGCTTCATCAATACTATTGAAAAAATAACAATGTCGTCCCCAAAACGAAGATTTGATGAAAAATCTAGATCCATACGCATAATTCTCTGGTTCCAGTCGAAAGACTTCGTCATCCATTGTAGTGCTGCCGTAAACAACTTAGCGTTATAGTACCGCCTTGTCGAACAACTTTTTTATAGGTATGATGAGAGATCGATAGAAAGCGGTATATTTGTCGATAGCAGCCTGTTAACGCTCGTATGAAAGGCGGGTCGACACCTTTGCCGACAGGCCCTGAGTGGATTGCATTCGCTTCGACACTGTCAAACGGTCTCTTATAGTCAATAAAGGCTAGAGCAATAGGCTCACGGTATTCCCGACGGACCAATAATTGTTGACACCATTTCAATGTAGTCCATGAGCAGAATCCCTTTTAGTACGCTGTTTGTTCAACTGGCTGTGCCTCATCCAAGGTCTTTAATAAGCGCAAAAGGATAATTTTTGTGAACAACTTGTAGAACACATTCATTAAACACACTAGGTGGTACTTGTGACGATCCCTCCTACTACCCTTTCTAGGTAGGATGGCTGTGTGCAAAGTCCTCCTTTGATCTGAGATTTTTTCTTTTGTGGAGATGTGATGTCATACATCTTGCTAGAAGTACATAAAAATTGTGACCATCAGCTCCAAGAAAATCGTTAGTTTCATATATACCTGAGAGAATCAAGTGCCGAGCAAAAACACCACCTCAGGCGGAGATCGTATCCGCGTTTCATACTATCGGGGGACGCGTGTTCTATCGCAACACCATCGAGGTACATTTGCGCCACCACTTAATCTTCAACATCTCTATGTTAGCTATCAGCCACCAACCTTAAACAGTTTTGGTCGGTTATGCGACCTCGCTCTTTAAACATAGTTGCGCTGACAACCATTGCACTAATTAACACTCGAAAATTTTAGTATTTACTGCATTTTCGCAATATAGTGATTATCAGGTCACGCAGCTGTGTTTTCTTTATGCTTTTAAACACAACTCGTACTTCAGAGGCCATTATCCCGCATCGTTTCTCACCAGTGAAGATTTCATGGTCCGAGACGGTGGTCGTGGAACGGAATAGATTGGTATGAAACTTTTTCGCTATCAACTCCTAGAATGACAAGATGCAATGATGAAGCTATCTTCATTCATTAGAGCAGATAACGGAAATAATAGCTGCAGAGATCTCAATAACATACCTTCAGATTAGATTGTTTTCGTGCTGCATCTGATGAGTGTTTCTCCTATAGCGGCGTTAGTCATTCTGTACGGGCATGAAGCAAGAGAACTCCGTGACAAGCACAGAAATGCACAGAAAACTCTTTAGTGAAAATTTCATTCACCGATCATTTGATTAACAACTGATTGAATTTTCATTTGGATAAAATTGTAGTTACGGCATTTACAGAAATGGGTGGGTTTTGAAATCGCCAGATCAATAATTATCTTCAAAACGTTTCCAAAAATAATATTGACCGATAGAGCGAAATGTTGTCCTTACGCGTCGGCAACGACATGAATCTAGAAGTCGTGTGATGCAGCAAAGTTAAATTAGGCGTGGTGAGGTATTTGCTTACATAAACCTCTATGAACGGATGGTCATTTGTCGCGGAAGTGAGTATTCGTGATTAGCACTAATGATTTTAGAACGAAACGTTTCGATCTTGCTTCTTGCTAGATCACTGATGATTATGGTGATCACGACATAGCAGTCAAAGATACAAATGAAGGATTGAAGCACACGTCTGGCATTGATGTTCCTATCTTTTTGAAAAACAAAGTTGATGAGCAGACGGCGTCACGCAGTCGCTTTCACATTAGACGCACTTTCACATAAATACGCCTGCTTTCCCACGAATGCGACTCCGCCATTACAGTAGACGAGTGGGATTTGATGTCGCGCGACACGGCACGAAATGTGCCGCTGGGTCATTTAAGGGCTATCAAAAAGTCGCATTGAAATATACTTCAAAAGCCTTATGGACTACTCTTACTTCCACAGCGCTGTAAAAGACCTCGTCAAAAAATAAGTATACATTTGAAGTTTCCAAAATTCAAGCTTTTAAAATTTATGTATTCCGATTATCGCCAAAATTTTTGACGCATTATGATGACAGGTTGGTGGAAAAGTATTTGCAGTATCACCTCAACCGTCGTGTTGTTGATCGTCGAGTGACTCAAGCGGTCACCGGCAGCACTTCCATTTTTTCTTACCGCGTAGAAGAGTAGTCCAGTGGGTCCTCTTCGCTCTAGGGATTCGTCAATCATCAAATCTTCCTTCTAGGCTCTTTGTAAAGAAGTCGGGTCGGTGGTCTTCCTTAAGAGCTCTTGATATCCCGAGGAATCCAGTCGGTAATGGCTCTCGTCCATCGGTCGTTGTTGAAGCGCATCACATGTTCGGCCCACTTTCTTTTGAATAACCTGGCGTGTAGAATGAAGTCCTTGATCGTCGATCGTTGACGTAGTTCGGAACTTCGGATCCCTTTCTCTCATTTGCGAGATACGGCATACTCCAAGCATTAAGCTTTCGTCTGCGCGTTGAATGACCAATTAGAACACTCGTTTTGCTAACTTAGCGATCACATTTCTGCTGCATATGTTAGGGCAGCGATAAATGTCGAGTCGAAAAGGTGAGAACGTGTCGGATGCTCTTAGTCTCTTAGTCCTCTTCACTACGTCTTCGATGCTTTTAGACGTTCCCCAAGCCGCTCGTTTCCTCGTGTTCGACTCTGGGTATGGTTCGTGCATCATGTTGATTTCACGACGTAGGTAGACTTAACTGGAGCATGCGGAGATTGTCGTCCCCAGGTGCGTGAATGGGGCATTCAAAATCCAACCCTTCTTCATGAACATCGCTTTTGTTAGATTTAGTTGAAGACCTATCTTTCCACTGGGCGTTATCGAAGTCGGTCAACATTCGTTCTGCTCGGCTGATGCTTGATGTTATGAGACCGATATCATCAGCGAAGCGAAGATGGTTTAATAGTCGACCGTTGATTTTCACTCCCATATCGTGCCATTTTAGCATTCGCATGACATTCTGGAGGGTGGCAGTGAATATTTTGGCGAAATTGCATAGCTTTGTCGAAACCTTCTTTTTACGTCGATAATACTATTGTTGCAGAATGGCGATATTTTGGTCGTAAAATCTTTATATAGCTCATGAGGGATCGTGAAGTACGGAGTAGGGACGCCCTGGATGTCCAGTGCCTCTATAACCGCTTCTGTTTCCACTGAAGCTAAAACAAAGGCTTTTTTCAAAGTGAGACATTGCGGTATTTTGCACTCTCGTGGAACTTAAATGAATCCTGTGATCGTGTAGTTGTGGACTAATGCACTGAATCCTTTTCGGAACCTGCTTGTTCGCATGGCTGCCCTTTGTCCAGTGTTCCGATGACTCGAGTGATGAGTTTATAAACAACGGACAGCAACCAGATTGGGCGATAATTGCCTATGTCGAGAATGTCCTTCTTCATTGAAAATAACACGATTTTGCTGCCTTTCCATTGATTGAGAACCCTTCATTCTGACGAGTAGAGAGTGAAGGCCGAGTCGCGGTGTTGATGAACTGATGGAAGTTCTTCAAGTGTTCTGCTATAATAATGTCTGGACCAGGTGTTGTTCTATTCCTTATAGACGATATTGCGTTTCGGATCTCCGAAAGTGTATTTGCGGTGTCGACCAGAAATCGTTTTTATTTAACCGCTTTCAGCGGTGGTGTGATGTTACGAATACCTTGAATGATAATGAGCGGTGTACAGAACTTCGGCGTTAGGAGAGACTCGGGCCCCCATCTCCCCTTTTCCGGGATCCAGTGCTTTAGCCATTGCTTTACTGACGTCTGTTATGCCACCACCGCTAGACTACATGTTTGGTAAAGGTTATGGTGTTGTTATTGCACACTGTGAAAAATAAACCTTATTCAAACTAAAAGTGAATCTCAGGTATTGCTCCATAGCATTTGTCGTGCTCAGACATTCTCCTTTTCTATTCAACCCTGGACTTTCGGGTTTTACACAAAAGTATTTGACTATCACCCAACACATCGCGTCACCTACTTGTCCGGATCGTCCTGTATTTGAGAAAATACTGCTTAATTTATCCTACTGGTTGAGAAGGCGTTACACATAGATACTAGATCCCCTGTAAGGCATTTAGTGATAAATGCCTAGGCAAAACTGGGAGACCACTTTGCGTTCTCATAAAAGAACATCTAAATGAAAAGTTGAGAGGTTGAAAAGTACTCCTTTAGTTGCGCACAGGGCAGAAAGACGCATGGGTGATAACTTTGAGGTGATAATAGGAATCCTGAGGCAAAAGTCGAAAACGTCTGCGCGAAAAATTCTTGAAGGTTTTCGGACAAACTTCTGGGGCCTGGAAATGAATGAAAGGAGAGAGGATTTTTGGGCTTGTATTACGAAATTTTTAACTGAATTTTACTCGGCTAACGTTTTGAGGCATTTTGACTTCTTCAAAGCTGTCAGTCGATCGCCCACTGTCATTGC
This sequence comes from Parelaphostrongylus tenuis, assembly GCA_019055375.1. NCBI lineage: Eukaryota > Metazoa > Nematoda > Chromadorea > Rhabditida > Metastrongylidae > Parelaphostrongylus > Parelaphostrongylus tenuis. The sequence continues at coordinate 13,595 of JAHQIW010001651.1, forward strand.
TCATCTTCGCCTTCGTTTTCGTTCGAGTAGAATCTAATTTAGTAATACACCACTCGAATAAGGAATCTCGCTTCGCAACTCTTATATACAGAAGGAAGCATATGCTAATTACCTAATCAGTCGTTGAGAGTGATGTGTTATGCTAATTAGCTATTCTCCACATGAAAGTAATTTGTTTTTCGAGCAATCTACCCTGTTGAAGTCAGTAATTAACGGCTAACACAGGCGTTAATACTCTGTTGAGATAGAAGCTCCTTAACACCTTGATAAAATACGAAATTTTGTGTTTGTTTTACATGTATCGGTTATTGTAACTGCATCAGGTATATCTCATGGACATTGCTGTTCTACTGCGAGCAGCTGGACCGAGTCTACGATGAACTGAAAGAAAAGTATCCGACACTGCTTCGTCGATAGCACGTGCTGTTTCAGCAACACAGTATCAACCTCACACCGCAAAGAAGTATAAGGAAAAGTTTGACAAATTGGAGAAAGTCGAGATCTCGCCGGTCCTAGCCAACAGTCCAGATGCTGCGCCGTACGATTACGGTCTTTTCTGCTCAATGGCACATTTCCTGTATGCGGACGCCAGTGCGAGACATTTGATCGAGTTGAAGGCGCATGTCAGGAGTATTTAAGTTCAGAGTCCAAGGAGTGACTACATCTGAGCAGATTCGAAAGCTTGAAGATCGTTGGCAGAAGATCATGGACATGATGGTTTTTATTTTGAACGGTATTCGTTGTTGCTTTCAACTGAATTTATGTACAAACTTTGAATTTTCAGCGGGTTTTGTTAAGGACTTTAGGAGGGACTTTCTCCTAAACATATTATATATTTTAACCGACTTTTCGCTTAGCCTCAGACTTAACCATTCAATCCAATTTTTCTTGCTGATGAAGCCTGTAGCACGAAATTGTTAACGAAACTTTCTTTTCGTGTGTCGACACACCCGTGACCTCTCCCATATCAGTTCAGCCGTGAGTTTTCGGTACTTTTCCGTTATCTCGACCTCGTTTGAGATCTTCAGCAAAAAGCGTATTTTTTGCTTTCATATGAAGTATAGCTAACTATTCGATACTCAATTCAAGTGAATTTGAATGGCATATTTTATTTATCGAGTGGCATGTTTTTAGCCGCCGTACCAGTCGAAGGAAATGTTGTTTCACATTCAAAAATTCCTTGCAAGATAAAAGTTTTCTATGATAACTTTTATTTATTAGATAGAGCAACTCTTACCAACTTCAACAGTGCATTTGGCCTCTATAAAAGACTTCTAAGAGCTTTACAACGCTCAAAAGAAGATCGTTTTTCGCATGTCCGAAGCACTGCTGTTATCTGCGCCCTTTTGAAGGCAAGGCCAGTTCTCAACTGTTCGAGCTCCTTAATAGCTTAGCTGACAGTTACTCTAGACAATTTTGATAATATGCTTCTATTCTGGAAAGCCTTTCAGTGCGCCGTAGCAGCCTAAATAACATTATATTTCACACATATGGCGTTTCGTCGCATCTTTCTCTTAACAGAACATTTCTCTTGAACTTTTAATAACCATTTGATATCTGAATTTCAATGATTCTAGTGATATGCTTGGATTTTGAAAGGGAGCTTTTTAGTGAGCCGTAGCAGTTAGAAGAAAATAGGCGCCGCGTAGTGCAACATTGGCGCCAGGCCACTACGTACTGCTAATGTGTGGATGGGATTTTGCAACATCGGCATCAAGCCAACGAGTCATCTCAACATTAGCAACATTGAGTAAGTCATTGCACGTCAACTGATTTCAGCTGTCTTCCACTTCTCATTAAGTTCATTTGATCTTGAACATATGGTCGACTGTTTATAGATCCTCGTGCATTCGAAATAACTCGAAAAAAAGATGTTTTTAGCCTAAACGAGGTTGGTACGCCAGGGCCATACACCGGTGCTTCGAAGGTTTCGGCCTTCTCGTCAGTGACCCCCGCCCCACATTAAGCCCTGCGTTGTAGCAAGGAGGGAGGCGTATGTGGGGCGGGGGTCACTGACGAGGAGGCCGAAACCTCCGAAACACCGGTGATTCCCTGGCGCACCAACCTCGTTTAGGCTAAAACATCCTTTTTTGGAATTATTTTGGATGCACGAGGTTTTAAAAACAGTCGATCATATGGATTTATTTTGGTCTACCAGCCGAAATCCATCGACTGAAAGTGGTGATGGACCAGTGTCATTGTACACTATGTCATCACCACATACTCCCGCCTCGTTGCTACAATGCAGGTCTTAATGTGGGGCGGGGGTCACTGACGAGGAGGCCGAAACCTCCAAAACACCGGTGTGTGGCCCTGGCGTATCAACCTCGTTAAGGCTAAAAACATCCTTTTTTTCGAATGATCATGAACAATTTTACTCCTTCAATTGCCGAAAAAAAAAAGCCGTCGTACTCTTACAAAAACACGGCCTAATGCAATTTAAACTTCTGTGCACGAAAGGACACTGAATGAAGCTTCAGTTTTGTTTACAAATTGCCTGGTGATGTTATAGGCACAGTTGTCAATATTAGAGTAGGAAATTGCTTTGAGAGCACTCTTCTTCCCTTTGTTACTGCTCCTCGTTTCTTCTAAAGATGGACTGAAGAGTCAGCGAGTGCAAGAAAAACTTGGGCATGAACCACAGCACATAAGTGAAGCACAGCGCAATTCTGGACTGAAATAACTACTTTTCAAATCGTCCTCGAATGCAATCAAAGTTTTCTGGCTTTCTAAAAGTGGTCTCTTTTCTAGCATGAGCTTGTCATTATTTGAAGCACAACAGATCATTTTCAACAAATCTTTCTTCTAAAAGAAAACCTACGGACGTGTAGAGAAAATTTCGAAGTATAGGCGACAATCCCGATTTTCGTCAAAAAAATTCACTTGTAATTGGTGCAGCGGATTGATATTACCTCTGCTACACACACCCCTAGCAGACGGGAACTGCTCAACGAGTGCGAAATTCAACTTATGTTTCGTTTTTTTTTGTTTGTTATTTATTTTTTTTATTTTATTTTCTATTAATTTTATATATATTATACATATATGTATATATATATTTATTTTTCTAACTCTTTCGACTATTACAATGCAATAAGAACTCCAATTTATAAACCTAACCTAACGTTGAAATTATCTACTAAAAATTCCTCTATGCTCTCTCCTATTAGAAGTGTTAAGTTTTCAAAAATGTGTTTCAAGTTATTCTCCCAAAAAAATGCGATTGAAATTTACAATAAGGATTGGGAGTTCTTTCACAAGGATATGGTCTTCTTGTTGAAAATGAATATTTTCGGGCAAAGTGAGAAGGTCTTCATGGTGAGCTGTAAGAGCGAAAATGAAATTAGGTTTCACAATCGGAGTTCCCTTCACAAATAACAGCAATATATGGACGAAAAGTATATAAGCGTGTAGAGGGAATTGTGCCCACAATAATACGGAAACCTAATCTTTTCCAAAACAAGGAAAAAAGCATCCTCAATGTCTAACGAAAATTGTGCGCCGCACACTAATGCATTATGCTGGAGTCCACAAAGCGTTGTACTCCCTTTATGGAAGCTTCACCTGCGACATTCCATTTTTTCTGGCAAGTTCCTTTAACATAAACTTTGCTAATAACAACCAGTAAACCAGCTGTGACGTTCAGGCGATGCTTAACCACTTCGGACGTGGAATGTAATCTTCTTTTTGCATTTACACTGCTCTATAAAGACCTTTCAAGAAATCAGTTGAAGTTTTAGAATTTTCGACATTTGGGCTGTCAGATGACTAGTGAAAGTTTGGCGAAAAGCTATTCACAGGCTCCAGTCGAACAAACGAAGCAAACCGAGTGTGAAACATAGTTTTGTTTCTCCTGCTACAACGCAGTAAGAAGCGGTTCTAAATTTCACCCACATTGTTGGAATCCATATAGTTGAGCTCCTGAACGATAAATAAAGTCAGGGAAAAAAGTGGTGTTCAGCAAGAAAGACCTATAAACAATCGTCTGAAACCACGCGTGCATGCCGCCTCAAACGGGTTAATAGATAGTCGGTCTTTGAAACTACGGGTAAGCTTTTGCTCGATCATCCGGTGAAAAATGAAAAAAGTCGCGATTGTTAAGCGAATAAGTAGTCGATGGAAGGTGAAGACTAGGTGAGAAAATCGTAGCATTTCCATATTCATTTCTCCTTCCTGAATCATTTCCAATGATGTTGGCATCACTGTGCTGTGCAAATTTCCAAGATTATTGGTTGACTGTGGTCAAAGAAATCTATGCAAGATGCCCTTTTTTATAGTGGTTTCATTACCAGCCATGATAAAGGAGATTCTCAGGACATAAAGTGCATCCGAGACTTGGACGCTTGGATGCACATTGGTCGTATCCTGAGGTGTTTCCTTTCGGGTTTCTTCCATGTATGTGTCAATCGTAGAATGGATTGAGTTGACGCATGTGTTAAATCCAAGGAATCTCTCATTTTGCTCTTTCTAAGTTACGGAATAAACCCACTACCATCTCAGTTATCAGCAAGTGTAGTTGAACCTGTTACGTACAAAAATCATGACATTTTTATTTACCCTTTCTATACAAATTTTTAATTATTCGTGCTTATATCTGTTCCGCGCAGCCTAGCATTTCTAACATTAGATTTGTATCATAGCGTCAAACATCCAAAAGATCTTCAAGTTTGCGCGTAGCTCCGAATAATGCCTAGGATATTCGTCTTCGTCATGATTGCCGTTATAACTGTTTGCATCGCATTTACGTGGAAATTGAGTTAGCCGTTCGAGAGCACTGCGATGCTTCAGATTAATGATCATTAAGCCAGTATTTTGTAAACTCATGATTCACTAAACTTCGGGAATGAGTGCACTATCCGTTACCCTACTGACGCCCATTTACACATCGCTCTTTTTACGCTTCAGCGCAACTATCTGTCAGCCGCCAGCCGTCAACGGCATGGCCCGGGTAGTCGGTCTCGACATAGAACCTAGTCACGCTGACAGATGTTGGGTATTGAAGATCGAATAAAATTGCTTATTTAACCGCTTTTTGCGGTAGTATGATGTTATATATATATATATATATACCCAGTGCTACAGAGTGATGTGCAAAACTTTAGCGCCAGGCGAGACTAGAACCCGCACCTCACTCTTTCCGAGAATGGTGCTCTATCCGTACACTACCGACGCCCATTTTCCACATCGCTCTTACCGCAAAAAGCGGTTGAATAAAAAGCAATTCCTTTTGAGCAACACATACGATATTGAAATGTTCATTACTTTGAAACTACAGTTCATAAGGTTCCTCTATCTCTCATTCATCATATACTGTTTGTTTTAACTGTATTTCGAATGTTTTTTTAAGACCACGCTCAAATTTCATTAGATCCTTTCATTAGAGCCAACATGTCATGTGGTCTGGTAAGGGCTCTTGTTCAGCCCGATACACGTGTTTCGTCTTTACAGAGTCGCCAGCCGGGCAGAACCCGTCGTCTTTCAATCTTTCGCTTATCAGATACCAGCCAAGGAGTAATCGAGTATACAACACTGTGTTAGGTGAAAATTTCACTTGACATAGAGTGTGAAACGTTCATCTTTGATATCTCTCTGCAGGGAGAGCAGCCTCCCATAGAACTAACTAATAAAAAGTTCGAAAGACGGCTGGTTCTGTCCGACTGACGAGTCTGTAAGGACGAAACATGTGTACCGGGTTGTACAAAAGCCGATACCAGACCACATGATATTTGGCTCAAATAAAAATGAATGGATACTATTTGTTTCTTGTATAGAGATAAATTTTTAAAATAGTGTATCGTTAGTAATGACAGTGACGTTGAGAGACCGCTTCAAACCTAACTCGTTCGGCTGCAAAGCATTCTACGAGAGTATTGTAAAACGGTATGAGACAACTTTTTCTAAGGCTTCTAATTGTGATGATCGGATCAGTGTTTACCTTTGCCTTTAGAGTGATGTATACTTGCGTTCCAAAATATCAATTTCTATAAAATTAGCGCAATATACACACAATAAGATGGGCTAGTCTACAGCTTCATTTCTTTCTTCTCTTGAGAATTTTACACTCTTCACTTTCACTTGAGTTCAATCGTCTTTCCTAATTTGAAGTCACTTCATGACAAAGTTTTTTCCCTTTATTCAAAGGAGTTCCACTATTCTAAGTTGTTGATGTTGTCACCTCCGATGTTTTGCTTTAGAAATCATGATATCTGTTTGATATTGACGACAACCTCATGAAAAACACATCTGATAGAACTGTGCTTGTGTTACAGTGGAAAAAAACGCAATATCATATGATATGTTAATACATTGTAACTATTACAGCGAGCTATGTTACTAAAAATAACCTATTTAATTGTGATCCAAGGTTCTGAAGCTTTCTATAACACTCCTATTTGTCACTCAGTTGTTTATGAACAAAACGATGTATACATTATCTGTCATCGAGAAAGATTGCTTATAGCTTTTATCCTAATTTGTGATTCATGTCGAAGAGGATGAAGGCCCTCAAAGTTTCTCAGTGAAAGTTTCCAGGTAGTACCAGCCGCTGACTTCGAGGCGAACAAGTGAACTGAATTCAAGGCCTCGGAACCAGTGTTCCACTGAATTATTCCATGTTCAGTGAAGATATTGGTGCAGTATATTGTTTCACCGGAAATTAAAGTTGTAGCAATATTAGAAATGATTCCTTACAGTACAATTTCAATTACGTTAGGATTTCTCACTACTAAACTTGTTTTGCATTATTTCGAAAGTTTTCATTGCAACTGCGCTGCGGTAACAGAGATGACATTACGTTTCACCCTCGCAGAGCATTTTTGACGGCTAGAGCCTAAGGATTTCTTTTCATCAGAGTTTTGATACTTATTCGATATTAAACATGATGAGTACGTTGTAATAGAATAATCTGTTATCTTGATATCTTAGAGATCAAACATGAACCTAAGGCAACAGCAACAGATATTTTAATCACTACTAAGAAGCTCTCCAGTGTGGCTTTTGGAATGAATACTTTATGGTTAAACTTTTTTGGTTCGATGCTGATCAGTTCCCATAGGAATGCGTCAGGTGATTGAACATTCTGAGCTTTTGTAGTCCTGATTGAAAGTATTTTTATCCTAGAATCGACTTACTAGTGTAATACACATTAGCACACAAATATGATTTGGAATTGTCGACAGCGGTAAGATGAAGAGATTGATAACGCACGGGATTGAACCAGCGGTTACGCGTATATTACATGTAACATCCATTCACATTGGTAGCCACTTTATAGTAATGTCGGATATAAATAGTGGAAACGCGATCCCTTTTATATTATTGGGATACGGCATTACAACGAACACAATCTGTTGCACTAGTGACTGCAGTGCTGAGTACATTTATACTTTCTAAACGTCCACACGGAAAACTAATTTCTTCTTTTTCCAAAGCAGCGCCGGTTTTGAAAAGGTATAACACTATACACGAGAGAAATAAGTACCCCTTTTATAAGAAAGTATCATAATAATCGCTGAACGAAAAGAATACCTCTAAATATAAGTGGATAAACAAATAAAGGATATTTATAGATATATGTATATAAATCCAGAAATCTATAAATCATAGATTTCAAGTGTAATTTTGAACTATAAGCATAAGTAAGGATAGAAATTGCGTGAGAGCAACTGGAATGGAATTAACTTTAGGGCTTGCATCGCCGGTCAACAAAGCCATCATAGTAAGGCTCTCTTATCTGAAGTTGAACATTTCAAGAAAAGAAGTCAAGTCCGTTCGGGACCACACTGATATCTTGCACAGTAGGAGAAGCGATCTCCCGGCAAGCGGAACGCGCTTCAGTGAAATCGAGCACTTTTCTACAGAGCTCAGATTTTTATAGCCACTAGAGGGGGTTTGAATGCCAGTAAATGGTTGAATGGAGAAAAGACCTTAACCCCTCAAGGGACTTCGTCTACCAGTTGAGATACACTGTTCTATAGAGGCCTTTCTCGCTGCATAAGAGCATGATACAGTTATGTTTAACACTCAATTTTCTTGAATTGCTTGGCTGGGGCTTCGATATGGCTCTTCACTGAAGTTTCATTAGCCATTAGATAGCCCTAATCGCGAGGATGTTGGTGATGTGGCTGGTTTTTTGAAGGGCTGTCACAGAACGCTGTAAACACGAAAAAATCACATTTCATGCTCAAAGTTTTACCCCACCGCATGGACGTCATAGTGATTTATTGGTAAATATAGGTGAGATTAAAACGTCAGAGGCATCTTATCGTTACATGATAAATGGAATATCACGAATGAACTTTTCATAAAGGTTTTTGATATGAAGAGTGATTTTCTTTTGATTTCATTTTTCAGCGGGTAGACCACGTCCTTGTTAGAAACTAAACAGAACTCCAACCCCATTGTGCATTTGTGTCGGCTGTCTTACGAGAACGTGGATTGAAACCACATCTTTTACAACTAAATTTTGCTAATACAAGTCTATGAGGAGGTATTTCTAGTATGTAGCTTCAGTAAGTGTGGGAACAGCGCGCGTTCATCATTGCGCATGATACGGTACTTCCCCTATCAGCACCCATAATCGAAAAATGTATTTTTCGCTCTTTCTAGACATTATAGTAGTTATTCGATAGCTTTAATGTCGAAAATTTGAAAGGTGTATTTGGATCTTTTCCATAATCTTATCACTCGTATTTCACAATAAAAATCAGGTGATGTTGTCAAATGTCTTCATTCTCACTACCTGAACGTATAAGTCAAAATCAATATCAATTGCTTTGTTTTCCTGCGGTATGAACATCGCCTTCTGTCTTTCTGCACACTCCGCCAAGCACCCACTGCTGGGGAAGGACACAGCCGACTTAGTGTTTGCGCTCAGAGAACAGAAGTAACATGATGCTGCTATTAGATTTAATGAGCAGAATCCGAGACCAAGGAAACCGCTTTCGCTTTCCTGCATAGCTACAGAGTGGTGCATAACTCGAGAATTTGGGCCAATGGCCACAGGATGAAGGCAAGCTTCGGAGAGAATCCTCGTTGACTATGCAACGAGGCCAAATGTCTTACGAGCAATGGGCTCATGGTGGGCACATTCCAAAACTCTAACCTGAAGTTCCGCGTGGAGGCCACCATCTTCTATTTGTGGGCGTACGAGAAGACTGTCGTTGAGTTCTGCCACTCCCACTGAGCATCGCCGCATAGACCATGGTCGATTGGTCCAACTTCATGCGAGACATTTGCGCGGATAGCGTCGTCAAGCACGGATCGGTCGTCGTCGGTGGCGAAGGGCTGACTGTCAAAACTGACGAGTAACTATTCTTCAGGAGCAAGAACCACGTCAGCCGTGTCGTTCCCCAACAGTGGGTGTTTGGTAGAGTGTGAAGAAAAACCGGAGAAGTGTTCTTGGAAAAGGTTCCTAATCGTACGGCTTAGACCCTTCCAAAGGTCATCAATAGCAGCATCGCCCACGGAACGAGCACCATATCGGACAGCTGGAACGAGTACAATCTGATTCAGAACCAAGAGAACAGGAACTACGAGCATTTCCTCGTCAACCATCGCCAACACTTCGTCGACCCACAGAGATCGGTGCCCATACTCAGATGATCGAAAGCACATGGGATTGAGCCAAACGACTCAACACGCGGCAGTGTTGGACGAGCCACACTCTCCTCGACACCCACTTGGCAGAATTTGCTTGGCGCCGCATGGTCAAAAGTCGGGGTCGTGATCCATTCGAGTACTTTTCGAGGACATGGCGATGTTCAACCCGGCGGAGAACAAAGCCTACTTGATATTGATTTTGAATTTTACGTTCAGATAGTAAGAACAAAGACATTTAACAACAGCATTAATCGAATTTTTTTTTGGAAAAGATGATGTTCTAAGATGCTGTAGGATTCTAGAAAAGATCCGTGTATTTTGTTTTTGAAAAACCTTTATATTACACTGTAACACTAAAAAACGTACTTCTGCTATCGACTGCTTTTTTACAGACCCGCTCAAAATGATTTAATCTGATAAGGATATGCATATTTTGAGCCATAGGTCTAGTGCTATATAGGCCCCTATTTCGTCCTATTGGGACTCATCAGTAGCACCCTCCCTCGGTTCCGTCGATCCCTTGAGGTGAAACAATCCTCCAAAGGAACCAACGCCGAGTAAAATTAAGCACCCAAAGTAGGATGATGTTATTACCTGACTTTGTGGTGACCGGCAGTCGAGCTTACGGCTTTTAAAATGAACTATGCTTCTGCTATCGACTGCTTTTTTACAGACTAGATATGACAGACCTTTTTTACAGACCTTTTTTACAGATATGCATATCCTTATCAGATTAAATCATTTTGAGCGGGTCTGTAAAAAAGCAGTCGATAGCAGAAGTATAGTTCATTTTAAAAAGCCGTAAGCTCGACTGCCGGTCACCACAAAGTCAGGTAATAACATCATCCTACTTTGGGTGCTTAATTTTACTCGGCGCCGATTCATTTAGAGGATTATTTAACCTCAAGAGATCGACGGAACCGAGGGAGGGTGCTACTGATGAGTCCCAATAGGACGAAATAGGCGCCTATATAGCACTAGACCTATGGCTCAAAATATGCATATCTTTACTAAAAAATGTTATTTAACACCTACTCTGGGTGCTCAGTCCCCTATACCAAGAGTGGGCGACGACTAACATTTTATTACAGGCTTTATTACAGGCTTACAGGCGATTACAGGATATGTAATATCCTTATCAGATTATATCATTTTGAGAGGGTCTGTAAAAAAGCGGTAGATAGCAGAGGTATAGTTCATTATAAAAGCCGCAAGCTTGACTGCCGGTCACCACAAAGTCAGGTAACACCATCATCCTACTTTGGGTGCTTAGTTTTTACTCGGCGCCGATTCCTTTAGAGGATTATTTCACCTCAAGGGATCGACGGAACCGAGGGAGGGTGCTACTGATGAGTCCCAATAGGACGAAATAGGCGCCTATATAGCACTAGACCTATCGGCTCAAAATATGTAATATCCTTAGCACCTATTACACCCGAACAAAAACAAAACTAATAGTCAAAGTACTCCCTCTCAACTTCAAGCACTTTCTGCCACTTCTCCGGCAAAAGATCGATTCCGCGAGCATAAAATTCAGATTCGCCCCAAGCCAGATTAATGCGATCACTTGCCACCGTTGCATTTGAACCCAACAGTCATTCGTTCATCAACAACAACCTAATTTGCTCGATTGGTATCGATCTTGAAATAAGTAGATAAATTATGCACCAATCAACGCGGGAGAAGACGAACTTTTAAATGAACCCGAAATCATAAAAAATGGCCGACACTCAAAATGTTACAAGCATTTTCTCAGGACTTTGTCCGCAATCTAATACAATGCAATACAATTGATTGAATGCCAAATTCAGGGCGATTACGGAGTAAACGAAAGTTTTTCTTTATAGAAAACGCGTATAACTAAACCAAAAGCCTATGAGCGAGTACAGAAAATTATGCTCTATTGAATTAATGCAAGAACTCCGAAAATTTTGTCAAATGAGGAAAAAAATCTTAACCAAACCAAAAAAATCGCGCATTTTGCTGGGCGTTCATCGATTTCCATAGGCGGCCGTTAGAGGTTAACATCCCTAACTTACTTACATATGATGGTAGGTTGCCACAAGTCATTGTGAAGGTCAGGTATTTACGCATTGTCAGGGAGGAGGAGGGTGAGACATGCAGTGATGGCCTTCCAAAGTGGGTGTACAACATAATCCTTATTTCGTTAGTAGAATGTAATATTAAGGTCGTCTCGCAAATAAGCTTAATACATTGTTGTTCTTCGTCACGGGGCGTCGCCCCTCGCCCAGATAGTACTCTAAGAACAGCGTCGCGTCTCGTAGCCAATCTATATCGGAACATGTAAGTAAAAAATTTTTTTGATAGGTCTAGGTTTTAGAAGACACTGCCTTTACTAAACGATGGAACTTCACTGAAAAAACTTTTCTAAGCGTATCTTTAATATAAAAACAGCGATCATATGTCTAGAATACCTTATCCTCGAACGGGAAGACCGCATCACTGCCAAAAGCAACATATTTCCAACTAATCACAATATATTTTATTATGCTATTGTAGTCGTTTAATAGCTTGAGAAGTGCAGGTAGCAATCAGACTTAGCTTTTGGAAAAGCGCACAGTACGTTTACTAACGAAAACAAGGTAATGTTGGGTCCCGCCACCTGTTGGACTATGTGGCTCCCTGCCGCGCAGCTCCGCATTCGTTGAGATGAACATCCAAGTCGCATAATTTCAGGCGGAAACACTGCAAGAACAGAAGTTTATCGCTAGTATTGATTATCATGGAATTAGCCGTTCTTATAAATGGTAACACATTGAGTTGAACATTTATGTGCCGAGCCATTTTCAAATTTCTTTAACTTTCTCATTTTATTTTTAACGGCAAAGTAAGATGTGAGGTTTGAAGGTTGAAGGATAAAACTCTCGGCGCTGGTCAATCTCTGAGAGATGGACCATTCATTCGTCTTCATCTAGTATTATTCAGGGTGATCGCACGACCGTTACAACTACTCTCGGAGGCCTACTGATGCAGTCGAGTCAGTGCTGCAGTCCTCCCAGAGTCTGGTGTCGATTTACTCGACCCAAATAGATGGAAGGCTTGGGGCGAATCAACTCGGGATCGAAACATCGACCACGATTGATCAATCACTTATACGTCACAGAGCACCTTTAACTACTGCGTCCTAAGCACTCTAAGATAAAGATGTGAGATATAACGGTATGTGAGATATAACCACACGAGCAAAACTTGGAGTCTATTTTAATGTCGTAAGCTCAAAGAACTACTATGCCCTTTCGGGGCAGATTCTGTTTGAAGCACAGCTTAGAAATAGGCAGAGCGAGGACCCTACGGTATTGTGGGAATAGGTGCTGCCACAGAAAGGCACGGTGACGGTTTGAGTCCATGGCATAGAGACATGAAGCCCCAACTTCAGCTCTTAACTCAACGTTCGTGTGATTAACAGACCACTTTTCTGGAGAAGGACAGATGTCTAAAATTGTCCAATAATATATTACAGTGACTACAGAAATGATTCGAGAACTCAAGAGCAGTAGTAAAATAAGGTCTCTGTCCATGCTGATGCTAAAGATTCAAAAGTAGCGTAATTTACACAAAAAAAAGGAAAGGGACATAATTGCGGAATCCATAGTTAATCGAAAAAGCAGAGATATAGAATGGTAAAAAAATAACGTAGTAATTAAGAAAAGATAACTAACATCAAATGCATCGTAGTGCTTCTGTGGCCGACAATTCATTTCCAACTTGAGGGCTGGCCTTGCTCGCCTCGATGCCTTAAAATTGCAAAATTAGAGAAAAAAAATTGATACAACACTTCCAATTCTTCATTAAACAGAAAAAACTAGTTATGAATAAGTAAGAGAAGCAAAATGAGTCACTAGGAGAGGAAACCATGATTTAAAGTAATTATCTGTCTTCAAATATCTGCTGCGATCATCGGTTAACCGCTTACTCACCACGGTGATAAGAAGAAAAACGAAACAAAGATAAGTTCAAAAATTTACTGCTGTCGACACACCACCGTCAATCCACACAGAACTTTTGTCGTCATCTGATCCAAGTGGTTCTGGCAGACAATTCAGCACTTGCCATGTGTCTGAGCTCAATAGCTGATTGTCAACCTTAAAACATTACCTAATTTTGAAACTCTTAAAGAAAAAAAACTCAAATCTATGCACTAAATTTCTCAAAGGAGCAAAATGCGAAAGCAAATTTCACTTTCATCGATTTGAAGATCCCTTCAACTCAGTTAGGAGAAAAACATTCACAAAAATATTGACCAACGAGTGCTTTTTTCAAAGCAGTGTTGAAGGCTTCATGCAAAGACGATGGGCTCACAAGAGAGAATAAGTCGGCGAATGGTACCCACACCTTCACCTTTGTGATGAAACCGCTATTAGGTCAAACATATGATACTATCGAAAAATTGCTCCTAGTGGAATTCGCTGCCATAGAAGCCGAGATGCCACGTATTTATCGTTCTAATCCCGATGAGGCAGCGTTGGGAGGGACACATACGGAGAGCTGCCAAAATTTTTAGGGCTATATGAGGCTGCCAAAATCGTAACGGAGTCAAATCGCAATTTGTACCTATAACGTGCGTGCACTGGCTTACGAATTCTCGAACAAGAACCTGATAATACAGGAAAGAGGCACCATTTCATCGGCTCCGTTGAGACGAGAAGTCATATCTTACCTCATGCTCTGAATGACATCGGAGAAAAACTGTTTCTCAGAACATGAGATTGTGGAGGTGTTGGTGGCTTCGGCGTTCATATTAGAGTGGGGCTGATAATAAACATCAATCCTTTCAAACAAATGGGAACTCGGATCGCACACTAGTGGTTAATTAGAATGACGTGGAATGCACCAGCACTGATTACATCGCAGGTTGAATCGACATCAGTTTGACGGTAACAAAACCAAAGCGCTCTAGAGGAACTCGTTTATCTAGAAAAATACCATGCACTTCCTAAGGTAATTGCTGGATATTTTAACGCGAAGATTAGACTTATAAGGACACTTGAAAAAATCACTTTGAAACCCACAGACTACAATGGAATGAATGGAGTGAGAGGATGCCTGTGTACCTGGAACCTGCTCAGTGGGGAACACTGCAACGAGATAGGCCAGCTCTTAATTTTCCAAGTTCTGTCTAAACAATGTCGCTGTTGTTCTCAAAATCGACACAGGAACAGACCATCGCCTTCCTTGGGCAACATTCATTTTTTTGTGAAAAGGAGAGAAAAAGCTAGATTTAAAACAACAAAATCTCAATATCGACCATAAACTGGGATGTATTCAAATCATTATTCGGCTTTTGAAAAGATATCATTACGAACAATATCGATAAGAAATACGATCGGCCCATTCAACATCTCCACGTTGGCGCTATGAAGGCCAAAAATTCAAAAGATTGCTTCCAGAGACATTCAAGCTGTTGCGCCAACGTGGAATCGCGCGAACCTCAGGCAGCCGAAGCCTCACATTCATACTTTCAAAGCTCTGCAGGGAAGTAAAAAAAGAAGAGCACCAATCATGGTCGACGCTGCAGAAGCTGGTAGAAGCATTCGCACAAAATCCACCGTGGCTTTGCTAAAGACAAGTCTAAATGATTGCACTGGAATGTTCAGGCGAACACTTACAGTTTTGAAAAGAAATTAGAGGATATTATCAATGATTATTGCTTGCAACGCTTCAGTGCCCACGTTCTACTACAGTCGTGTGAAATATAAAAAAGAAGAATCCGTTGTTACTTTAGTTTTGCTTGAGCACATCCGGCATACTACATCGTCGCTGGGGTACTGAAGTGGACTTGGTCTAAATAAGATAAGACCTGAGCATCTGAAGAGCTTCCTGCAATCTCTTATCAACACACTGACTCGGCTTTTCACTCCTCGCCTATCAAACTACAAGGCTCCTAGCCATCGAAAAACAACAAACTGTGCCGTTTCTCAGATTGGAGACCTTCACGACATTGACAACTATTTCGCAATCCAGGTTGATAGAAAGTCTTAAGTTTTCAGAGGTCGAGGTCTGGTACGGCATCTCTAGTGGTAGGTGTACAGCCATAATCCATATGATAAACAATTAATATATCCTTTCATAATTATTTGAGCCAACTTGTCATGTGGCCTGGTAAGGCTCTTGTGCAGCCCGATACACGTGTTTCGTCCTTACAGACTCATCAGCCGGGCCGAACCCGTCGTCTGTCGATCTTTTTATATAATTCCAAAAAAGAATGATTTAAGCTCAAAAAAGGGGTTGGTACGCCCAGGGTCATACACCGGTGTTTCGGAGGTTCGTCCTCCTCATCAGTGACCCCCGCCCCACATTCAGCCCTGCATTGAAGCAAGGAGGGAGGCGTATGTGGTGATGGCACAGTGTACTATGACACTGTACCATCACCACCTCTCAGTCGATAGATTTTTGCTGTTAGATCAAAACTATATCAAAAGATCGACTGTTTTTGAAACCCCCAAAAAACATTCAATATAATTCCAAAAAAGAATGATTTAAGCTCAAAAAAGGGGTTGGTACGCCCAGGGTCATACACCGGTGTTTCGGAGGTTCGTCCTCCTCATCAGTGACCCCCGCCCCACATTCAGCCCTGCATTGAAGCAAGGAGGGAGGCGTATGTGGTGATGGCACAGTGTACTATGACACTGTACCATCACCACCTCTCAGTCGATAGATTTTTGCTGTTAGATCAAAACTATATCAAAAGATCGACTGTTTTTGAAACCCCCAAAAAACATTCAATATAATTCCAAAAAAGATCTTTTTATAGTCAGTTCTCTCGGGAGCCTTACACTCCTTATAGAGAGTAATCGACGACGTACGCCTTACACTGTATGTCAGGTGAAACCTTCACCTAACGCTGAGTGTTGTGCACTCGATTGCTCATTGGTTGGTACTTTTATCATAATTATACCTTTATTCCGAGTGCTTTGTGTATCGGGCTGTACAAGAGCCCTTACCAGACCACATGACAAGTTGGCTCAAACAACAATGAAAGGATATATTAAAGGATATATATTTGATATATATTATTATATTATATATTATTTGATATATATATAGGATATATATCTATTAAAGGATATATATTTATTGAAAGGATATATATTTGAGCGTGGTCTAAACAAAGCACTCGGAATAAAGGTATATTATGATCAACAATCAGTCACTCCGAAGAAACGCAACATCAAGTCATGATTTCACTTAAAGCAGAGTGATACTTTGCCGACAACAAGTCCTAGTATGGACTGGCATCCAAATGACATGTGATCCTGGTGAGGCTTGGGAGGAAGTCGAAACATACGGGTACCATTAGCGATCCCTTACCAGACCTCTAGAAGGCTTCAAACATTCTATTTGAAAACACGGGATTTTCAAGCGAGGTCTCAAAAAAGTCGATTGGAAGGATGTTACATATCTCATAATACGTTTATTG
Source organism: Parelaphostrongylus tenuis (assembly GCA_019055375.1). NCBI lineage: Eukaryota > Metazoa > Nematoda > Chromadorea > Rhabditida > Metastrongylidae > Parelaphostrongylus > Parelaphostrongylus tenuis. The sequence continues at coordinate 30,633 of JAHQIW010001651.1, forward strand.
TCCGTTATCTATTAGCTCTTCACCTGAGTCAGTCTGATTAAGACTGTCAAAATACTGGACTAACGACATTCATGCGAACAGGAACGGTTTCCAATAGTATTCTGTGCTATGGGCGACATCCACCTAACAACAAAGCTTAGTGACATTTTGCGAAACTACGCGAGACCGCTCTGTCTTACTTTCATTGATTTGAAGAAGACCTTTCATTCAGTTGATATAGAGGTAGTTATGAAAGCTCTAGACAACCATTACGTAGCTATTTGGTGCACTGTAGCTTCCCCTAGGGTATTCTGAGACCTCGTTGAAAAGTTAAGTATAGTCTGATCAGATGTCGTAAACCTTGCAAGACATCTGTATGGTATCTCGAGTGGTATGCGTACGCTTCGGCGTTTCGCATGTCTCATCAGTATCACAGGCCCTACGGCGCTTCTTTGCTGCCATTAGCTATCGACGCCGAAGATGCATCACAGCGCCTAATTAAAGTGAAGGAACCACTTGATGTCTAGTCTAAGTGACTGACTGTAGATAATTATGGCTGTGACGGAAACATTAGACCACATCATCAGTGATTCTTTCACTTTGTCCCGAGTGATTTATTCGCGGCGCCAATTGCTAATGGTAACAAAGGCAGTTGGGTATATGGCAGTGATGAGGTGTGTACCAAATGTGGTGCAATGACGTACCTATTGAAAAGGTTGAAAGATTCTATCAATCGGAACATAATGATTTTTGTGAATTATGACAAGATTTTGCAACCGAAACGTCGCCATTCTATGACAATGTTATTATCTATGCAAGAAGGCGAATTCAACAACGCCATGCTATGTCGCTGGAATTCTTCACTGTCACCCTTGAAAACGTGGTACGGGCTTCAGAATGAGACAATGCGAGAGTGAAATTGACAGTCGATGATGCAATGGCAGTGCATCCTCGCTTCACTAATGACATTGTTTTTATAATATTAATGATCAGCTAGGCATAGTGAATGTTAACCGATTTCGACATCGGTAATGGAATGATTGGTCTCTGACTAAATTTCACAAAACGATGTTTATGAGGAACAAATCGACTTCGAATGCCCCATCCACGCCAAACGGACTGAATATCTTCAAATGTTCCAGCCACATCTATCTTTGTTGGGAAGTCGCTTTGATGAATGGCCTGACTGCATAGATGAGGAAGAAGAAGCGAGCAACTTTAAAGCGTTTTGGATGCAATGAGGAGAAAGAAGAATGATTAACTTCGCGTGATCCCTTTCGACTTGGCGACTAGCTCTGCCTTAACATATGCGTCACAAACCTGTTCGCTAAGCATGGGGATGAAAGATCGATCACTTGAACTCACTGCAAGCACAATTGAAAAGTCTATGCTCAAAGTGCCCTGTTTATCATAAATGAGGAAACCGATGCGAAGTTCTGTTCTAACCTACGCCAGCGATTGGCATTCAAGGACGCCGTTCCAATTAACGAGCTCTTGAGAATGCGATGGGTCGGACATGTAATGCATCTTGACGACAACCGGTGAACAAAAGCCGTTACCATTCAGATTCCTCGAGATGCTGAGCGGACTATAGAAAGACCACAAACCTGATAGCTTCTCTCTACAAAAAGCCTAGAAAAAAGATATCATGGCTATTGAACCTCTAAAGGTTGGAAGAACCCATGTGTTCCTCGTGTCCCACTTGATAGGTGAAAATGGAGTTTTCACGGGTGCCGCTGTAGTCACTCGATAATCCATAGGAGGGCAGATGATACAGTAATACTTGGATTTGTGGTTCATAAACAAGCCTGCCTTATATATTTGAGTCAGTTTAAATCCTGCACCCTCTTTTTCTTCGAAGCTTTTTGCGTTGGCAAACTGTTTGCTCGTCTTTCTGAGCTATAAACTAAGCCAACGTATATTATCAAGTAAAACGGAAATTTTTTCATTGCGCACCGGCTCATTCAAACCAGCAAAGCATCTGGAATCTTAAACCTAAATGGGGTGTATGGAATTTGTAAATATAATCATTTATGGCGTACATAGGGAATGTAGAAAAAATGTCATTTTCTCTAACAAACAAAGACTTTTTGTTCGGAGGGATTTTTTTAGAAGAGGTAATCAATAAGCAGTGAACGAAAACACTACACGAAGTTGAACGCATAGTCAGCTCGTATTTGAACGTGAAATTTCAGGTCATAGATAAACAACTGCCTTCAAAAACAATACATGGTGACTTCCAGTGAGCCGCTACGAATACGAATAATGGCATGGTTCTATTAATAATCAACAGGCAGTTGAAAGTAATTCAGTAGGAGTAAAGTCAAAAGAGTAATGCTTAGGTGGAAATAGACAATTTATAAGCATGAAGTGATTTGCATACTTCTACTTTCATTTCTTAATTTAAATAGAATTTATCTTCTCATCGACGTTACTCAATACTATTCAATAAAACAAGTGTATTGGCCTAGCACATTCGTCTTTATATGAGTGGGTTCAAACCATTGTAACTTCTACTAACTTACATATTAACTTCTGTTTTTGGTATCTTATGATTGTTGTTCGTTGTTAGCAGAAATCTGCTGAACTAGGCATTCAACAGCTATTAGTAGTAATTGTAAATACGACGGCTGATTCAGTGAAAAAAAGGTTAATCCTGATGAACACGTGATAAATTCATTTCAGTTCTCGAGAAGATATTGTTATTAAGAATTATGAACAGTGTTGTTTCAAGACAGTGTTGCCCTTCACATCACATCTCTATTATTTTTCGACGATATTTCTGCCTCTTCTGTTCGTTGAACTAATCTGCATAGCCTGTTGATATTTACCAAAAACATGCAAGTTTTGATGTGTGAAACTGTTCATCTGATCGAAAATTGTGCATTGTTTATGAAGACAGTTGGTTAATCAACATCTGAAATACCAACTTTGACCAGCTGCTATTTATCCATCGAAATTGGTGTACTGTTCTCATTCGCTGCTTATTGATTTCCTTTCCTAAATAAGGAGACTTACAGATTCGGAGGAATATCTTCAATCAGAGTTAGCAAATAGTTACTATAGATGAAGCATCTATGACTATTTCCTAGTCTGTCCAACGTTTCTTCGGGTTTTTCATATAGAGTTAATCAGAGAAACTGGTACAATGAAGAAATTAGCTTCAAGGAAGTCTTGAAGTAATACAAGTTCCTCTTATTTTTGTCTTCATCATATGCTATGCAAAATCACAGAGTCACACATGTTCACAGTACTACCGGATGACATCATCAGCTGATGAGACTAAAAATCCTTAGAAATGTAGAGTTCAGTATTGTCCTTGATACGCAGGTGCGAGGTTGTTGATAGTGTTACTCATTGATACTTCTCCTTTCGACCGCTTTTTTAAAGACCCTCTCAAAACGATATGACCTGATAAGAATACCACATGTATGAGCCGTCAGGTCTAGTGCTATACAGGCGCCTCTTTCGTCCTATCAGGTCTCATCAGTAGCACCCTCGTTCTGCTCGGCCAATCTCTCGAGGCTGATTTATCCTCTATAAAAGAATCGACGCAGAGCAAAAAATGATGTAGCTCAATAATAGCACAATGACTTGCGTCTGGATGGATTCGCCTTCATGAAAGATTGAAGAAGTTAAATTTAATTCGCAAACTAATCAATCCAATGGTTTCAAGATCCCGACAAGAAACAGTTAGAAAACGACTTTTCGGGATCCCATGCTGAAGTCTTCAAAAAACACTCACTTTTGTAGAGACTGACGCTTAACACGTGATTCATCCAATGGAATGTCCAAGCTTGTGTAATTGTACTAGGAGGATCAGCATCAGTTCTCTTAAGATTTGAAGCCGAAGAAGATGAGCAACGGAATTTTCCTGCATCGACTGTAATCGCCACAGTTATCGTTAGTCGACTAACACCTCTTTAAAAATCTCGGCAACTTGATGTGCGCTCAATGTTTCAGAAATACCTTATTCCTCTTCCGAAATGCAGAGTTTATGCAACCGGTATGAATAAACCTGCTTCTTATTGGCAATATATATAGGTTTCATTAGCTTTCATTCAAATTTCCACTGTTTATCCCGAGCAAGAGCGCTGTGGCGCAGTGGTCAGAGGTGCCTTGCGTCGCACACGAGGTCACTGGTTCGATCTCGCGCTCATGGCTCACCAAGCCATCCATCCCTCCGGGGTCGGTAAATTGGTACCAGACAGGTCTCAGACTTGTCTGGGAGGATAAGCAGCACTGACTCGGTTCAGCGGAAGGCCGCCGCGAGTCATTGTAAAGGCCAGATGTGCATTCAATCACCTCAAAAGAAGTTAAAAATTGAAGTCGAATGCATGGTGCATCCCTCAGGGATTGATTAACGCCGAGAGCTTTTATCCCGAGCAAAAATATGTCACTCCAAAATTGGTTGCATAGGATGCATGCGGAAATTGCGGGGATGTTTGTTCAATGCGAAATACAAACTTGGTTCAAAATCGCTTAGCGCCCCCACAAGTACTTCGCCACATTGGGGCTGGAATATTGCTGCCAGACACAGTGAGATCATCCCATTCCGTTCAGCTCATAAAGTCTGACGACTGTTTGTGATAAGGACTTGGAACGTCAAAGCGCATTCCTCTTACGACTTTAGGAATCAAAACTGACTAAATCATAAGTGAACGACATTTGTGAGAAAGATAAGTTTATCAAGATCCAGTTGAAAATGTAGAGAATCTCGGCGGCCGTTATGTCTAACCGGTTGCCTTCCACGGGACTCAGGGGCGTGTTTGGCTTCGCTCCTCCTATCATATCGGTTCTTTTTGTTTTCACTATGGTAAGCTCAAAAATTTTAGAATTTTTTCCCTCCAAAGATGCGATGTTTAAAAGTAAGTGATCACGTTGCTCGCGCATGCAGCGCAATGGTTAGAGGTATTTTGCGTCGCACACAAGGTCGACGGTGCGATTTCGCGCCCATGGCTCATCAAGCAATCCACCCTCAGGGTCGGCTGTTCTGTATCAGACTTATGTAGGAGCATAAGCAGCGCTGACTCGGTTCAGCGGTAGGCCACCGCGAGTCGTTGTAAAGACCAAATACGCGTTCAATCACCACAAACGAAGTTAGGAATTGAAGACGAATGCATGGAGCATCCTTCAGAAATTCAACGCCGAGAGCTTTATCCTTTTATCCCTTATATAGAATCAGTGGCGCACGAAATCACACCATATCTCATATGGTGATGCCGTAACACAAACTATCAATCTACATAATTTATTCATCACCACTTATTCAATTATCTGCAATTTGTTATGAATTTGTAACAGTGTTCAATAATCTGCAACTTATGACAACATATTATATATACATATAATGTAACACGGGAAAGCAAAAACAATAATACAATCCAAATAATACGATAATACAAACTGTGCAATACAAGCACAAACTGTATTTATGAGTTATCTGTTTCTTGATTACAAATAACAACATACGTAACATTCCTAGGGCTATAGAAATGTGCGGAATTATAGCACTTTGAGCGAAAAAGCGTTTTACATCAAACATATCCAATATTTGTTTTCTTAGCATGATATCAAACATAATAAAAGCGTTTTTCTGTTGACCTCTTTTTAAAGCACTTACATAGGCGACGGTCTTCGTGTGAAACCTCTTCGAGGACTTTGCTAGGCATCGTTGAAGGAGAATCGTCTCCTAGATGATTGACATGAATCTCCTCCTTGAACTCATTGTATTTGATTCGTTCTTTGCTGGCGCAGTACATTCTATGAGCGTTCAGCGGGAGTATGTTGACGACGAAATTGAAGAGCATGCGCACGTGCCTGAAAGAAGAGAAGGTACTTATATGTTAGACGGCGACAAATGGGAAACCTATCTCATTCGCTGGACAGAAACTTTTCATAGGAGTTCATAATCAATAGGAAGCTCAGATATTTGGCCTGAGCCTTACGTGACCGATTTTTGAAAAGGCCTTTTTGTAATCTGTAAAATTCAAGATGAACTGATGGTCCACACCCTGCGTCTCCTCTTTCAGGTCTTTGATTTTTTGTCAACGTTATGTCTGAAGTCAACTAAGTGCATGACATTATTTCGCAGCTGCACATTGATGATAAAATCCTTTTGAGAAATCTAAGGAATTTCGTCTCCACTGCTAGTAGCTCTCAGGACAGTGATCTAGACGGGGAATATCATCCACATCAGCCAACACCGGCACATTGGGCGACTGGTCGAGTAACGTGGTACCGTCCTGTTGCAAATCCTTTAATGGGTAGTCGAGTTGGCGAGCAGAATAACGCATTCCGCGACTGCGAGGATCCAGTGGGCTTCTTTGAAGTCTTTATGAACCGCGTTTGGGATCTGCTTCTGGAGCAGACAAATGCTTAAGACCGCCAAAAAATGAAAGAATGGAATGAGACGACGGAGGGCATGAACCATATTTTCACTTTGAATTTTTTATCGTTACAAAAAGCGCTTTTCAAAAACCACCTACGTACGGCTTTAGTCAAATATCTAAGCTTTCCAATGATCACTAACACTCCTATGAAGAGTTTCTTCAAAGCGAATGAGATAGGTTTTTCATTTGTCGCCGTCTAACATATAAGCACTTCCCTTCTTCAGGTACGTGCGCATCCTCTTCAGTTTTGTCGATAACATACTGCTGCTGAACGCTCATAGAATGTACTAGAATGAAATCTACGTTTTTGAGTTATTCTTGATACTTTGGAAGAAGAATTCTGGTCTGAAATATATAAGCTCGATAATGAGCAACGCTTGTAAACTAAGAATTTATTTTTATCGCCACAGAGCTGAAGAAGCTTTGCGAAAAAAACGAGCATGTCTTCAATTCTGCGAGATTTATGCTTCCAAATGGAAAAAAGAAGAAAAAAAATGATTACCTTGAGTCGAATGGAAATTCTTTGCCCAGCGCAAGATACTTCTTCGAAAACGCTTGTGCGACAAGTGGAAAGCACCAAATTGTCATGTTTTTCACTGCCAAGAAACGTATAGGTTCCAGTAGTGTTTGTTTCACTCAATACTGTGCATACTAATGTGGGATATAACAATTTAAAACACATTGAACTCATCACTCATTTCCGCATGCGATTTATGTTATTGTTCGCTAACTTATCATTCGATAAATTTTTACACTTATTCATGGATTAATCGAAAATTTGCCAGCATGCATAATGCATAAAAAAGTCAGACGTCCAACTGAATTACATACAAAAAGAATAACATCACGTGAGGCGAGTTTATGTAAATATGTTCTGTCATATATACACATCAAAACACACTGCAGACATACACACACACACACACACACACACACACACACACACACACACACACACACACACACACACACACCACACCTACAGACAGATACACACACAAACAGATAGACAGACTAACAGGCACTCACAAATACACACGCATACATACACAACATACACATACATACACACATATGTACGCACGCATGCAACGCTGTCCCTACAACACTGGTTTGGTGACTTAAGATAGTGACGAGGTAAAGCATACATGAGTTCAGATGCTGTTAAAGAGAACTCTGCAGACCAACGTAGTCTGCAACGCTTCTGATAGCACTGATAGCTTACAAGTTATTTTATAGAGTACAGCAATCGCGATATTACTGATTCGATTAGAAATTCGTGTTTTAGCCTGGTGCGAAAGTAGTGTTGGTTTGTGCATTGTTGAAAATTGTCGTAGAATAATGGAGTAAAGTCTAGCATTAATGTGATTACTTTCTATATAAATTTAATGCACAACTTTCGCACCATGTTTTGCTGCTAATGACGTTATACTTGCTGTTTATTCAACAGTCGTCTTAAACTATGGAAAGGATATTAGACAAAAGGCAAATTCAAGTGATTTCCTTGTTCGAGGTCAAAATGGGTCGTAAGGCAGCAGAGACAACTCGCAATGTCAACAATACACTTGGTTCAGGAACTGTAAACGAACGTACAGTGCAGCGGTGGTTCAAGAAGTTCCCAAAGCAGACGGAACCTTGAACATATGGAAAGTTGTGGCTGGCCATAACGACCAATAGAGAGCAACCATTGAAGCTAATCCCCTTAAGACAACGCGAGATATTGTAGAAGAACTCATCGACTAATATACGGTGGGTCGATATTTGGAACCAAATTGAAAAAGTGAAACGCGATGAGTGGGTGCCCTAGAAATTCACCGAAAATAAGAAAGTCCTCGCTTTGAGGTGCCGTCTTCTCTTAATCTGCGAAATAGTACGGACCATTTCTCGATCGGATTGTTACGAGCGCCGAAAGTTGGATGTTATCCGAGAACGGCGACCATGAACTCAGTGGCTGGATTAAGAAGGATTTTCGAAGGATTTTCGAAAGCCAAAATTGCACCAAAAAATAGTTGCCAACACTGCATTGTGCTCTACTACCGTTCTAATTCACTAAAGCTTTTTATATCCCGGTCAGACTATTAAACCTGAGAAGCATGGTCAGCAATTCAAAGAAGTACATCAAAAACTGCTACGCCTGCAGTGAACATTCTCAACGACAACGCGCAGTCACCCGTCGCACAACGAATGCTCTAAAAGTTTAAGGAACTGGACTAAAAAGTTTTACGTGATCCTCTATATTTGCCGGTCCTCGCTCCCGCAGTATCGCTTTTTGAAGCATCTCGACAACTTCTTGCAGAATGAACGCTTCTACAGTTATCAGGGTTCAAGGGAAGCTCTCCAAGAGTTCGTCAAATCCCGAGGTACCAATTTCCGTGCTAAGGGAATATTTAAACTTATTTCTCGTTGCAAAAAGGTGTTGACTATAATAGTTTTTATTTTGTTCAGTAAAGGTGTTTTTGAGCCTAGTTATAACAATTTATAACTGGCGGTCGGACACCGACATTACTTTTGTACCAACCTAACAAATCACTTTTGTGCCCTGAGTGTTATGGCTACTATAACATGTCTTGCTAGCACTAGTTTTCTGAGATCTCGTAAAACCCACTTGAAGACGCAGAGATATCTTAGAGTTCGTGGCTTCACAATGCATTGTAGTTTTTTTTTCAGATATCTATTCCAATTCCAGTCATTATAAAGCCGTAAAAATATCCCTAGGCTAATTTTCAGAATCTTTGGATTGAAACCTTTTTCTTCAAGTGTTCCTTTATTCTTACTGGCAATAAAAGTTGTGTATAAATTTTATGGAATCAAAGAGTGATGAACAAATTGAGTGCATAGATGATTGAACAAACGGCATTCATTCAGTCTGCAAATTCTTCACTCGCGTTTAGCTGCCTTCAGAAACAATGACTTCCATCTACGATTTTTGATTAATAACTAAAATCTGCCCAAACTTGTGGAGCCAAAGATGGAGAGAACTGCTGGCCTTTATGCCAATCTGATGAACATTGAGTTAATTCAACCTATCCTTTTTGTTGAAAACCTCAATGCAACTTCAGAGTTTGCTGAAATTTAGATGCAGTACTACACCTTCCTCAATAGTGAGATATGGGAAAAGGAAAATCGCATGTAACAAATTCGATAGAAAGACGGAAGTGGCATAAGGCGTGTGAAACATCCTTCCGAAACTGGTCCCCACTAATGAGTAGTTAACTTTATCTCAATATACACATTGAAATGATATTTAACAAAGCCATATCGGGTCAAAATATCATCCGGCAATCTCGTGAATATCAATGTATTTTGACAACGCATATACCACAAACGATTATTCACCAACATAGCATAGAAGTGCGTGAAGATTTTCGGCATAATATTAGAATATATAAACGGAAAAGGCGATAAGTGTTTTGTTTCAACACTGAGTATTATTGAAAATATTATGTTGGCTACATTGACTTCCACTGTTCAGCCTATATAAACTACGACGAGCATCCACATGCGATAACTCTTCGTTTCTTGTTTTTCCCGCAACAAATTCTCTTCAATCTTAATCTCACTAATATTATAAAAATCTGGTTTTCTTACTTATTTGCTTAGCTATCTGGGCCTAGCTAATTATTTAGCAAGTATCCCCATTCACGAGGTCGACTTGACATCCTGCAAGAATCTAGCAATTCTTTCAATTGTTTAGATGCTTGGTAATTTTCATCAACAATATAGGAACTCGGTGTAGATACGACGGAAAATTAGAGGTTTTATTTTATTACTGAACAAAGTCGAGAGATCGCACACCAATAAACAGATTTGCCTCGACATCAGACTGCGTCTATGACTCAACAAATCTCCCGTCTTTGGTACTGCAGCAAATTAGTATCATACTTGTTTTTGCCTGCTTGTGAGGATATAACTGATGTAAGACACGATAGGCCACATCGAGTTATTATGTACCCTCCAAGCATCTCAAACAATGCTTGGTGAAATCAAATTTGCGGCATCATACCTCAGCGATTGATTTGCCTACGAAGGTGGACAAACTGAACTGAGTGGCTCTATGATGATGAAGACCAACCCGCATTTGTACCATCGACGCTGGAACATAAAGAACACCATGAGGAACGAAGTAGACAGAGAGTTGAGAGCAACATGAGCGGCATGTGAGCTTTTTGAAGTAGCGACTGACCATCTAATAAACTTGAGCCTCCGTGTTCATCGTTCCGATCCAGTGAAAATGCCCTCTAGAGCTCAACCGGCGATTAGCCTCTTTGCTCAATGCGAATAATCATAATCCATTCTAACTTTCCAAACCGAAAACATACATATATACCAAAACACAGTTGGATTGATCACATAGAAACAAGAACTTTTTTTCTTTGCTTGCCCGCCTTATATCTAGCTATCGTTACATCCTCTGTCACCGTTATTGTGCCGATGTTATCATTACTAACGGTTAACACCCAGCGCTTCAAGCACTTTATATTTTCTCTGAAAAAGACTTAGAAAGAGCTACGAAACAAATTATTTTAAACTCGAGGGTTTAGCTTGAGATAGTAGTCAAGCAGTTCTGAAAGTGATCTGAACTAATGCACTTCACGGAGTCGTAATTTTAGAGTAAAATTATCGCTTCTTACGCCCACAAGATCGCTGACATACGAACAAGACTGAGGACACAAGATGGTTTCGAACTTTTCAAACTCGTGAATATTTTCTCCGGAAAAAATCCCTATTGACAGATGCTTGCTCACAGCTACCGAGTAGATCGAAACAGAGCAAGGGCCTTGATCGTGAGGTGGAAACTCAGCATATCCCGAAAAGGGCAATCACGGCCAGTCAGTCAAATCACCTCAGGTTCCAGGATTTGCTTGTGGTTCAGCAATATTGTGGTTAAATTTCAAATCTTAACCAACCATCGAAATATGGATGAGAAAAAACAATTGGTGAAGTTGACGAAGCCAATAACACAGAGTTAGTGAAACATCGTGATTGTGATTTCATCAACAAGAAAACCTCAATTTTATCTTCTATTTACTTCCTAAGTTTTTTATCCAGATGTAGGGTAGGATATGAGATATGATGACTTTGTGCCATGAACTCGAATTGCCTCCATGCCTTTATGAAGAAGAGCTTTCAACCTTTCATCTTCTGCTTATTCTTCTTCGTGAAAAGACACGATATGAAATACGACTAAAACGATACCGAAATACGAGTAAAACTCGTATCTTATAGTGGATTTCAAACTCGCCACCAAAGTGTTTACGAAATATTTGACTCGCTAACCAAGGTATTCTCTTTGCCTTTATCTTTCACGTGATACCCTGGCAGGAGTTCGACGAAATCGGAAAGCACTTCACGTTTCAAATTTTGCTAATATCACAGCTTCCTTAGTTTCCTTGCCTTTTGTGTGAAAATGATGCGTAATTCGGCCAGAATTCCTTATGGTTATGGTTGGTTTGATTCACTTTCCTTCATTTAATGATTAAAGAAATAAAAACTATCATTCTATAAAGTGATCGCTTTGTAGCGCCTACTACACACAGCACTGAATCTCGTTTCTTTATTCTTGTGTGTTCTGTGGCTGAAAAATTCCTATATTTCGACCTTCTTACCAACACTTTAGCTCAATCGTTAGTCTTGTGGAGCGTTGCTAAATGAGCTATAATATTTAGTTCACAGTCCCTGGAACATGAACCACTTCACCAATGTTGCTTTTCAATTTTCAGGATGAAAGCTTTGCAAATCATATTTTTGGTTACCTGCGCAGCGTCACTTTACAGCACGCAGGCAACAAGTAAGCAATCCGTCAACGAAGGGAGCTTTGAAGAAAAAATCAATGCAGGATATGACCTACTGAAACATGTAAGGATTTTTATACACATAAGTTTGTGTTATAGCTGCAAGCTTTTATTAAAACTGCGATTTTATTCAGATACCCAATGAAGAAGGCACTGTGAAGTTTCTCAAACAGTTGCATAACATGGAGAAAGAATTGAAGAAAAGACTCGTTCAATCTCCTCAGGAGCTACCAAGTGAGATAATGGTGAGAACATCATTACTTAATTGAGGAGTAGGCAACAAATGAGCCTTAGTCTTCAGGATTACATCGGAACGAACGGATCTAACATCGAATCATTGGATTACACAATTGAGGATATTAACCACAGCAACAAAGTGGAATCCGCACTATTTCAGGGAGATATCATCCTCACAAAGTATATCCCAAATAGTTATTTTTGAGGCGCAGTTTTGTTTTCGAAAGTGCAGTTCTTCTTTCAGAAGGCAAATTGAGGAGCTTATGGAGGATATCAAACAGGATGGAAGCAATCGCAGAAAACGACAGGCATTCCGTGACAATACGTATCCTAATACATTGTGGACAAATAATCAAGTGTATTACTCATTTTCCCCTGATATATGTCTGTTTTAATCAACAGTTTTCATTTGATTGGAATCTCGCCCGAAGTAGTAGGCAAAAAATTAGTTCAGTTGAGAATGCAACAAGAGCGTTCAAGAAAGCTGCACATGTATGGTCATCAGCGACTTGCATTGACTTCATCGAAAGCGACACAGGTATGACAACAGACGGATAGAAAAAGCAAAAGATTGTGACTTCATAGGCACCTAAAAATTGTGTTTCCAGCTAATGATAGAATTCTCCTCATACAGGGGACGGGATGCTACTCAGCTCTTGGAAGAACTGGGGGTGTTCAGCCTCTCTCACTGGGACCGAGATGTGAACGGGTAAGACCTCTAGTATTCCAAGTTAACATGTCAATAGGAAATAAGCAAAATAATATATAAGAAACTGGAATCGATCGTTAGTGCATGCGTTTCTTTTTTTTCAGGTTGGAACCGCTGTACACGAAATCGGCCATGCTTTGGGTTTTTTCCACACGCAATCAAGGCATGATCGTGACAGTTTCATTACACTTTACCCAGATAATTTCCAGGTAATCATATAGCCACTATAGTTATGAAAGGTAAAATATAATTGCAGGATGGTTGGCTGTCTCAGTTCTCAGAGATAAATGAGGATGTCAATTATAACTATGAACTAACCTATGATTATGGAAGTGTTATGCATTACGGAGCATTGAGGTTAGCATGGATCTGTCCCACTTCTGATTTTATATAAGGTTCATAAACGTATTCACTGCAGTGTCTCGAAGAACGGAGAACCAACCATGGTACCACATGATGTCAAGCATATCCAAACCATGGGCTCTACGATACTCTCTTTCTACGAAATTCTTATGATGAACATACATTATGGATGCCTTGGTGAGAGAGCTGCTCTGTCGTCTTCTGAAATTCTTCCGAGTCTCATAGATGATTCCTCATATAAAATTTCTCTAGATAAATGCAATGCAAGTATCTCAACACCTCTATGCGAAAACGGTGGATTTCCTCATCCCAGAGACTGCTTTAAGTGCATTTGCCCAAGTGGATATAGTGGAAATCTTTGCAATGAAAGGGTAATGAAATATGTATCAAGCATCTCTTTGCTTAGTATATGTGCAAATATACTGTTCAATCCCTGTAGCCCAGCGGTTGTGGCAAGATTTTGAAAGCGACCAGCTCCTTTCAAGTACTTGAAGATACAGTGGGTGGAAAAGCTGCAAGAGATCAAATCCATGATCTCTTTATGTGCAATTACTGGATCGAGGTGATTCTGGAAGAAACACTGATGAAATGTATTAATAATTTTCACAAAGCAATCCTTAAGGCGCCAGCTGGTTCAACTATTGAGGTGGTGATTGAGAAGTACAAAATCGTCCTTGATTATAGTGGTTGCCCATTCGAAGGAGTCGAAGTAAAAACAGGAAGTGATGTCCGTCATACTGGTTACAGGTACCGCTCAAGACTGTTGAAATGTTGTACTTTTGCACAAAGTGCCTCAAAAGCTCTAGATTTTGCTCTACAAAGAATAATATGACCTTGGTCTCAACGCGGAACATTGTCCCTGTGATCACATACGCTTCCGAATATCGGAAACTCAAAACCGTTCTACATTATCGAATCGGTAACGTGTGGATAGGTTGCCTTCTCTTTGAAAAGTTGATGATCGAAAAGTTACAGCCTCTACTGGTTCGAATGTTTCTCAAACCACACCTGAACCTACATTTGTCACTACGTCTCGACCAACATCTCGTCTTACAACTCCACTGACGTCTCCTAAAGCAGAAACGCCAACAACTCGTGAGACATCTGAACCATCTGTAGCGTCTACACGACATCCAACACCGAATACTTCCACAGTAACTCCTCCTAACCCTTGTAGGGATACTGACGTAAATCTTAACATTTCTAGTCCTTCCGTATTAACTATTGTTCAGGTGCACTGCACTGAAGGAATGGGATTTTTACCGTTCTGCCAAATATGATGACGAATTGCGGAAGGTGGTTTGCTGCAGTTATTTGACCTTCGTTCTTAAAACTGATGTAACGCATTCATTTTTAACAATAAGATTTCAAAGTGCATCCTTTATACATAACCGTTGATACGCAATCGAGTTCTGTGTACAAACTCATCTCATAATTATACACAAACATGCACACGTACAAACGCACACATACATACACATCTGTACATTCATATGTACACATATACATACATACATACACACATACATGCCTACATATTTACTAACATACCTACATACACACGTACATACATACACATACTACATATATATAGATACATACCTGCATACACATACATACATACATACATACACAAATACGTAGATACATACATACATACATACATACATACATATAGACATACATACATACATACATACATACATACAGCATACATACAACATACATACGTTAATACATGTGCATACGTACGCACGTATATACACGTAAATAGATGCATCAATAAGTGTATATATACAGACATGTACACGAACATGCATACGCACATATACACATACGTACAAACGTACATACAAACATACACATTACAGTGTGATAGCGCAACTTCTCTGAAAGTCATTTCTGGAGGCATTAGGACCAAAACGACCTCATTTTTTTCATCAATTAGTTTTAGTACTCAGAAACCTTTTGAAACATTCTTTGTAACCAATTAATATCCTATTCAACGCAGCTACTAATGAGCACTTTTGGTTAGTTGAATACTCTAAAACATAGACGGCCCCTCTTCGCTGGTTGTGCGAGCCCTATCATAGTTTTCATTTGTTTTTGTCGTGCGCAATTTTCGTCCATGGTGGCGGTCTGTTTCCTGAATTTTAACGAAAGCGAGGCACATTCTGTTACACCGAACTCGCTGCCATCTGCAAATGCAGATGTTTGACGCTACCCACAAACACAGACTCCTAACTTTGGGATGGTCTTCTAAAAGGGCGGCCTGCGCAAACCGGCTGGACATTGTGGATACCGATTGACTTTTAGAAGACCTCGCTCAAGCGCCATGTGACTGGCACGCAGTGTTGGAGTGGCTGTAGTATCATCTCACGTCTCTACCGCATAACAGAGCGCCGGAAGGACTGCTAAATCAAGAAAGTGAGCATGGAGATTTGAGTCCGCTGTCTGTCCAGTGGTTTCTTTGAGAGGTCGGTCCGTACTGTTCTCCATCTTCTGCCTAATTTCACCTTCAAGTTGTTTTCCATATTCATTGAGGGTCCGAGGTACACTTGCGAAGTAGTCTTCTTGATCAGAGATCCATCCGTTTCAATTTGCTTACCTTCAAACTATGAATTTTTCATGAATCGGTTTTCGTTCTTTTTATGCATAGAGCTTTTTTCTCGCTTCGTTGAGTTTATCAAGACATCATCTCTGCCTCATCAGTACTATTAAAAAAATAACAAGTTCGTGAGTCAAGCGAAGATTTGATGAGAAATTTCCATCCATACCCATGCTTCTCTCGTTAAAATCGAGAAACTTCGTCATCCATTGTAGTGCTGCAATGAACAGCCTTGGTGTTATAGAGCCACCTTGTCGAACAACTTTTTCTATAGGTATGAAGAGAGATCGATAGAAAGCCGTATATTTCTCGACATCAGCCTGCTTGCTAATGTTCGTATAAAGGGCCGATCTACGCCATTGTCGACAAGCCCTAAGTAGATTGCATTCGCTTCGATACTGTCAAACGGTTTCTCATAGTCGATAATGGCTAGAGCAGTAGGCTCACGGTATTCCCAACGAACCAATGATTCGTGACACCGTTTGAATTCAGTACATGCAGCAGAATCCCTTTTACTACCCTGTTTGTTCAACTGGCTGTGCCTCATCCAAGGTCTTTGATAAGCGCGAAAAGATAATCTCTTGGTGAACAAACAGCTTGTAGAGCACATTCAACAAACACACAAGGTGGTACTTGTGAAAATCCTTCCTATCACCTCTTCTAGGTAGGATGGCTGTGTGCAAAGTCCTCCGCTGATCTAAGATTTTTTCTTTTGTGGAGATATGATGTCATATGTTTTCCCAGGAGTACATGGAAGTTGTGGGTAGAGCTCCAAAAAATCGTTAGTTTCATATATACCCCAGAGAAGTAAATGCTGAGCAAAAACATGACCTCAGGCGCGAATCGAACCCGTGTCATACTATCCGGGCACCCATGTTCTACCACTACATCACCGGGGCACATTTGCGCCGCCACTCATTCTTCAACATCTCTGTGTTAGCTATCAGCCACCAATCTCAAACAGGTTTGGTCGGGTATGCGATTTCGCTTTATGAACCCAGTTGAGCTAACAGCCACTGCACTAACTGATACTGAAAATTTCTAGTAGTTACTGCTTTTTCAAAGTGTAGTGATTATCAGGTCCCGTAGTTGTGTCTTCTTTATGCTTTCAGTCTCAACTCGCACTTCAAAGGCGATTATCCCGCGTCATTTCCTCCTAGTGAAGATTTTATGATCCGACACGGTGGTTGTGGAACGATTGGAACTTTTTCGTTATCAACTCATAGAATGGCGAAATGTAGTGATAAACCTATCTTCATTCATTAGAGCAGATAACGGTACATAATAGCTGCAGAGACCTCAACAACACTCTTCGGATTAGATTGTTTTCTTTCTGCATCTAATGGGTATTTCTGCGTATACCGGCGTTAACCCTTCTGTACGGGCATGAAGCAAAAGAATTCTGTCATAAACACAGAAATGCACAAAAAGCTCTTTCGTGAAAATTCCATCTACCGGTTATTTGATTAACAACTGGCTAACTTTTCATGTGGATAAGATTTTAGTTATGGCATTTATAGAAATGGTTGGGCTTCAAATTCTCAGATCAGTAATTAGCTTCAAAACGTTTCCAAAAGTAATTTCCTATTGACCGATAGAGCAAAATCTTGTCCGTAATCCATCCCATCGTGTTCTAAACCGTCGTCTTAGGGTTTGACGAAATATTAGCGTTTGTTGTCGAACAATCACACGTCGGCAGCGGCATGAATCTAGAAGCGTGCGATGCAACAAAGTCAAATTAGGCGTGGAGAGGTAATTGCTTACACAAACATTCATGAACGGATTGTCGTTTGTCACAGAAGCGAGTATTCGTGACTAGCACTAATGATTTCAAAACGAAAAGTTTCAATCTTGCTTTTTGCTAGATCACTGAAAATTACGGTGATCACGGCCAAGCAGTCAAAGATACGAATGAAGGATTGAAGCATAGAGCGTTTGACATTGATGTCTATCTCCTTGAAGACCAAAGATGATGAGCAGACGGCGTCGCGCAGTCGCTTTCACGTGAGACTCACTTTCACGCAAATACGCCTGCTTTCCCACGAGATTCGACTCCGCCATTACAGTAGGTAGACAAGGGGGACTTGATGCCGGAGGAGACGTCACGAAAGGTGCGGCTGTGTCATTGAAGGGCTATCAAGAATGCGCAATGAAATATACTTCAAAAGCCTTATGGACTACTCTTACTGCCACAGAGCTGTAAAAAAAAACCTCGTCGAAAAATGAATACATATTTGAAGTTTCCGGAATTCAGGCTTCTAAAATTTATATATTCCGGTTGCAAGCCAACATTTTCGACGCATTATGATGATAGGTTGGTGGAAAAGTTTTTGCAGTATCACCTCACCTGTCGCCTCGTTTATCGTCTAGTGACTCAAGCGTTTACCAGCAGCACTTCCATTTTTCCTTACCGCGTGCAAAAATAGTTTAGTGAGTCCTCTTCAATCTAGGTCTTCGTTAAGTTTCAAATCTTTCTTTTAAGCTTTTTGTGAAGAAATCGTGTCGGTGGTCTTTCTGCAGAGTTCTTGATATCCCGAGGACTCCAGCGGTAACGGCTCTCGTCCATCGGTTGTCGTTGAAGCGCATCGCATGTTCGGCCCACAATATTTTGAATAATCTGGCGTGTAGAATGAAGTCTTTGATCCTCGATCGTTGACTAGGCCGGAACTTAGAATCCTTTCTCTCATTTGCGAGATACGGTATACTCCTAGCATCAACCTTTTGACTGCGCGCCCACTAACCAAGTGATCTTTCGTCCTGCTTACGTAGCATCCAGATTTCTGCTGCATACGTTGAGGCAGGGATAATTGTCGAGTCGAAAAGGTGGGTACGGAAGCGGATATTCTTTTTTCTTCTCACTACATCTTTGATATTCATGAACGTTCCCCAAGCTGCTCGTTTCCTCGTCTCAACTCTGAGCATAGGTAGTTCATCATCTAGATAGGCGTAACTGATGCATTCGAAAATCATTATTAATAGAAGATATTATCAAACAAGTAAAAAAGCAAAATTTTATCAACTTTGGAGCATAACAAATTCTAAGAATTTTAATCTTCTACTGCACGGCATCTAAAAAATCAAGTTCTTTTATGTCTCCAGATACAAAAAAGATCTTTTGCGTTAGACGGCGCGGAATGAAGATACGACACCTTTCGCTAGGAAGAAACTTTATGAGAGTGTTAGTAATCAAACGAAAGCATAAATTTTGAGCTTCTGCGTTACATGCTTGTTTATTGAAAAGGCTTTCTTATAGCGCATAGCATTGAAAACAATATTTTTTTCTTACATGTCTTGCGCTTTCATTTTATCATATTTATAGTCGCTAGAAGCACGAAATGCATATGAGCCTATAGGGGAAATCGTCGAATATCTGAGTATTACGCTTTATCTGGAGTTTTTCCAAAACGGAGGAAAATTCTGAATTCAATAACAAAAATCGCAATACACATGTGAATGGCGCCTGCACCGTTCGTCGATCGTGCTGTCGATATACGGTCGGTAAACAGGAGCACTAGCCGCTAGGCAACTGCGAGGCGCATGTTAAGCTCAATCTTGCTCTCCCTGCTAAACTGCAGTTAAACAGCCTTTTCAGGAACTAAGCGCGGAGTTGGAATCGTCGAAGTTACGCTACCGAATAGTTACTCACAATTATGTAAAAGCTCTGTACTGCAAAAAATACGCGTGTGTGAAGCAAAAGACTTTTCTTCTTAGCACAGCTTTGTATAAATGAAAGAGCAAGCACATTTTTGAATTTTAGGAAATCTAGGTTAATAAACAATTCTTGTCAACTTAGAGAAAGAGGTTTGTGCAGCTAATTACGACAGCGGTAATGATCAAAGTGTGTGTCCCATGTGAAACACATTTTTTTTCTTTTGAAGATACAGCGCTATAAAAGGGCCGTTTCAAAAACAAGCTAGTGGCGCAGTAGCCGGATATTTGAGCTTTTAGCTGATTACTAATCAGCAGAAGGGGCCATTTCTTCATTCCGTTCCATCTAACAAAAATGAACCTACAAAAGTAAGCTGTGCGCGATTTTCATATATATATATATATATATGTATATATATATATATATATATATATATATATATACTCAAAAGATGTATACACAGGCGTCGGAGAGACTTAAAAAGTTTTATGAGCGGACATACACATCTCAATTAATGAAACATTGAAATAAAAGAAATGGATTAATGCCCTAAGCACATACTAAGAGTAATATTTACATTGAATGTTAACCGACTAACACACATATAAATGTGGACTCGACTAGCATCTCCTTCCTATACTGAAGCATTAGACAAATGAAATAACAAACATTTGCGACAATTAAGGGATATTATTAGTCAACAAATCCTCAATTCCTATCAGACATAGGTCAAAATTTGATAATGAATGAAGTCCCTCAATAAACAATCTAAATCTGAGAAACTGAATGAATTATAGATCCGGTAGTAAGTTCTGACGCTGCAACTTTTACGTACAAAGATTTTGTGAGGTAGTAAACCGCTTGATTCGTTTTTGTTATAAACGCTACCAAAATTACTCATATTTCCACTCCCAATAGTAGTGGTTCCTAATCCTGTCTACACAATGTCGCACTCGTGGAAATTCATCCTCAAGAAAATCCGTGACAAGCTGACGATAAGGCAGAAAAAATGTTGTGTC
The DNA here is from genome assembly GCA_019055375.1 of Parelaphostrongylus tenuis. Lineage (NCBI taxonomy): Eukaryota > Metazoa > Nematoda > Chromadorea > Rhabditida > Metastrongylidae > Parelaphostrongylus > Parelaphostrongylus tenuis. The sequence goes on from JAHQIW010001651.1 coordinate 51,381, forward strand.
TAATTGAGCAAATACGGCGCAGTCCGTCTCGAAAAACTTCAGACTGTGTTCCCTAGAATACATGAAATGTCATCTCAATTCCTAGTTAGGCTAGACCGTAATGCATAAGCTGCGGCATATTCTTATGAAACTAGAACACAAAAAATGCTTAAGAAAAATAAGATGCTGTAATGAGTAACTTACAACGGTCATTTTACAACCAAATAAGAACTTCTTATCTTGAAGAATCCTTTTATCCTTTAGGGTGGTCTTCCAAAAGGGAGGCTACACTCTCTTGGAGTCCTCTCCACTGTTACCCTCGCTCGTCTGTCATCTGCACTTTTGACAAGGTAACCGGCCCATCTAGGTTTTTCTATAGATGTATATATATACTTTGGGTTATGAAGATGCGGTAGTTTTTGAAGATCCAAGCTGTGCAAACTGGCTAAACATTGCGAATGCCGATTGACTTTTAAAGACCTCGCTCCAGCGCCATATGACTGGCACGCAGAAATGTTGGCGTGGCTGTAATGTCATCTCACGTCTCTACTGCATAACAGAGCGCCAGAAGGCTGTTAAATTAAAAGGTGAGCATGGAGTTTTAAGTCCGCTGTCTGGTCCGGTGGGTTTTTTGAGGGTCCGGCCCGTAGTGTTCTCCTTCTTCTGCCTAATTTCACCTTCAAGTTGTTCTCCATATTCTATTCATAGAGCGTCCAAGGTGCACTTGCAAAGTGGTCTTCTTGATCAGAGATCCATCCATTTCAATTTGCTTACCTCCGCACTATGGATTTTCATAGATCGGTTTTCGTTCTTCTTGTACATAACGCTATCTTTTTTCTTTTTTCCTTGGGTTTATCAAGACATCATCTCTGTTCCATCAATACTATTAAAAAATGTCGTCCGCGAAACGAAGATTTGATGAGAAATTTTCATCCATACGCATGCTTCTCTAATTCCAGTCGAAAGACTTTGTCATCCATTGTAGTGCTGCAGTAAACAGCTTGGCGTTATAGTGCCGCCTTGTCGAACAACTTTTCCTGTAAGTATGATGAGAGATCGATTGATGGCCGTGTATTTGCCGATATCAGCCTGGTAATGCTCGTATAAAGGGCGGATCTACCTTTGTCGACAAGCCCTGAGTGGATTGAATTCGCTTCGACACTGTCAAAAGGTTTCTCATAGTCGATAAAGGCTAGAACAATAGGCTCACGGTATTCCCGACGGACCAATAAGACACCATTTCAATGTAGTCCATGCAGCAGAAATCCTTTTGGTACCCAGTATAACCAACTGGCTGTGCCTCATCCAAGGTCTTTGATAAGCGCAGAAGGACAATCTTCGTGAACAGCTTGTAGAGCGCATTCAACAAACGCACTGGGTGATACTTGTGAGGATCCCTCCTACTAGCCTTTCTAGGTAGGATGGCTGTGTGTAAAGTCCTCCGCTAAACTGAGATTTTTTCTTTTGTGGAGATATGATGTCATATGTCTTGCCAGAAGTACATGGAAATCGTGACCAGCAACTCCAAGAAAATCGTTGGTTTCATAAATACCTAAGAGAATTGTGTTGAGCAAAAACACGACCTCAGGCGGGAATCGTACCCGCGTTCCATACTATCCGGGGACGCATTTTCTACCACTACACCACCGAGACATATTTGCACCACCACTCATTCTTTAACATCTCTATTTTAGCTATCAGTCATCAACCTTTGACAGGTTCGGTCAGATATGCGATTTCGCTTTATAAACCCAGTTGAGCTGACAGCCATTGCACTAACTAGTACTCGAAATTTCTAGTATTTACTGCTTTTTTCGAAGTGTAGTGATTATCAGATCCCGTAGCTGTGTCCTCTTTATGCTTTCAGTCACAACTCGAACTTAAAAGGCTATTATCGGCAATTATCCCGTGTCATTTTCCACCATAAAAGATTTCATGGTCCGACACGGTGGTTGCGGAATGGAATCGGAACTTTTCCGTTATCAACTCATAGATGGTGAGATGTAGAGATAAACCTATCTTCATTCATTAGAGCAAATAACGGGACATATTAGCTGCAGTGATCTCCACAACATTTCTTTGGACTGGATTGTTTTCGTTCTGCACCTAATGAGTTTTTTCTGCCTACAACGGCGTTGACCTTTCTGTAAGGGCATGAAGCAAGAGAACTCCGTGATAAACACAGAAATGCACAGAGAACCTATTCGTGAAAATTCCATTTACCGATCATTTGATCATCAATTGATTGAAATTTCGGGATAAAATTGTAGTTACAGCATTTATAGAAATTGGTGGGTTTCAAATCGCCATATCAATATTTAGCTTCAATACGTTTCCAAAAATAGTTTCTTATAAAGCGATAGAGCGAAATCTTGTCTGTAATCCATCCCATCGTGTTCTAAAACCGTCGTTTTAGGGTTTGACGAAATATTACCGTTTGTTGTCGAACAATCACACGTCGGCAGTGGCATGAATCTAGAAGCGTGCGATGCAACAAAGTCAAATTAGGCGTGGAGAGGTAATTGCTTACACAAACATTCATGAACGGATTGTCGTTTGTCACAGAAGCGAGTATTCGTGAATAGCACTAATGATTTCAAAACGAAAAGTTTCAATCTTGCTTTTTGCTAGATCGCTGAAAATTACGGTGATCACGGCCAAGCAGTCAAAGATACGAATGAAGGATTGAAGCATAGAGCGTTTGACATTGATGTCTATCTCCTTGAAGACCAAAGATGATGAGCAGACGGCGTCGCGCAGTCGCTTTCACGTGAGACTCACTTTCACGCAAATACGCCTGCTTTCCCACGAGATTCGACTCCGCCATTACAGTAGGTAGAACGAGGGGGACTTGATGCCGGAGGGAGACGTCACGAAAGGTGCGGCTGGGTCATTGAAGGGCTATCAAGAATGCGCAATGAAATATACTTCAAAAGCCTTATGGACTACTCTTACTGCCACAGAGCTGTAAAAAAAAAACCTCGTCGAAAAACGAATACATATTTGAAGTTTCCGGAATTCAGGCTTCTAAAATTTATATATTCCGGTTGCAAGCCAACATTTTCGACGCATTATGATGATAGGTTGGTGGAAAAGTTTTTGCAGTATCACCTCACCTGTCGTCTCGTTTATCGTCTAGTGACTCAAGCGTTTAACCAGCAGCACTTCCATTTTCCTTACCGCGTGCAAAATAGCCTAGTGAGTCCTCTTCAATCTAGGTCTTCGTTAAGTTCCAAATCTTTCTTCTAAGCTTTTTGTGAAGAAATCGTGTCGGCGGTCTTCCTGCAGAGCTCTTGATATCCCGAGGAATCCAGCGGTAACGGCTCTCGTCCATCGGTTGTCGTTGAAGCGCATCGCATGTTCGGCCCACAATATTTTGAATAAACCTGGCGTGTAGAATGAAGTCTTTGATCCTCGATCGTTGACGTAGGCCGCAACAGAATCCTTTCTCTCATTTACGAAATACGGTATACTCCTAGCATCAACCTTCCGACTGCGCGTTCAATAATCAAGTGATCTTTCGCCCTGTTCACGTAACGACCAGATTTCCGCTGCACTTGTTGGGACAGGAATAATTGTCGAGTTGAAAAGGTGGGTACGGATGCTGATATTCTTTGTTCTTCTCACTATATCTTCGAAGTTCTTAAAACGTTCCCCAGGCTGCTCGCTTCCTCCTGCTCAACTCTGAGCATTGGTCGTTCATCATGTTGATTCCGCGACCTATATAGGCGAACTGAAGCATTCGAAAATCATTTTAAATTGAAGATACTATCAAGCAAATGAAAAGGCAAAAATTTTATCGTCTTTGGAGCATAACAAATTCTGAGAGTTTCAATCATCTACTGCACGGCATCCAAAAAACCAAGTCCTATTATCTCTTCGGATACAAAAAAGTTCTTTTGCGTTAGATGGCACGGAGTGAAGATACGACGCTTTTCGTTAGGAATAAACTTTATGAGAGTGTTAGTAATCAAACGAAAGCATAAATTTTGAGCTTTCTGCGTTACGTCTTGCTTATTGAAAAGGCTTTCTTATAGCGCACCAGCATTAAAAATAAAATTTTTTCAGTTATCTGTCCCGCGCTTTCATTTTATCATATTTATAGTGGCTAGAAGCACGACAAGCATATGAGCATATAGAGGAAATCGTCGAGTATCTGAGTAATACGCTTTATATGGAGTTTTTTTCCAAAACGGAAAAAAATTCTGAATTCAGTAACAAAAATTGCACTACACATGTGATTAGCGCTTGCACGGTTTAACGATTGTGATGTCGATACACGGCCGGTACACACGTGCACTAGCCGCTAGCAACTACGCTGCGCATGTTTAGCTCAGTCTTGTTCTCCCTGTTAAACTGCAACTAAACAGCCTTTTCAGAAACTAAGCCCGGAGTTGGAATCGTCGAAATTTACGCTACTGAATAGTTATTCATAATTATGTAAAGTTCTGTACTGCGAGAAATGCGCGGGTTAACTATAAAGCTTTTCTTCTTACAACAGCTTTGTAAAAAAGACTTCGTAAGAGCAAGCACATTTTTGAATGTTACGAAATCCAGTTGATAAACGATCATTGTCAATTAAAGGAAAGAGGTTTGTCCAGCTAATTACAACAACGGTAGTGATCAAAGTGGGTCTCGCGTGTGGAACATAATGTTTTTTTTTAATGCTACAGCGCTATAAAAGGGCTTTTTCAAAAACAAGCAGGTAGCGCAGTAGCCCGAAATTTGAGCTTTCAGTTGATTACTAATCAGCAGAAGGGGTCCATTTCTTCATTCTGTTCCATCTAACGGAAATGAACCTACAAAGTAAGGTGCGCGCGATTTTCATATATATATATATATATATATATATATATATATATATATACTATATAATATATATATAATATACTCAAAAGATGTATACGCAGGCGTCGCAGAAATTCAAAAAGTTTTATGAGCGGACATACACATCTCGATTAATGAAACATTGAAATAAAAGAAATGGATCAATGACCTAAGCACATACTAAGAGTAACATTTACATTGAATGTTAACCGACTAACACAAATATAAATGTGGACTCGACTAGCATCTCCTTCCTATACTGAAGCATTAGACAAATGAAATAACAAACATTTGCGACAATTAAGGGATATTATTAGTCAACAAATCCTCAATTCCTATCAGACATAGGTCAAAATTTGATAATGAATGAAGTCCCTCAATAAACAATCTAAATCTGAGCAACTTAATGAATTATAAATCCGATAGTAAGTTCTGACACTGCAACTTCTACTTAGAAAGATTTTGTGAGGTAGTAAACCGCTTAATTCGTTTTTGTTATAAACGCTAGCAAAATTACTCGTATCTCCACTCCGGATAGTAGTGGTTTCTAATCCTCTCTAAATAAAGTCGCACTCGTGGAAAGTCATCCTCAGAAAAGTCCGTGAAAAGCTGACAATAAGGCAGAAAAAAGTTGTGGCCATTTGAGCAAATACGGCGCAGTCCGTCTCGAAAAACTTCAGACTGTGTTCCCTAGAATACATAAAATGTCATCTCAATTCCTAGTTAGGCTAGACCGTAATGCTTAAGCTGCGGCATATTCTTATGAAACTTGAACACAGAAAATGCTTAAGAAAAATAAAACGCTGTAACGAGTAACTCACAACGGTCATTTTACTACCAAATAAAAACTTCTTATCTTATTATTGTATAAGATAAGCGCTTTCCAGAAGCGATAACAAAACAACGCCAGGCAGGGAACTATCCCCAGCAACACCAGCAACTCTTCCATTTTTCCTTATCGCGTGGAAGAGCAGCCCAGTGGGTCCTCCTCGCTCTAGGGATTCGCTGAGCATCATATCTTTTTCCAATAGATTTCGTGAAGAAATCGAACCAACGGGTCAGTGGTCTTCCTTTAGCGCGCTTGACGTCCCGAGGAATCCAGTCGGTAACTGCTCTCGTCCATCGGTTGTCGTTGAAGCGCATCACGTGTTCGGCCCACCTTATTTTCGATATCCTGCGTGTAGAACGGCGTCTCCGATTTTCGATGGTGACGGTTTGAGTCCATGACATAAAGACATCAAGCTCCAACTTCTGGCTCTCATCTCAGCGTTCTTGTTATTAAAAGACCACTTCTCTGGAGAGGGCAAATGTGTATACCTGCCCAATCAAATATTACAGTGACTACAGAAATGTTTCGAGAACTCAAGAGTGGTAGTAAATAAGGTCTCTGTCCATGCTGATGCTAAAGATTCAAAAGTCGCGTAATTTACACAAAAAAAGGAAAGGGACATAATTGCGGAATCCATAGTTAATCGAAAAAGCAGAGATATGGAATGGTAGAAAATAACGTGGTAATTAAGAAAAGATAACTAACATCAAATGCATCTTAGTGCTTCTGTGGCCGACAATTCATTTCCAACTTGACGGGTGGTCTTGCTCCGATGCCTTAAAACTGCAAAATTAGAGTAAAAAATTGACACAACACTTACTCTTCATTAAACAGAAAAAACTAGTTATGAATAAGTATGAAAAGCAAAAATTAGTCACTAGGAGAGGAAACTATGATTCTTTCTTTCCATATATCAGCCGCGATCATCACTTAACCGTTCACTCACCACGGTGACAAGAAGAAAAACGAAACAATAATAAGTTTCAAAACTTACTCCTGTCGACACACCACTGTTGATCCACACAGAACCTCCGTCGTCATCTGATCCAAGTGGTTCCGGCAGACAATTTAGCACTTGCCATGTGTCTGAGTTCAATAGCTGATTGTCAACTTTAACACATTACCTAATTTTAAGACTCATATAGCAAACCTCCCAAGGGAGTTTTGCTGTCTTTTTGGAGATTACATGATGATTTAGGCAATGCAGATGGTCCATGACTCTAGTGAACAAGTGGTACCGCAGAGGTTCGAGGACCTTAGATAGAAAATGGTCCAAGTGAGGGCAGCACCCAGTTACCACCAACCTCAACATGCAGTTCGATCGTTGGGCATCAAGTGAACGGTCGTCTGACATTACCCGGACCACCTCACCTCAGTTCATTATCGACTCATTATTGGTCTCTCCACATAAACTCGTTATCGTATAACTAATTGCTTTCATGAGGTTGCATTCATACAACTGCCAGATGAACTCAATCGAACTCGAGTTTGCTACAACTCACAAAGAATTGCAAGTATAGGTGCGCCTGTTTTATACAACGACTATTCAAGCAAAAAAGTAATTTGATCCAAAGTTACGGCGATTTAAGCGAACTTCAGCACGATATCAAAAATAAAAATGGCATCTTTCTCATCATAGACGCTTGAAATCATAACGAAAAATTTTGCACTGCGGTATGTAGATCCCAGTTGTTCAATATGAACATCCTTCGAGAAAACTGTCCAATTTTTTCATGTCATGAAGTTAAGTCATATCGAAATAACACCTCTAAAAAGATTTAATCATCGAAAAATTACTGGATATCTGAATGACATTCACACTTCCGATCAGCTGGTAAGTGTCGTCCAAATGACGTGCACTCAGGGCAATCCCTCCAAACCGGGCATAGATGAGTTCCTCATGTGAAACGTTAATTAACGACACACCTATTCCGGCTCTCATCGACATGTTAAACTCCATTGCAACTAACAAAAATGAATTGAAACTGCCAAATAATCACCAAATTTATGAGCAGTTTTACAACGAATGTTTAGATTCACAAAAGATATTCTAAACCTAGTGTATCCAAAAATGCTGAGATATACTAGAATTTGGACCCCAGATGGAAGCCAAATCAGCGTTTCACCCATATCCGGGGCACATGCTGCCAGCACATCAGAAATCACCGCTTTGCTACCAGTCCTATGCGCAGCTTGAGTGGGTTTGATGCCGATATTTGATATGTGCTTACCACAGTAAACTCGCTAAAGGTTGATTACTAACAACTTCAATGGGAAAAAGGAGTAGCAGAGTACTAATGGTAACACGTCCCACCAACACGTATGAGCAGAATGCGCGAACGGTATCTGCTGGGGTCGAAAATTTAGCATATCCATTAGTATCCTTGGATATATAACAACATCGTAACACTGCTTATAAGCGCAGCAAAATAAAAAGGTTCTGCAGATCAAAGCTGATGTAAATCTCGCCAGTTGCGACTGATTTACGAGTCTCAGACGGTGACATGTATCGTCGGCGATCTTCTCGACCAGTTATTCTAACTACCTGGAATAAACCTGGATACTCATACTTTTCAACATATAAATATTACGATCATTACCATACTTGGAAAAACTTCATTGTACAGAGTAGCTCACCAAAGTTGGCCCATTGTGCAAACATTCAACTTTTAACTTTCCACCTCCGACTCGCTAATATTGAACTTCCCACACCTAAATATTCCCTTCTTTCTCTTTTTCTTTTGCAAATACAACGATCGATGAAATTCCAAACGCATTTCGACGCTGACGGAGAGTCCATCGATTAAAACAACACGGTAATACCTACACGTCTTTACATTCTAGGGGGCTACTATTGAGCACTCATAAACCCGAAACATAAGACCTCTGCACTCTGTCAGGAAGTGACATGCTGTGTGTCATACAGTTAGTTATTATGACAAAACCAGATACTTCCTCCCTGTTATTTTCAGTCATCTTTTTTCAAATCATGAAGACGTAGAAGTTAAATGGTACAGATGAAAAACTCCGAAGTTCTCGGCGTTGATCGGTCTGTGAGGGATGAGCAATGTAATCGACTTTATTAAGTATCGTTAGAGGTAACTCAATGTAAATCTGGTTCATACAATGAGTCACGATGGCCTATTGTTGTATACCAATTCACCTTACTCTTAGGAAGGCTTAGTGATTAATGCGCGCGATCGAATCATAGACTACGTAATGTGTCGCAGGTCACCTTTAACCGCTTGGCGACGACGTGAGTTATTATTAGCTCACATCTCTCTCTCTCTCTCTCTCTCTCTCTCTCTCTCTCTCTCTCTGTGTCGTCGGTCTCGCAGTATATATGTGTTGGCGCGCTTCCGCGGAGATCTGATACTAAGTTGATGAACTTACTCCATTATTCCTATTCTTACTTCAGATATTTGATGAATATTACAGAGCCTACGACTAGCAGTTCCACAATACATTACAAGAAAATTCGGATTTTTTTCTGGAATCGTAGAACATATGGGGGCGGAGCGACGTAGCACACTCATGAGCAGTGGGCGGGTGGAAACATCGATCGATGGCGCCTAGGTGAAGTGTGATTAGAATTGTTCTCGCTGCTTTGAAAGAAACTCTAGATCAAACGTTTGTCTCCAATATTAGAAGACTTTCTTTACACGTTCATGTGCTTTTCGTGCTTCAGGCGAAATAATGATTGGAATGCGCGGCCGATGTAAAACATAGATTTATTTCGAATTTTACAGCGTCATAAAAGGATCTTTTCAGAAAAGCGGCTACGAACAATGCTAGCTTGAGGTTTAAGCTTTCGAATGATTACCAACACGCCTTTCGAAAACTTCTTTTCCAGCGTAAAATATGATGTTTAATGATGTAGGATTCTAGAAAAGATCCAAAACTCTATATTTATTAGGAGGATACAATGCACAACAGGTTCTCATAATAGATGCATAAATACTTTCGAAAAGGATTTGCTAAAAACATTATTTTTGCTTTGATCATTGAGAGGAATTAACGTTTACTATCGTTAACCTTATCAAGGTCTCACCAATCGTTATTTATCAAATTCTTATGGCAATTCAACCACTTGCTTAAGTGCGCTTAAAAATTTTATCACAAGCTCACACACTCGTTATTGTAGCTCGCTACGCGGTTGCGTGCGTACTGTGCAAGATTTCCACATCGTTGTCAAGCGGTTAGTCACTGCGCCACACGCACTCAGTGCTAAGTTTTGTGGATGTCGCTACATACAGTTTAACCTAGAAGCAAAAGAATGATGCACTATACGAACTCGATATCTTACCTGAGAGGAGAATGTCCATGTCGTTGTTGTTGGCTCTCCACTTTGACAGCAAAATGTCGGGAGTTCGATGTGTGACTGCCATACTGGGAAAACCTTGGCACCATAGTTGTCCATCCTAAACCAGCCATTCCAAAACAAATACGCAGGACTGGAAACACTTTTCACTGACCAAGATACGTGGCGCTATCAGTAGTGGAAGATAAAAAGGAGAAAGGATAAACCTCTCCGTGTTATCCCATTCCCGAAGATATGCGCCAATCATTTGTCCTCATTTGATACCGGTTTGAGGTGATTGAATGCATATCCAGCTCTCACAATGATTCACCACATCCTGCCATTCTGTCTAGTCAGTGCTGCTATCCTCCTAGACATGTCTGGGGTCAACTGGAGAGATGCCAGGCTTAGTAAGCTCGAGCGCAGGTTCGAACCACTGACGATGGACTGATCAATGTGTATCACAGAGCACCTCTAACCACTGCGCCACACGCGCTGCAAGCTGGAGTATAATCAATTGATTACGAATGAGAGCGTACTCGCTCTGAAATAAACTTCTTGAATTTCCCTCTATATGCACGCTTTTAAAGAAATCCGCCTGCCTAGATATTTAGCCGAGAAAGCAGGATGTGTTATCCCACTCGCTGCCTCCTACGATATGCTTTCTCGTTGATAAAGAATAATACAGCACTAGGTTTCGAACTAAAGTAGACTACAAAATCTGATAAAACTTGGTCGTCTCCTCAAATGTCTGAATGCAAGGTTTCCGATCAACGGAAGACCTACAAAATCAGCTTTTTGCTCGAAAACGAAGACAATGGCATCGACAATTGTCTACAATTTGCTGTCTGTTCTCTACGAGCTTTCTAGTCTAGTCATCGTCAACCAGAATGATAAAACGTTGGACGAAGGAAGGGCACTCGATCATACATGGCTTCGAACTGATTCAGTAGCACGGATCAAATCTATGCACCAAATTTTTCAAAGGAACAAAATGTCAAATCAAATTCCACTTTCATCGATTTGAAGATCCCTTCAACTCAGTTAGGAGAAAAACATTCACAAAAGCACTGGACAACGAGCGCTTTTTTCAAAGCACCGTTGAAGACTCTAAGCAAAGACGATGAGCTCACAAGAGAGATTAAGTCAGCGATTGGTACCCACACCTCCACCTTTGTGATGAAACCGCTTTTAGGTCAAACATATGATACCTCCGAAAAACTTGCTCTTAGTCAGATGCGCTGCCATAGAAGCCGAGATGCCACGTATTAATCGTTCCAACTCCGACAAAGCAGCGTTGGGAAGGACACATACGAAGAGTAGCCAAAATTTTAGGGCTATGCTAGGCTGTGAAAATCGTAACGGAGTGAAAACGCAATCTGTACTAATAACGTGCATACATTGGCTTACGAATTTTTGAGCAAGACCCTGATAATGCAGGAAAGAGTAAAAGGGCACCATTTTATCGGCACTGCTGAGACGAGAAGGCTTATCTTACCTCCCGCTGTGGACGACATCGGAGAAAACTATTTTTCAGAACGTGAGATTTTGATGTGTTGGTGGCTTCAGCGTCCACGTCAAAGTGGAGCTGACAATGAACATCAATCCGTTCAAACAAATGGGAACTCGGATCTCACACTAATGGTTAGAATGACGTGGAATGCACCAGCACTGACTACATGACAGTTTTGAACCAACATCAAGTTTGATGGTAACAAAGCCAAAGCGCTCTAGATGAACTCGGAATTGTTATCTAGAGAAGCACTATGTATTTTCAAAGGTAATCACTGGATATTTTAACGCCAAAACTAGACATATAAGGATACTTGAAAAGGTCACTTTGAAATCCAAAGACTATAATGAAATGAATGGAGTGAGAGGATGCCTGTGAACGTGAGAGGTGCTCAGTGGACAACACCACAACGAGATAGACCAGTTCTTAGTTTTCCAACTTCTCTCTAACCAATGTCGCTGTTGTTCCTAAAATCTATGCAGGAACAGACCATCGCCTTTTTTGGACAACATTCATTTTTTCGTAAAACGAGAAAAAAAACTAAATTCATAGAACGAATTCGCAAAACTACCATAAACTTGGGATGTATTCAAATCATTACTTGGCTTTTGAAAAGATATCATTGCTAACATTATCGATGAGAAATACGACCGGCTCATTCAACATCCTCATGTTGGCGCTATGAGGGCCGAAAATCCAAAAGTTTGTTTCCAGAGACACTCAAGCTGTTGCGCCAAAGTGGAATCGCGCGAACCTCAGGCAGCCGAAGCTTTACATTCAAATTCAAAGAACTGCAGCGAAGCAATGAAAGAAGAGCAGCAATTATGGTCGACGCTGCAGAAGCTAGTAAATGCATTCGCAAAATTAATGTGGCTTTGCTAAAGACAAGACCAAATGATTGCAGTCCGACGTTCAGGCAAACACTTATAGCTTCGAAAAGAAATTAGAGAATATTATCAATGATTATTACGTGCAACGCTTCAGTGCCCACGTTCTCCTATCGTCGTATGAAATAAAAAAAAAGATGAATTCGTTGTTGCACTATTTTTGCATTAACATATCCGACATACTTCATAGCTGGAGAATCGGAGTGGACCTGGTCTAAATAAGATAAGACCTGAGCATTTTAACAGCTTCCTGCGATCTCTTATCAACACACTGGCTCGGCTTTTCACTCGCTACCTATCAAAGTACAAGGCTCCTAGTCATTGAAAAACAACAAAACCGTGCCGTTTTTCAAATGAGAGACCTTCACGTCATTGGCAACTACTTCGCAATCCAGATTCATAGAATATATTAAGTTTTCAAGAGTCTGGTACGCCATCTTTAGTGGTAGATGTACAGCTATAAGCCATACGATCGACAATCAGTCACTTCCGAAGAAACGCAACATCAAGTCATCATTTCAATTGACGCAGAATGATTTTTCTCTGGCAACAATTTCTAGTATGGACTAGCACCCAAATGACATGTAATCCAATGAGGCTTGCGAGAATGTCAGAACATGCGTCTACCACTAGCGATGCCATACCATACCTCTGGAAGGCTTTAAGCATTCTTTTAGACAGTATTATATTCTCAAGCGAGGTCTCAAAAAAGTCGCTTGGAAGGCTTTATTACATATCTCATATTAAGTTTGTTGTCCGTCATCTATATGCTCTTCACCTGAGTCAGCCTAATCGGGGCTGTCAGTAATACTGGACTAACGACATCCATGCGAGGAAACACAGTTTCCAATAGAATTCTGTGCTATGGACGACATCCACATAACAACAAAGCTAGTAATATTTTGCGAGACCACGCGAGACCGTTCTGTCTCACTTTCATTGATTTAAAGAAGACCTTTCATTTAGTTGATATGGAGGTAGTTTAAAAAAGCAATAGATAGCCAAGACGTAGCTATTCAGTGCACTATACCTTCCGTCAGGCTGCACCAGCACTGACCCACGTCGCAGTTTTGAACCAACATCAAATTTGACGGAAGCAAAATCAAAGCGCTCTAGATGAACTCAGAAATGCTATCTAGAAAAATATCATACATTTCCTGAGGTAATTAATGAATATTCTAACGCGGAAATTGGACCTATAAGGACACCTGAAAAGGTAACTTTGAATCTCACATACTATAATCAAATGAATGGAGTGAGAGGATGTATGTGAATGTGAGAGCTGCTCAGTGGACAACACCACAACGAGATAGACCAGTTCTTAGTTTTTCCAACTTCTCTCTAACCAATGTCGCTGTTGTTCCTACAATCTATGCAGGAACAGACCATCGCCTTCCTTGGACAACATTCATTTTTTCGTAAAAACGAGAGAAAAAACTAAATTCATAGAACGAACTTCCCAAAACTACCATAAACTTGGATGTATTCAAATCATTACTTCGGCTTTCGAAAAGATATCATTGCTAACATTATCGATGAGAAATACGACCGGCTCATTCAACATCCCCGCGTTGGCGCTATGAGGGCCGAAAGTTCCAAAAGTTTGTATCCAGAGACACTCAAGCTGTTGCGCCAACGTGGAATCGCGCGAACCTCAGGCAGCCGAAGCCTCACATTCAAATTCAATAGCGCTGCAGCGAAGCAATGAAAAAAGAGCAGCAATTATGGTCGACGCTGCAGATGTTGGTAAAGCATTCGCAAAATTCAACGTGGCTTTGCTAAAAACAAGACCAAATGACTTGCACTCCGACGTTCAGGCAAACACTTATAGCTTCGAAAAGAAATTAGAGAATATTATCAATGATTATTACATGCAACGCTTCAGTGCCCACGTTCTCCTATCGTCGTATGGAATAAAAAAAAAGGTGAATTCGTTGTTGCACTATTTTTGCATTAACAAATCCGACATACTTCATCGCTGGAGAATCGAAGTGGACCTGGTCTAAATAAGATAAGACCTGAGCATTATGAACAGCTTCCTGCGATCTCTTATCAACACACTGACTCGGCTTTTCACTTCGCTACCTATCAAAGTACAAGGCTCCTAGTCATTGATAAAGAACAAAACTGCGCCGTTTTTCAAATGGGAGACCTTCACGTCATTTGCAACTACTTCGCAATCCAGATTCGTAGAATATATTAAGTTTTCAAGAGTCTGGTACGGCCATCTCTAGTGGTAGATGTACAGCTATAGCCATACGATCGACAATCAGTCACTCCGAAGAAACGCAACATCAAGTCATCATTTCAATTGACGCAGAATGATTTTTCTCTGGCAGCAATTTCTAGTATGGACTAGCACCCAAATGTACATGTATCCGATGAGGCTTGCGAGAATGTCAGAACATGCGTTCTACCACTAGCGATGCCATACCATACCTCTGGAAGGCTTTAAGCATTCTTTTAGACAGTATTATATTTCAAGCGAGGTCTCAAAAAAGTCGCTTGAAGGCTTTATTTACATATCTCATATTAAGTTTGTTGTCCGTCATCTATATGCTCTTCACCTGAGTCAGCCTAATCGGGGCTGTCAGTATACTGGACTAACGACATCCATGCGAGGAAACACAGTTTCCAATAGAATTCTGTGCTATGGACGACATCCACATAACAACAAAGCTTAGTGGCATTTTACAAGACCACGCGAGACCGTTCTGTCTCACTTTCATTGATTTGAAGAAGACCTTTCATTCAGATGAATATGGAGATGATTATGAAATGCTCTAGACAACCAAGTCTAGCTATTCAGTCCACTGTACCGTCCGATAGGTTATCCTGAGACCTCGCTCAAGAATTCAGCATAGTCTGATTAAATGTCGTCAAACCTTGCAAGACGTCTGTATGGCATCTCGAGTGGTATACGTACGCTTCGGCGTTTACTCGCATGCCTCATCAGTATCACAGGCCCGACGGCGCCTCTTTGCTGCCATTCAGCCATCGGCGCCGATGATGTATTACAGCACCCTAAATAAAGTGGAAAGGACCACTTGATGTCATGGTCTAAGTGACCTAACTGTCGATGGCTTATGGCTGTGACCGGAAGCATTAGACCGATATCATCAGTGATTGTTTACTTGTCAGAGTGACAATCAGCAGCGCCATGCTAACAGTAACAAAGGTGAGCAGTAGAGTATATGGTAGTGATGAGGTGTATATCGCTCGAGGTGCAATAACGTACCTATTGAAAAGCTTAAAACATTCTATCAATCGGTACATAGTGATTTTTGCGAACTGTGACAAGATTTTACAAACAAAAATGTCTGCTATTCTATGACGATTTATTTTCAACGTAAGAAGGCGTATTCAACAACGCCATGCTATGTCGCGGGAATTCTTCACTGTCATCCTTGAATTACGTGGTACGGGCTTCAGAATGGGCAATATGAGAGTGAAAATTGGCAGTCGACAGTGCAATTACAGTACATCCTTGCTTCACTGATGACACTGCTCTTATAACGACTAATGATCAATTAGGCACTAGCGAATGTATACCGATTTCGCAACGGTTTTGGAATGATTGGCCTCTGACTAAATTTCACATAACGATGTTCATGAGGAACAAACTGACTTCGAATGTCTCATCCTCGCTCAGCGGACTGAATATCTTCGGATGTTTCAGCCACATCTATCTTTGCTGTGAAGTCAGTTACGTTGAGTGTGCTGACTCCATAGATGAGGAAGAAGAATCGAGCAACTTCGAAGCGTTTTGGAAGCAGTGAGGAGAAAAAAGAATAACTGACTTCGCTTCATCCTTTTCGACTTGGGGACTAGCTCTCCTTCAGTATATGCATCAAAAACCTGTTCGCTACGTATGGAGGATGAAAGATCGATCACTTGACCTCACTGCAAGCACAGTCGAAAAGTCTATGCTCAGAGTGCCCCGTTTATCAAAAATGCGGAAAACGATGCGCAAGTTCTGTTCTAGCCTACGTCAGCGATTGACATTTAAAGATGCCGTTCTAAATGCCAAGTTCTTAAAGATGCGATGGGTCCGACATGTAATGCATCTTGACGACAACCGGTGAAGAAAAGCCATTACCAACAGATTCCTCGAGTTGCCAAGCGGACTATAGGAAGACCACAACCCGATAGTCTTTCTTTACAAAAAGCCTATAAAAAAGTATCATGCCTATTGAATCTCCACAGGTTGGAAGACCCCTGCGTTCCTCCTGTCCTGCACTTGATAGGGAAAATGAAGTTTTTACTGTGCAGCTAGGGTCACTCGATAATCCATAGAAGGGTAGGTGAGACAGTGATACTTGGATTGGTGGTTCATAAACAAGCCTTTGCATACTCAAGAAAGTTTAAAATCTGCACTCACTTTATTTTTTAAAGCCTTTTTTGTTGGCAAATTGTTTGCTTGCCGTTTCAGAGTTATAAACTAAGCCAACGTAGATTACCAAGTAGGAGATTTGTAAGAGTTCCACCTTATAATCTGTTAACTGGAAATTACGAAGTGGTTAGCACATTAAAAAGGACAATAAGACGAAATATTATCTTCCATTGCGCACCGGCTCATTCAACCAGTAAAGCATCTAAAATGTTAACCCTAATGAGATGTATTGAATCTGTAAACATAATCATCTATTGAGTACATTGGGAATGTAAAAAAGAAATTTACTTTCTCTAACAGACGGGAACTTTTTAATCGGAGGGATTTTTTCATAGAAGAGGTAATCAATAAGCAGTGAACGAAAACGTTACACGAAATTGAAGGGATAGTTAGCTCATATTTGAGCGTGAAATTTTGTGTCATAGATAAACAGCTGCCTTCAAAAACAATACATGATGACTTCCGATGAACGGCTAGCGAATACGACTAATGGCATGGTTTTATTAATCTCCAACAGACAGTTCACAATAATTTACTAAGAGTAAAGTCAAGTAATACTTAGGTGAAAACAGTCACTTCATAAGCATGAAGTGATGTGCATATTTCTATTTTTATTTCCCAAGTTGAATAGAATTTTCATATTGTATCTTCTTATCGACGTTATTCAATACGATTCAATAAAGAAGTGTATCGGTCTAGTACATTCGCCTGTATATGAGAGGGTTCACAACCATTACATTGTAACTTCTGTTTTTGTTCTCTCATATTCATTCGTTGTTAGCATAAATCTGCTCAACTGGGCATTCTACGAGTATTAGTAGTAGTTGTAAACACAATGGCTAATTCAGGAAAAAGAATTAATCCTGCTGAACATGTGATAAATTTATTATTTTCGAGAAGATATTATTATTAATAATTACGCCCAGTTTCAAGACAGTGGTGCTCATCATATCACATCTCTATTATTTTTTTCGATGATATTTCTTCCTCTTCTGTCCGTTGAACTACTCTGTATAGCCTGTTGACGTTTACCACAAACATGCAAGTTTTTATGTCTGTAACTGTTGGTCGAAAATTGTGCATTGTTTATGAAGACAGCTGTTTGACCAACATCTGAAGTAGCAACTCTAAACAGCTGCTATTTATCCATTGAAATTGATGTACTGATTTCATTCACTGCTTATTGATCCTTTTCTAAATAAGGAGACTCACAGATCCGGAGAAATATCTCCAATCAGAGTAAGCAAGTAGTTACTATAGGTGATGCATCTATGACTATATCCTAGTCTGTTCAGCGTTTTTTTCTGGTTTTTTTCACGAATAGTTAGTCAGTGAAATTGGTACGATGAAGAAATTAGCTTCAAGGACGTCTTGAAGCAATACAAGTTCTTCTCGTTTTTTTGTCATCATCATATGCTATGCAAAATCACTGAGTCATACATGTTCACAGGGCTACCGGACAACATTATCATCGGACGAGGCTAAAAATCCTCAGAAATGTAGAGTTCAGTATTTGTCCTTGATATGCAGATATGAGGTTATTGATAATGGTACTTACTGAGACCTATCCTTCCGACCGCTTTTCATAGACCCGTTCCAAACGCTATAACGTGGTAAGAATATGACATGTTTCGAGCCGTTAGGTCTAGTGCTACACAGGCGCCTGTTTCGTCCTATCGGGACTCATCCGTAGCACCCTCCCTCTGTTCAGCCAATCTCTAGAAGATTATTTATCCTCTATAAAGGAATCGACATCGAGCAAAAAATAAGTAGCACAATAATAGCACAATGGCTGACGTCTGGATGGTTTTGCCTTCATGAGAGCGTGGAAAAGTTAGGTTAATTCACAAACTAAGCAATCCATTTGTTTCAAAATCCCCGACAGGAAAGAGTTAGAGAACGATTCTTTAAGATCACATGCTGAAGTCTTTGAAGAACACTCACCTTTCTAGAAATTGAGGCTTAACACGTGATTCATTCAGTGGAATGCCCAAGCTTGTGTAATTGTACTAGCAGGATCAGCATCACTTTTCTGAAGATGTGAAAGGAGCTGAAGAAGGTGAGCTACGGAATTCCGCTGCATCGACTGTAATCGCCAAAGTTATCGTTTGTCGACTAACACCTCTCTAAAAATCTCGACAACTTGATGTGCACTTAAATTATTAGAAATACCTTAATCCTTTCAGCACTGTAGAGTTTATGCTACCCGTATGAATGAACGTGTTTCTTATTGCAAAATATATAGGTTTCACTAGCATTCATTTAAATTTTTACTGTTTATTCTGAGCAAAAATATGTCACTTCAAAATTGATTGTATAGGAGGCGTGCGTAAGTTGTGGTGATGTTCGTTCGATACGAATTACAACTTGGTTCGAAATCGCTTAGCGCCCACACAAGTACTGCGTCACATTGGGGCTGGAATATTGCTGCCAACACAGCTGGGATCATCTCATTCTGTTCACTTCATGGAGTCCTGATGACTGTTAGTGATAAGGATTTGGAATGCCAGAGCACGACCCTCGTACGATTTTAGGAATAAAAATTAACTATCATAAGTAACGACATTTATGGGAAAGATAAGTTTATGAAGATCCAGTTGAAAACTTAGAGAATCCCGGCGACCGTTGTGCTTAACCGGTTGCCTTCCACGAGACTCAGAGGCGTGTTTGGCTCCCTCTCCTCCTATCGCGTTCGCCCTTTTTGTTTTCACTATAATGAGCTTAAAAAGTTGAGAATCTTTTCCCCCTCAAAGATGCGATATTTTCGAAGTAGCTGTCGCGTTGTTCGCGCCCATGTAGAGCAGTGGTTAGAGGTGTTCTGCGTCGCACACAAGGTCGATGGTTCGATTTCGCGCTCATGGCTCACCAAGCAATCC
This sequence comes from Parelaphostrongylus tenuis, assembly GCA_019055375.1. Taxonomy (NCBI): domain Eukaryota; kingdom Metazoa; phylum Nematoda; class Chromadorea; order Rhabditida; family Metastrongylidae; genus Parelaphostrongylus; species Parelaphostrongylus tenuis. The sequence goes on from JAHQIW010001651.1 coordinate 70,985, forward strand.
ACCCTCGGGGTCGGCTGTTCTGTATCAGACTTATCTGGGAGCATAAGCAGCGCTGACTCGGTTCAGCGGTAGGCCACCGCGAGTCGTTGTAAAGACCAAATACGCGTTCAATCACCTCAAACGGAGTTAGAAATTGACGACGAATGCATGACGCATCCCTCAGAGATTCAACGCCGATAGCTTTATCCTTTTATCCCTTATGTTGGAATCAGTGGCACACCAAATCACACCATATCTCATATGGTGATACCGTAACACAAGCGATCAATCTATATAATTTATTCATCACCACTTATTCAATAATCTGCAATTTGTATAAATTTGTAACATTGTTCAGTAATCTGCAACTTATGATAACATATTATGTATATACTATAACATAACACAGAAAAGCAAAAACAATAATACAATGAGTACAATACGATAATACAACAAATGCAGTACAAATACAATGGGTATTTATAAAATATCTGTTTCTTGATTACAAATAGCAACATACGTAAAATTCCTGAGGCTATAGAAATGTGCGAATTATAGCACACTTGGCAGAAAGTGCGTTTTATATCAAACACATTCCAATATTTGTTTTTTTAGCATGGTATCGAACATAATAAAAGCCCTTTTCAGCCGACATCTTTTTATAGCACTTTACATAGGCGACGGTCTTCGTGTGAAACCTTTTCGAGAACTTTGCTAGGCATCGTTGAAGGAAAATCGTCTCCTAGATACCTGACATAAATAGCCTCCTTGAACTCGTTGAATTTGATTCGTTCCTTGCTGGCGCATTATGATCTATGAGCGTCAGAAGTATGTTATCGACAAAATTGAAGAGGATGCGCACGTGCCTGAAAAAAGAGAAGGTACTTGTGTGTTAGACGGCGACAAATGGAAAACCTATCTCATTCGCTGGACAGAAACATTTCATTGGAGTTCATAAACATTGGAAAGCTCAGATATCTTGCCTGAGCCGTACGTGGCCGATTTTTTGAGCTTTTTGTGATGGTGTGAAATCCAAAATAAAATTATGGTCCACATCCTTAGCCCTCTCTTTCGAATTTTTGGACTTTTTTGCCAACGTTATGTTTAAAATCAACGAAGTGCAAGACATTATTCGCAGTTACACATCAATGATGAAATCCTTTTTGAGAAATCCGAGGAATTTGGCCGCCGCCGCTAGTAGCGCTCAGGATAGTGATTTAGACGATGGAACATCATCCACATCAGCCAACGCCGGCCAGTGGGCGACTGGTCGAGTAGCGTGGTAACGCCTTGTTACGAATCCTTCAATGGTAGTCAAGTTGGCGAGCAGAATAACTCATTCCGCGACTGCGAGGATCCAATGGACTTCTTTGAAGTATTCATAAACGGAAATGGGATCTGCTACTGGAGGAGCGAAATGCTTTGAGCCGCCAAAAAATGAAAGAATGGAATGAGAAGACGGAGGGTACGGACCATATTTTTATTTTGAATTTTACATCGTTACAAAAAGCTCTTTTCAAGAACCGCCCACCTACGGCTCTAGCCAGGTATCTATGCTTTCCAATGATCACTAACACTCCTATGAAGAGTTTCTCTCCAGCGAATGAGATAGGTTTTTTCATTTGTTGCCGTCTAACATATAAGTACCTTCCCTTCTTCAGGTACGTGCGCATCTCTCTTCAGTTTTGTCGATAACATACTGCTGCTGAACGCTCATAGAATGTACTAGATTGAGATCTACGTAAATGAATTATTCTTGATAATCTGGAAGAAGAACTCTGCTCTGAGAAATATAAGCGCGATAATGAGTAACGCTTGTGAAATAGGAATTTATCTTTAGTGTCACAGCGCTGAAGAAGCTTTGCAAAAAAAGAGTATGTCTTTAATTTTGCGAAATTTATTCTTCCGAACGACTACCTTGAGTCAAATGGAAATTCTTTCTCCAGCGCAAGGTACTTCTCCAGAAACGCTCGTGAGACAAATGGAAAGCACCAAATCATCATATTTTTCACTGAAACGTATAGGTTCCAGTTGTGTTTGTTTCAATCAGTACTGAACATATTAATGTGATATCTAAAAATTTAAAACACATTTGAAGTCACCACTCATTTCCGCATGCGATTTATGTTACTGTTAGTTGACTTATTATTCCCTAACCTTTTTACATTTATTCATGGATTAGCCGAAAGTTTGCCAGCATGCATAATGCATAAAAAAGTCAGACTTTCAATTGATTACATACAAAAAGAATAATATCACGTGAGTATGTAAATATGACTGTCACATATACACATCGAAACACACTGCAGACATCCCCACCCCCCCACCCACCACCACACACACACACCCACCCCACCCACCACCACACCACACCACACACACCCACACACACCCACCACACACACACCACACACCACACACACACCACACCACCACACACACACACACACACCACACACACACACCACACACATCTACAGACAGATACACACACACGAACACATAGTCAGACCAACAGACACTCACAAATACACACGCATACATACGCAACATACACATACATACACACATATGCACGCACGCATGCAACATTGTCCCTACAACACCAGTTAGTGACATAAGATAGTGACGAGATAAAGCATATGTGAGCTCAGATGCTGTTGAAGAGAACTCTATAGATCAACGGAGTCTGCAACGCTTCTGATAGCACTGACAGCTTACAAGTTATTTTATAAAGTACAACGATTGAGATATTCCTGATCCGATTAGACATTCATAAATTAGCCTGATGCGAAAGTAGTGTCGGTTTGTGCATTGCTGAAAATTGTCGCATGATATTGGAGTAAAGTCTTGAGTTAATGTGATTACTTTTTTATCATTTCAATTAACAGTTCTTGCACTATGTTTTCCTGCTAATGGCGTTTTACTTGCTGTTTACTTAACAGTCGTTTTGAAGTATGGAAAGGATGTTAACGAAAGGCAAATTCAAGTGATTCCCTTGTTCGAAGTCAAAATGGGTCGTGAAGAAGCAGATAAAACTGGCAACGCTTTCAATACACTTGGTTCAGGATCTGTCAACGAACGTACAGTGCAGCGGTGGTTCAAGAAGTTCCCAATGGAGATGAGAACCTTGAACACAAGGAAAGTTGTGGTTGGCCATGCGAAGTTAACAAAGACCAATTGAGAGCAATCATCGAAGCTAATCCTCTTAAAACAGCGTGAGATATTGTAGGAGAACTCATCATTGACCATTATACGGTTGGTCGACATTTGAAACCAAATTGAAAAAGTGAGGACTCGATGAGTGGATGCCTTAGGAACTCACCGAAAATAAGAAAGTCCTTGCTTTGAGTGTTTTCTTCTCTTAATCTGCGGAATAACCACGAACCAATTCTCGATCAAACTGTTACGCGTGCCGAATGATGGATATTATACGAGAACTGCGAACATGAACTCATTGGCTGGACCGAGAAGAATTTCCGAATCATTTCCGAAAGCCAAAATAGAACCTGAAAAATAGTCACGGACACTGCATTGTGCTCTATTACCGTTCTCATTCACTACAGCTTCCTATATTCCTGTCAGACTATTACACCTGAGAAGCATGCTCAGCAATTCAGAAAGTGCATCAGAAACTGCTACGCCTGCAGTGATCAATCTTAAGGAGAACGCGTAGTCACCCGTTGCACAACGAACGCTCTGAAAGTTTTAGGAACTGGACTAAAATGTTTCACGTCATCCTCTATATTGGGCCGGTCCTCGCTCCTACAGGCTACCGCTTTCTCAAGCATCTCGACAACTTCTTGCAGGATGAACGCCTCCACAGCCATTAGAATTCAAGGGAGGCTTTCCAAGAGTTTGTCATATCCCGAGGTACCCGTTTCCATGCTACAGGAATATACAAACTTGTTTCTTGTTGGCAAAAATGTGTTGACTAGAATGGTTTTTATTGTGTTCAAAAAATGTGTTTTTGAGCCTACTTATAACAAAATGTAACTGACGGTGGAAAACCGACATTACTTTTGTACCAACCTAATAAATCATTTTTGTGCTCTGAGTGTTAAGGCTACTCTAACATGTCTTGCTATCAGTGGTGTTCCAAGATCTCGTAAAGCGCAGAAACTACTTATTTGAAGCGCACAGGCTTAAAGAAGCAAAGATTTCCTATAAGATGGTGGCTTTACAATGCGTTGTAGTTTTTTTTTTCAGATATCTATTTCAATCCCAGTCATTATAAAGCCATAAAAATAGTCCCTACGCTAATTTTCATAATTCGTGGATTGTAACCTTTTTTCTTCAAGTGTTCATCTATTCTTAACGGCAACAAAAGTCGTGTATAAGTTTTGTGAAATCAAAGAGTAATGAACGAATTGAGTGCATAGATGACTGAACAAAAGGTGTTTTGTTCAATCAGCAAATTCTTCATTCGTTTTTAGCTGCCTTCAGAAACAATGACTTCCATTTACGATTTTCGACTAATAACTAGTATGCCAACGATGGGGAGAAACTGCTGGCCTTCCATGCCGGTCTAATGAACAATGAGTCAATTTAACTAATCCACATTTATTAAAAACCTCAATGCAACTTCAGAGTTTGCTAAATTTCGAAGCAGTTCATCAGCTACCCTTCTCCTCAATAGTAGATATGGAAAAAGAAAAATCGCGTGTGACAAATTCGATAGAAAGACGGAAGAGGCATAAGGTGTGTGAACATCCTCTCGAAACTGGTCTCCACTAATGAGTAGTCAACTTTATCTCAATATGCGCCTTGAAATGATATATAACATAGCCACATTGACTCAAAATACTCCTCCAAAATTTTCCTGAATATCAATGTATTTTAACAACGCATATACCGCAAATGATTTTTCGCCAACATATCATAGAAGTGTGTGAAGAGTTATTCGGCATAATATTAGAATATATAAACGGAAAAGGCGATAAGTGTTTTGTTTCAACACTGAGTATTATTCAAAATATTATGTTGGCCACATTTACTTCCCCTGTTCAGTCCATATAAACTGCGACGAGCATCCACATGCGACCACTCTTCGTTTCCTTGTTTTTTTCCCGCAATAAATTCTCTTCGATCTTAGTCTCACTGATATTTTGAAAAGTTGGTTTTCCTACTCATATGCTTAGTTACCTGGGCCTAGCCGAGTATTTATGCAAGTATCCCCATTCACAAGGCTCGACTTCACATCTTGCACAAATCCAGCAGTTCTTTCAGTCGTATAGATGCTTGTTAATTTTCATCAACAAGATAGGAACTCGGTGTAGATACGACGGAAAATTGGATGTTTTATTTTACTACTGAACAAAGTTGAGAGATCGCACGTAGCCCAGTGGTCAGATTTGCCTCAACATACAGATTGAGTCTATGACTCAACAAATCTCCCATCTTTGGGAGTGCAGCAAATTAGTATCATACTTGTGTTTTCCTTGCTTGGGAGGATGAAATCACTAATGTAACACGGTAGGACACCTCGAGTTATTATGTACGCCAGGTATACCTTAAAGCATCTCAAACGATGCTTGGTGAAGTCAAATTTGCGGCACCATACCTCAGCGACTGATCTGCACTACGAAGGTGGACAAATTGAACTGAGTGACTCCATTATGATGAAGATCAACCCGCATGTGTACCATCGACGTTGAACTTATAGAACACCACGAGGAACGAGGTAGACAGAGAGTTGAGATCAGCATGAGCGTCATGTGAGCTTTTTGAAGTAGCGACTGACAATCTAATAAACTTTAAGCTCCGTGCTCATTTTTCCGATCCAGTGAAAATGACCTCTAGAGCTCAGCCGGCGATTAGCCGCTTTACGCAGTGCGAATTTTTATAATCCATTCCATCTTTGTAAACCGAAAACATACATACATGCCAAAACTCAGTTGGACTGATCACATAAAAACAGAACTCTTTTTTTTTTCCTTGTACACCTTATATCTAGGCTATCGTCACATCTTATGTCGCCGTTATTGCACCGTGTTTTATCTTACTAACGATTAACACCCAACACTTCAGTCACTTTTGATTTGCTCTGAGAAAACCTTAGGAAGAGCCGACGGAACAAATTATTATGAATTGAGGGTTTATCTTGAGATAGTAATCAAGCAGTTCTGAATGTGTTCTAGGCTAATGCACTTCACGGAGTCATGATTTTAGAGTAAAATTATCGCATCTTACGCCCACAATATTGGCTGACATACGAATAAGACTGAGACCAAGATGGTTCCATTCAAACTCGTGAATATTTTCTCCGGAATAAACCCTACTGACAGATGATTGCTCATCAGCCACCGTGTAGATCGAAACAGAGGGAGGGCCTTGATAATGAGGTGGAAACTAAGCGTACCTTAAAAGGGCAATCACGGCCAATCAGTCAAATGACCTCAGGTTCCAGGATTTGCTTGTGGTTTAGTAATATTGTGGTTAAATTACAAATCGTAACCAGCCATCAAAATATATATGAGAAGAAAAATTGATGAAGTTGACGAAGCCAATAACACAGAGTTAGTGAAACATCGTGTTTTTGATTGCATCAACAAGAAAACCTCAATTTCATCTTTTAATTACTTTCTAGTTTCTGTTTCCAAATGTAGGATGGATATGAAATATGATGCTCTTGTGCCATAAACTCGAGTTGTCCTCCATGCCTTCATGAAGAAGAGATTTCAACCTTTCATCTTCTGCTTGCTTTTTATTCATGAAAAGACACGATATGAAATACAACTAAAACGATACTGAGATACGGGTAAAACTCGTATCTTATAGTGGATTTCGAACTCGCCACCAATGTGTTTATGCAAAACTTAACTCGACAACCGGTCTTCTCTTTGCCTTTATCTTTCACGTGATACCCTGGCAGGAGTTCGACGAATTCGAAAACCACCTCAGCTTTCAAATTTTGCTAATATCACAGCTTCCTTAGTTTTTTTGCATTTTGTGTGAAAATGATCCGCAATTCAGCCAGAATTCGTTATGGTTAGTTTGTTTCACTTTCCTTCATTTAATGGTTGAAGAAATAAAAGCTAACATTCTAGAAAATGATCTTTTTGTAGCGCCTACCACACACAGTAGTGAATCTCGTTTCTCCATTCTTATGTGTTTTGCAGCTGGTATATTTCTATATTTCGACCTTCCTACCAACACTTTAACTCAATCGTTAGTCTTGTGGGCCGTTGTTAAATGAGCTATAATAGTTCACTTCACAAACCTCGGAATATGAACCACTTCACTAATGTTGTTCTTCAAATTTCAGGATGAAAGGCTTTGCAAATCACATTTTTGGTTACCTGCGCAGCGTCACTTTACAGCTCGCAGTCGACAAGTAGGCAATCCGTCAACGAAGGGAGCTTTGAAGAAGAAATCAATGCAGGATATGACCTACTCAAGCATGTGAAGATTTTGATATACATAAGTTTGTGTTATACCTGTAAGCTTTATTGAAACTGCAATTATATTCAGATACCCAATGAGGAAGGCACTGTGAAGTTTCTCAAGCAGTTGCATAACATGGAGAAAGAAGTAAAGAATAGATTCGTTCAATCTCCTCAGGTGCTACCAAGCGAGATAATGGTGAGAACATCATTATTTAGTTGAGGAATAGTCAACAAATGAGACTTAGTCTTCAGGGCTACATCGGAAAGAAAGGATCTAAAATCGATTCATTATACTACACAATTGAAGACGTCAACCATGATAACAAAGTGGAATCCGCACTATTTCAAGGAGATATCATCCTCACAAAGTATATCCCGAATAGTCATTTTTGAGGCGCCTTTTGTTTTCGAAAGTGCAGTTCATCTTTCAGAGAGCAAATTGAGGAGATTATGGAGGGCATCAAACAGGATGGAAGCAATCGCAGAAAACGACAGGCATTTCGGGACAGCAAGTATCCTAATACATTGTGGACAAATAATCAAGTGTATTACTCATTCTCCCCTGATCTATGTCTGTTTTAATCAATGGTTGTCATTTAATTGGAATCTCGCCAGAAGTAGTGAGCAAAAAATTAGTTCAGTTGAGAATGCGACAAGAGCGTTCAAGAAAGCTGCTCATATATGGTCTTCAGCGACTTGCATTGACTTCATCGAAAACGACACAGGTATGACAACAGACGGATAGGAAAAGCAAAAGATTGTGATTTCATAAGCACCTGAAAATCGTGTTTCCAGCTACTGATAGAATTCTCCTCATACAGGGGACAGGATGCTACACACTTCTTGGAAGAACTGGTGGTGTTCAGCCTCTCTCACTGGGACTGAGATGTGAACGGGTAGGACCTCTAGTTTATCATGTCAACGTATCAATAGGAAGTAAGCAGAATGATATATAAGAAATCGGAATCGATCGATAATACATTCATTCCTATTTCTTTCAGGTTGGAACCGCTGTACACGAAATCGGCCATGCTCTGGGTTTTTTCCACACGCAATCAAGGCATGATCGTGACAGTTTCATTACAGTTTACCCAGATAATTTCGAGGTAATCATATAGCCACTATAGTTATAAAAGTTAAGAATATGATTGCAGGATCATTGGCTGTCTCAATTCAAAAAGATGAGTAAGGATGTCAATTACAACTATGAACTAACCTATGATTATGGAAGTGTTATGCATTACGGAGCATTGAGGTTGGCGTGGATTTGTCCCAGTTCGGATATTATCGAAGGTTCATAAACGTTATCACTATAGTGTCTCAAAGAACGGAAAACCAACAATGGTACCGCATGATGTCAAACATATCCAAACCATGGGCTCTACGATACTCTCTTTCTACGAAATTCTTATGATGAACATGCATTATGGATGCCTTGGTGAGTGAGCTGCTCTGTCATCTTGAAACTCTTCCGACTCTCAGAGATGCTTTTATGATATAATATTTCTCTAGATAAATGCAATGCAAGCATCTCAACACCTCTATGTGAAAACGGTGGATTTCCTCATCCCAGAAACTGCTCTATGTGCATTTGCCCAAGTGGATATAGTGGAAATCTTTGCAATGAAAGGGTAATAAATATGTATCGAGCATCTTTTTTTTATTGTATGTGCAAATATACTATTCAATCCCTGTAGCCAAGCGGTTGTGGCAAGAAGTTGAAAGCGACCAGCTCTTTTCAAGTGCTTGAAGATACAGTGGGTGGAGAGGCTGCAAGTGATCAAATCCATGATCTCTTAATGTGCAATTACTGGATAGAGGTAATTCTGAAAGAACTCTGATGAAATGTAATAATAACTTTCAAATAACAGTCTTTAAGGCACCAGCTGGTTCAACTATTGAGGTAGTGATTGAGAAGTACGAAATCGCTTTTGATAGAAGTGGTTGCCCACTTGATGGAGTCGAAGTAAAAACAGGAAGTGATGTTCGTCATACTGGTTACAGGTACCGCTCAGGACTGTTGAAATGTTGTACTTCTGCAAAAATGCCTCGAAAAGTCCAGGTTTTGCTCTACAAAGAATAATATGACCTTGGTCTCAACGCGGAACATTGTCCCTGTGATCACATACGCTGCCGAAGATCGGGAACTCAAAACCGTTCTACATTATCGAATCGGTAATGTTTGGATAAATTGCCTTCTCTTTGAAAAGTTGATGATCGAAGTGTTACAGCCTCTACTGGTTCGAATGTTTCTCAAACCACACCTGAACCAACATTTGTCACTACGTCTCGACCAACATCTCGTCTCACGACTCCATTAACGTCTCATAAAGCAGAAACGCCAACAACTCGTGAGACATCTGAACTATCTGTAGCGTCTACACGGCAACCAACACCGAATACTTCCACAATAGCTCCTCCTAACCCTTGTAGGGATACAGACGTAAATCTTAACATTTCTAGTCCTTCCGCATTAAATATTGTTCAGGTGCACTACATTGAAGGAATGGGATTTTTATCGTTCTGCCAAATATGACGACGAATTGCGGAAGGTGGTTTGCTGCAGTTATGTGGCCTTCGTTCTTATAACTGATGTATCTTATTCATTTTCAAGAATAAGATTTTATAGTGCATCCTCTGACACATATCAGTTGATTCTTAACTGAGTTCTGTGTACAAACTCACCTCATAAATACACACAAGCATGCACACGCACAAACGTACCCATACATACATATCCATACATTAATACATACATACACATACATACATATTTAGATACATACATACATACATACATACATACATACATACATACATACACACATACACACATACATACATACATACATGTACACATACATACACACACATACATACATACAACATACATACATTTATACATATGCATACGTACGCATGTATATACACGTCCATACATGCATCATACATGCATATTAAGTGCATATATACAGACATACACACAAACATGCATAGGCACATACACACATACGTACAAACGTACATACAAAGCATACATACATTACAGTGCGATAGCGACAACTTCTCTAAAAGTCATTCGTGGAGGCATTGTAACCAAAACGACACGTATGGAAGTCGTTTTTTTCATCGACTAGTTTTGGTGCACAAAAACCTTTTCAAACATTCTTTGCAACCAATTAATATCCTGTTCAACGCAGCTACTATATGAGCACTTTTGGTTAGTTGGATACTCTGGAACTTGGACGGCCCGTCTTCACTGGTCGTGCGAGCACTATCATAGTTTTCATTTGTTTCTGTCGCGCGCAATTTTCGTCCATGGTGGTGGTCTGTTTAGAGAATGCTAACGTAAGCGGGGCACGTTTCGTTACACCGAAACCCGCTGAAACGTGCAGAAATAGATGTCTTACGCTAGCCGCAAACACAGCCTCCCATCTTTCCGGTGGTCTTGGAAAAGGGCGGCTAAACTCTCTTGGAGTTCTCTCCACTGTTACTCTCGCTCATCTGTCATCTTCACTTTTTACAATGCAACCGGCCCATTTAAGTTTTGCTATAGATGTATGTATTATGTATATATATATATGTATATATATATATATATATATATATATATACCTTTGGGTTATGAAGGCGCGGTGGTTTTTTGAAGATTCAAGCTGCGCAAACCGGCTAGACATTGCGGTTACATTGTTACACTACGAACTGGCACGCAGAAATGTTGGAATGGCTGTAGTATCATCTCACGTCTCTACTGCGTAACAGAGAGCCGGAAGGACTTTTAAATCAAAAAGGTGAGCATGGAGTTTTGAGTCCGCTGTCTGGTCCGGTGCCTTATTCGAGAGGCCGGCCCGTACTGTTCACCTTCTTCTGCCTAATTCCACCTTCGAGTTGTTCTCCATATTCATTGAGCGTCCAAGGTACACTTGCGAAGTGGTCTTCTTGATCAGAGATCCATCCATTTCAATTTGCTTACCTTCGCACCGTGGATTTTTCATGAATCGGTTTTCGTTCTTCTTATGCATAACGCTATCTTTTTTCTAGCTTCGTTGAGTTTATCAAGACATCATCCCTGCTTCATCAGTACTATTAAAAAAAGTAACAACGTCGTCCGCAAAACGAAGATTTGATGAGAAATTTCCATCCAAACGCATGCTCTCGCTCCATTCGAAAGACTCCGTCATCCATTGTAGAGCTGCAAGGAACAGCCCTGCTATTATAGTGTCGGCTTCTCGAACAACTTTTTCTATAGGTATGATGAGAGTTCGATATACAGCCGTATATTTGTCGAAAGCAACCTGTCAATGCTCGTATAAAGGCGGATTTCACACCATTGTCGGCAAGCCCTGAGTGGATTGCATTCGCTTTGAAGCTGTCGAACGCTTTCTCATAGTCGATAAAGGTTAGAACAATAGGCTTACGGTATTCCCGGCAGGCCAATAATTCGTGACACTATTTCAATGTAGTCCATGAAGCAGAATCCCTTTTGGTACCCTATTTGTTCAACTGGCTGTGCCTCATCCAAGGTCTTTGATAAGCGCAAAATGATAATCTTCGTGAACAGCTTGTAGAACACATTCATCAAATACACTAGGTGGTACTTGTGAAAATCCTCCTATCACCCTTTCTAGGTAGGATGACTGTGTGCAAAGTCCCCCGTTCATCTGAGGTTTTTTCTTTTGTGGAGATATGATGTCATACATCTTGATAGAAGTACATGGAAATTGTGGCCATCAGCTCCAAGAAAATCGTTAGTTTTATTTTTACCGAAGAGAATTGAGAAGTGAGCAAAAACACGACCTCAGGTGGGAACCGAACCCACATTCCTTACTATCCGGGAACGTGTGTTCAATCACTACATCACCAAGGCACATTCGCTCACCAACCTTTAACAGGTTTCGTCGGGTATGCGATTTCGCTTTATAAACCCAGTTGAGCTGACAGCCACTGCAGTAACTAATACTCGAAATTTCTAGTATTTACTGCTTTTTCTGAGTGTAGTGATTATCAAGTTCCGTAGCTGTGTCCTCTTTATGCTTTCAGTCGCAACTCGAACTTCAGAGGCGATTATCCCGCGTCATTTCCCGCCAGTGAAGATTTCATGGTCCGATACGGTGGTTGCGTAACGGAATTGGTACTTTTTCAATAACAACTCACAGAATGGCGAAATGTAGTGATAAACCTATCTTCATTCATTAGAGCAGATAACGAGACATAATAGCTGCAGGGATCTCCACAACATTTCTTCGGATTAGATTGTTTTCGTTCTGCATCTAATGAGTTTTTCTGCCTATACCGGCGTTGACCCTTCTGTACGGGCATGAAGCAAGAGAACTCCGTGATAAACACAGAAATGCACAGAAAACTCTGTCGTGAAAATTCCATTGACCGATCATTTGATTAACAACTGACTGAATTTTCATTTGGATAAAATTGTAGTTACGGATTTATAGAAATGGGTGGGTTTTCAAATCGCCAGATCAATGATTAGTTTCAAAACGTTTCAAAAATAGTTTCCTATTGAGCGATAGAGCGAAATCCTGTCCGTAATCCAGCCCATCGTGTTCTAAACCGTCGCCTTAGGTTTGACGAAATATTACCGTTTGTTGTCGAACAATTACGCGTCGGTAACGGCATGAATCTAGAAGCCGTGCGATGCAGCAAAGTCAAATTAGGCGTGGTGAGGCAATTGTTTACATAAACGTCTAAGACCGGATGGTCGTTTGTCTCAGAAGCGAGTAATCGTGTTTAGCACTAATGATTCAGAATAAAAAGGTTCAATCTTGCTTCTTGCTAGACCACTGATGATTATGGTGATCACCACCTAGCAATCGTAGGCACGATTAAAGGATTGAAGGCTAGAGCACTTGGCACTGATCAATCTTTCTTCTTTGTAGACCAAAGTTGATGAGCAGACGGCGTCGCGCAATCGCTTTCACGTGAAACGCACTTTCACATAAATACGCCTGCTTTCCCACGAAATGCGACTCCGCCATTACAGTAGACGAATGGGATTTGTCACGCGGCACGGCACGAAAGGTGCCGTTGGGTCGTTGAGGGGCTATCAAGAAGGCGCAATGAAATATACTACAAAAGCCTCATAGACTACTCTTACTGCCACAGCGCTGTAAGACACCTCGTCGAAGACTAAGTACATATTTGAAGTTTCTGAAATTTAGGTGTTTAAAACTTATATATTTCGATTATACGCCAAAATTTCTGACGCATTATGATGATAGGTTGGTGGAAAAGTATTCGCAGTATCACCTCACCTGTAGTCTCGCTGATCGTCGAGTGACTCAAACGGTCACCAGAATCACTTCTGTTTTTCCTAACAGCGTGCAAAAGTAGCCCAGTGAGTCCTCATCGCTCTAAGTCTTCGTTAAGCTTCAAATCTTTCTTCTAGGCTTTTTGTGAAGAAATCGGGTCTGTGGTCTCCCTGTAAAGCGCTTGATATCCCGAGGAATCCAGTCGGTAACGGCTCTCGTCCATCGGTTGACGTTGAATCGCATCAAATGTGCGAACCACATTATTTTAAATAATTATTTTAAGTAACGTGGCGTGTAGAATGAAGTCTCAATCGTCGATCGTTGACGTAGGCTGCAGCTTTTGATCCTTTCTCTCATTTGCGAGATACGGTATAATCCTAGCATCAATCTTTCAACTGGGCGTTCAATAACCAAGTGATTTTTCGCCCTGCTTACGTAGCGAGCAGATTCCTGCTGGGGTACGGAAGCGAATATTCGTTGTTCTTCTCACTACATTTTCGATGTTCTTAAACGTTCCCCAAGCTGCTCGTTTCCTCCTGCTCAACTCTGAGCATTGGTCGTTTATCATGTTGATTCCACGACCTGGATAGACGTGACTGGAGCGTTCGAAAATCATTATAAATAGAAGATACTATCAAACAAATAAAAAAGCAAATTTTATCGACTTTGAAGCATAACAAAGTCTAAGAGTTTTTAATCATCTACTGCACGATATTCAAACAACCAAGTCCTCATATCTCTTCGGATACAAAAAAGTTCTTTTGCGTTAGATGGCACGGAATGAAGATATGACGCCTTTCGCTAGGAAGAAACTTAATGAGAGTGTTAGTAATGGAACGAAAGCATAAATTTTGAGCTTTTGCATTACGTGCTTGTTTATTGAAAAGTCTTTCTTATGGCGCAGTGGCAATGAAAATAAAATTTTTCTGCTTATCTGTCCCGCGCTTTCATTTTATCATATTTATAGTCGCTAGAAGCACGACAAGCATATGAGCATATAGAGGAAATTGTCGAGTATCTGATTAATACGCTTTATCTGGAGTTCCCCAAAATGGAAAAAAAATTCTAAATTCAGTAACAAAAATCGCACTACACATGTGAATGGCGCCTGCACGGTTTATCGATCGTGCTGTCGATACACGGCCGGTACACATGCGCACTAGCCGCTAAGCAACTGCGCCGCGCATGTTAAGCTCAATCTTGTTCTCCCTGCTAAACTGCAACTGAAGAGTCTTTTCAGAAACTAAGAGCGGAGCTGGAATCGTCGAAATTTATGCTAACGAATACTTACTCATAATTATGTAAAAGCTCTGTACTGCAAGAAATACGCGTGTGTGAAACATAAAGCTTTTCTTCTTACTACAGCTCTGTAAAAAGGACTTCATAAGAGCAAGCACATTTTTTAATTTCAAGAAATCTAGGTTAATAAACGATTTTTGTCAATTTAAGGAAAGAGGTTTGTCCAGCTAATTACGGTAGCAGCAAAGATTAAAGTATGTGTCGCGTGTGAAACACATGTTTTTTTTTTTGAATGCTACAGCGCTATAAAAAGGCCTTTTCGAAAACAAGCACGTGACGCAGTAGCCGGAAATTAGAGCTTTCGATTGATTACTAATGCAGAAGGGGTCATTTCTACATTCTGTTCCATCTGACGGAAATAAACCTACAAAAGAAAGCTGAGAGCGATTTTTATACATGTCTACTCAAAGATGTGTATACATGCGTCGGAGAGATTTAAAAAGTTTTATGAGCGGACATACACATCTCAATTAATGGAACATCAAAATAAAAGAAATGGATTAATGGCCTAAGCACTTGCTAAGAGTAATATTTACATATAAATGCTAACTGACTACCACAGATAAAAATGTGGACTCGACTAGCATCCTCATTCCTATACTGAAGCATATATCAAATGAAATAACAAACATACACGACAATTAAGGGGTATTATTAGTCTGCAAATCCTCAAAACCTACCAGACATCGGCCAAAAAACTGATAATGAATGCAGTCCCTCAACAAACAATCTAAATCTGAGCAATTGAATGGATAATAGATCCAGTAGTAAGTTCTGACACTGCAACTTTCACGTAGAAAGATTTTGTGAGGTAGTAAACCGCTTAATTCGTTTTTGTATAAACGCTAGCAAAATTACTCATATTTCCACTCCGGATAGTAGTGGTTTCTAATCCTCTCTACATAATGTCGCACTCGTGGAAAGTCATCCTCAAGAAAGTCCGTGACAAGCTGACGATAAGGCAGAAAAAAGGTTGTGGCCAACTGAGCAAATACGGCGCAGTCCGCCTTGAAAAAACTTCAGTTTATGTTCCGTAGAATACTTTGAATGTCATCTCAATTCCTGGTTAGGGCACACCATAATCTTAAGCTGCGGCATATTCTTATGAAACTTGAATACAGAAAATGCTTAAGAAAAATAAAACGCTGTAACGAGTAACTCACAACGGTCATTTTACTACCAAATAAGAACTTCTTATCTTGAAGAACATCGTCGATAGCCTGAATATCACGTCGTAATAGTTCTTTCAATTCTTCTCTAGAAATCTTTCCTAACACACCATCAACACGCCTTCGAATCTGAAAAGATTTTACATTTTACCTCAAGTGCAAGTGAACTAGGTAATTTACGTTAGAAGGCGAGGAATGAATACTCAAACCTAATTGACGGACATGAAGTTTCCATACGAGTGCTAGTACTCATTCGAAAGCCTAAATTTCTGGCTATGGGAAAAACATAACTGTTTTTCAAACAAATCTATTACAACGCTTCAATGGAAGTAAAACATTTGTGTCTCACACACGCGTTTTTATCGCAAGACACAGCTCTTTTTTTTGGACTACTAGTAATTATTGGATAGTGTAAAGTTTGAAGATTCCAACGCTGCGTTTATTTTCTGAAAAGACCGTTTCTCTGCAGTGCAGCAGGGAAAACAAAATCCAATACACATAGGCGAGCATGGGTAATTTGGCTATTCTAGAAAGTGAGGAGGCGGAGCTACGGGCAGATGCGGCAGTTTCAGCGCAGCCGTCAATCGACTCGCCCTGGCGGGTGCAAGTTTTCCCATTCAATAAGAAATTGCTTCCCCACCTTGAAAGCAAGATCAAATTGAACGTATGACTCTAATACTGAAAAGTTTTCTCTACGCGTTCATGTGGTTTTCGAGTTTATAGCCGAGTAATAGTTGAATTGCGTGGACGGTGTAGAACATGATTTTATTCGCATTTTACAGCGTTATAAAATGGTATTTAAAAAAAAATACCGACCACGCTCTGCGTTAGCCAGAGATTTAAGCTTCCACAGGAATACTAACACTCCTATGAGAAATTTTGTCCAGCGAATGGGGTCGAATATTCATTTGTCATCCTCTAACAGAAAAGAACTCAATATTATGTGTAATTTCAATCTGATTCCATTAAGCATTAGTCAGCATAATTCCATCGTAACAAAGCGGTGTCCTCGATAATACAATGGTAGCACACGTCCCCGCTATGGGCGAAACGTGAATTCAACTCCCGCCTGGGAGTCGATGGTTAGCGTACCACTTAACATTCTTAGGTGTATATTATATGATGATGGCACTGCCTCGAAGCAGTAAATTCAATTCTCTATTTATACAAATGTCCAACAGCCATCAGCATGGCTGGGTTCATTGCCGATGTGTGCTTCCAGATCTCACCCAGCAAAGGCTGGTTGCCAACAACTACGAAAGGTTATATCGAAGAAAGAGTGGTAGCAGATGGTGGTGTGAGTGACGTGTTGGTAGCACGCACGTGGGTTCGAGTCCCGTCTGAGAGTCGAAAGGGTTGTATATCACTAAACATTCTTAGATGTACAATCACGCATGATAACACTGCTAAAAAGCAGTAAGATAAGGAATTCTTATATGTGATGTATATTTCATTGTATAGGATAAGCGCTTTCCAAAAAACGATAAGAAAACAATGTCGGGCAAGGAACTACGCGCTAGAAGCAACGAACCAATCACTAAACGCTTTTCACCAATCGTTTCGAATGTTTTCTTAAGACTATGTTCGAATTTCAATATGCCTGGTATTTACTTTTGAGTTATGCGTGTGGTCTTATGAGTAGTTATGCAGTGCAATACACGGTGTTTTTGGCCTTGCAGCCTCGACAGTTGCATATTGCTTTTCGTCTAAGCCAATCCTTCTTCGGGGGGTGGGTGGAATCCTCTCATATAGAATAAGCTTAAGCGTAAGAAAACACTCGAAAGGAATGGAATAATATTCCATGATGACCAGCTATTAGCAATCGAGTGTAAAACTCCACCCACTGGGTGATTCTCATAACTCAGCGGCACGTGTAAATAATACGCCTGCGATCCTTTATATTAAGGGGTTCTCCTCAAAGAGCATTTGGCTCAGACGAAAGACACTATGCAACAGACGAGGCTCTAAGGCTAAAGCACGCGTATTGCTCTAGATAGGTGCTTGTAACAGGCCACATTCATGGCTCAGAAACAATTATTGTGCATATTGTACGCTTTCCATTCTGAAAAACTGTTGAATATGCCAAATAAGAGTGTTGTCAAAGAAATATCAATACATTGTGTAAACTCGTCAGCGTTTTGCGAAAGCGATCATGGCCCCTACGTTCTCTAAATACCAGTAAACGGACACACTCACAGTTTCCGAGAAACGTTTTCCGAAGTAGTTTGAGAGAAACGTCGGAAGCGGTACTCCGATGACAGTCCGGCTCACAAATGCAGGTCCATTCAGTACTGACTTGTCTTGCAATAAGGAGCTAGAAATATAAAAAGCAAAACTTTGTTGTTCCACATTAACAGAGGTCTTCGAATAATTCCGTGTTGCTTTGGATGTGGCTTGACAATTCGTCTTCTTTATAAATAATGGATAATGCTCGATGAGACTGTTCTCCGAGCAGTCCCAGAAGTAGTCGGGCTATGGGTTCCCAGAAGTTGAGCTAACCAATTGCAACAAAGTGTAGGGGGAGGGGATCGAACCAGAACATCGCGTGTTATTTCGCCTTTTTGATGCACTGCAATTGATAATCATGAAATTTGAGCACTCGTAATTCATCGCGCCCTTGCATTCCAGCGCCCCTGAGTTTCATTTGCACAAAGCAACTTGACATTACCTGTCACCTGTCGTCCCATTGATCGTCGACTGACTCCAGCGAGTATCAGCAACTCCTCCATTTTTCCCTATCGCGTGCAAGAGTAGCCCAGTGGGTCCTCCTCGCTCTAGGGATTCGCTGAGCATCATATTTTTTTTCCAATAGATTTCGTCAAGAAATCAAACCAGCGGTGTCAGTGGTCTTCCTTTAGTGCGCTTGATGTCCCGAGGAATCCAGTCGCTAACGGCTCTCGTCCATCGGTTGTCGTTGAAGCGCATCACGTGTCCGGCCCACCTTATTTTCGATATCCTGGCGTGTAGAACGGCGTCTCTGATTTTCGATCGTTGACGTAGGTCGCAACTTCGGATCATTTCTCTCATTTGCGAATACGGATACTCCTAGCATCGACCTTTCGACTGCGCGTTCGATGACGCCAAGTGATTTTTCATCCTGCTTACGTAGCGACCAGGTTTCTGCTGCATACGTCAGGGCAGGAATAATTGTCGAGTCGAAAAGGTGTGCACGGAGTCGGATGTTCTATGTCCTCTTCACTACATCTTCGATGCTCTTGAACGTTCCCCAAGCCGCTCGTTTCCTCCTGCTCAACTCTGGAGCTAGGTCGTTCATCATGTTGATTTCACGACCTAGATAGACGTGACTGGAGCATTCGGAGATTGTCGTTCCGTTGAGCGTGAATGGGGCATCCGAAACCCATCCGTTCCTCATGAACATTGTTTTCATTAGATTCAGTTGAAGACCAATCTTTCCACAGGCGTTATCGAAATCCGTCAACATTCGTTCCGCTTGGCTGATGTTTGGTGTTATGAGGACAATATCAACAGCAAGGAGAAAATGTTTAATTGCCGGCCATCAATTTTCACTCCCATATCGTCCCATTCTAATGTTCGCATGACGTTTTGTAGGGTGGCAGTGAATAGTTTTGACGAAATTGTATCGCCTTGTCAAACCCCTCTTCTTACGTCAATGGTGATATTGTTGTAGAATGGAGATATTTTGGTCGTGAAATCTTTGTAAAGCTCACCGAAGGATCATTATGTACTGAGTAGGGACGCCCTGGTTATCCAGAGCCTCTATAACCGCTTCTGATTTCCACTGAATCAAAGGCTTTCTTCAGATCGATGAAAGTGAGACAGAGTGGTTGTTTGTACTTTCGTGAAACTTCAATGAGTTTTGTAATCGTGTGGATTGGTCTATGGCACTAAATCCTTTTCGAAACCCTGCTTGTTCGCATGGCTGTCCTTCGTCCAGTGTTCTGTCAATCCTGTTCAGGATGACTCGAGTAAAGAGTTTATAGATAACGGACAGCAAGCAGATTGGGCGCTAATTGCCTATGTCGTGAAGGTCTCCCATTTTGAACAACAATACGGTCCTGCTGGTTTTTCCATTGAACAGGGACCTTGCATTCTGACAGGTAGCGAGTGAAGAGTCGAGCCAGGGTGTTGATGAGAACTGGCGGCAGATTCTTCAGGTGTTCTGGTCTAATCCTGTCTGAACCGAGTGTTGTTCTGTTCTTCACCGACGATATAGCATGTGGACTTCGGAAGGGAGGACCGGTGGAACGACATATTCGTCCTCTTTCAATTCATATGACGGTAAGATGACATGGCTAGCGAAGAGATCCGAGTAGCATTGGTGGATGATTTTCTCCATAGCCCTTCTCGAAACTGTAGGTGTCCCGTCAGGGTATCGGAGTGCACTCATCTTAGTCTTATAGTTGGCAAAGCCTCGCTGGGCTTTGCGAATGCTCTTCCCAGCTTCTGCGATAACTGCTGCTCTTCTCTCTTTGAAGTCTTCATTTATCGCTTCTCTGCAGCATTTCGCAAGTTCGGACGTAAGGTTTCGGTTGCCTGCAGCTCGTGCGATTCCACGTTGACGTATCAGGTCGAGTGTCTGCGGAGACAAGCGTCTATTCGTGACCTTAGGACTCTCGGCTTTCATAGCGCTAACGTGAAGATATTCAACGAGTCGATCGTATTCTTCGTCGATGTTGTCGACAACGGTATCTTCCCAAGAGCCGACTAATGATTTGAATACATCCCAGTTTATGGTAGTTATGGGACTTCGTTGTTTGAATTTAGCGGCTTTCTCTCCTCTTCTCGAAAAACGGAACGTTGCGCGAAGGAGGCGATGGTCTGATTCCGTGTAGAACTTAGGAACAACAGCGACATCGGTTAGGCAAAACCTTCGATTTACTAGGACATGGTCTATTTCGTCATGGTACTCTCCATTGAGGGACTCCCACATCCATCGCTGAGAAAGAGGCTTTTGGAATTGCGAGTTACCATGGATGGTTTGGGTCGTCATGATAAACTCAGAAAGCCTCTCACCCTGTTCATTCCATTCTAGTCCGTGGGTCCCTATGTGACGTTCTTCAGACGTTCTTCTAGGTCCAGCTTTTTGCGTTAAAATCTCCGACAATGACCTTGAAGAATGTATGATCTTCTCTAAAGAATTTTTCGAGGTCCATATAGAACGCTTCGATTTCGTCTTCGTCATAGCTTGATGTTGGTGCGTAAGCAACGAAGATGGTCAAAGCCGGCATAGAATCACGTCGTTTCAACCGTAATCGTCTGATACGGGTCCCCTAATAGTGTTTATATTGTGAAGACGGCTAGAAGTAAACAAACTGGGATGTATTCTACTACAGGGTTCAACCTGCCGAGAGTTAAATAGGTGTGGATTTTTCCTATCTTGGGCGACAGCAGGACAAATTGCTCATTGTATAATAAAAAAGAATAAAGCTCTCGGCGTACATCAAAAGCTGAGGGATGCGTCATGCATTCGTCGTCAATTTCCAACTTCGTTTGAGGTGATTTAATGCATATCTAGCCTTTACAGTGACTCGCGCTGGCCACACGCTGTATCGAGTGAGTGCTGCTTATCCCCCCAGACAAGTCTACGACCAGTGTGGCACCAATTTACGTACCCTAAACGAATGGATGGCTTGGTGACCCATGAGCGCGAGACCGAACCATCGACTTTGTGTGCAATGAAGAGCACCTTCAACCACTACGCTACATGAGCTCTTCATTATACAGTACAGCTAGATACACCAGAAACATCAGCTATGATGAATCACTGAGCCGTTTGTCTATATAGGAACCACTCCTGCATATTGAACATGCAGGTAAAAGTAGCGCTTGATGTGGCCGAAAACTAGTGATGCACGTTATCAGAAAACAATGTACTGGTTTGATTCCCTCCTTTAACTTTTTCTCGCAATTACCTGAGAACGCCCTAGACTGACTATCCCCAAGACTGCAAGAAGACATGGCCGACCAGTATCAGAAGATACTCATGGAGAAGAAATTTTCAAGCACCAGTCGAGACGACACGTTACGCGTCCAACGACTTTTGTGACGGTGGATGCAAGGCAACAGATCGAATAATAAAACTATTCAGGAGCCATAAAATGTGGTAGCAGATCGTTTGGGATGAAATGATAAAAATGATGCCAGAGTACTCACTAGAAAGTGCTCACATCGACCATACGTTCCAGTGCACGTGCAGTACCTCGTTCTAGACCAGTAAGATCATCCTGGAATCAAAAATGCAATAACATCAGCCGCTTGCGTGCGGAAAAAACAAGTAAATATTAGACAATATAGTCTGCTAGAAATTTTAGGCTTTCATGATGTCCACTACTGCACCTCAGATGCTGGACGTACGCTTCGGCTTTCTAGCAAACGTTCTAGGCTTCTGAGCTTTTCTAGGCTTTCTAGGCTTGTAAGAAAGCCAAAACGCCACGTCTAGCACTCGAGTTGCACAGTAGACCTCATGAAGCTAGTAAAACATTCTATCAGACCATGGAAATTCTCAAAAGAGGTCTCAAAAAAGTCGACTGGAATATATTGAGTACTAGACAGCCTGATAATTTTCATATCAAGTCTTGTCAATGTAAGATATGACTTGAGCTTAGCTGTAAAGGGAAAATTCTACTCATACTATATGTGAGTTCTTCTCGAAATATCAAAATAAGCCGAGATTCAGCGAATGCAAGAAGTATAGCCATAATGGAACAGACCTTGATTTTGAAATGCTGTTGCAATTCCCATATGATTACTTGCGAATCGGCTATCTGATTTCCATTCAACTCAATGAATGGAAGTAATCCACGAGAAGACCGTTGTCGAAACCCTCCGATTACCTAAATGAAACCAGCCAGGGGTGAGAAAACTTTAGTTATCTCCTGCTTTCAAAATTGATGCAAACAATGACAGACAGATACACAGAAGAGGCAGAATAACTGGTTAAAACAATACTCAGGAAGAAGTTAGCCCAAATCACACACATGTCAGACTTTTTTTGCTCCAACTAACCCGTACTATAGCTTTTTCTGATAGCTCGTTTGATAGAGGATTTTGCTTCTTCGAGAACGTCGTAGAATAATGGTTGAGCACATCTTGCAGTCTCCAAAATAGTCAGGGTAGAGCACTCCGTAGAGCGCCTATTCTTGAGAGTCAGGGAATGTTGAGTGAGTCAACCACAGCTCTCCAAAAGCGTTCCGAGTCAGATTTCCACTACTGCTTCCTCTTGCAGTTTCGATCACCGTACAGAAAGGTAAACGGCACGTTTGGACCAGTGGTCCTAGGTAACCTGCGACGCACACGTGTCGATTAGTGCGATTCCACGCCAAAGGTCCACCAATCCCTCCATCTCTCCAGCGTCGCTGAATTGATACTGTTTGAGAGGACAACATTACCAACTCGATAAATCAGTACGCCCTCGCGGGTCATTGTAAAAACCAAGTATGCACTCAATAACCTCAAACGATGCTTGATGAAGCCGAACACGTGAAGCATTCCTTAGAGGTTGAAGAACAGCAGTGACTTCGATGTTCATTATTTAACGACAGTTTACTAGCCGAGTAACAGTATTCTCATTCGAGCCGTGCTCTGGACCCATCGAACTCGACCTTATACCATAACGAAAACCCACATCACGAGAACGGACGACTAGGGACAGTCAACTCAATTCAATCCGGCTTCAATAAAACCGAAGGCGTCGAATGAACATTCCTATATTGGGTTGGCGAAAAATTCCTCGGATTTTTCCGTTTCTGTCCAAGTTTATCCCGTTTTTTCAACAAGTGAAAGCAATAAACGATTAGTCGATGACCGATCAATCAATATTCTCAGGTACATTATAACTACACTAAAAATCGTTGGCCAGCGTGCGAGCCGTCAACGACGTAGACGTCTCCGTTGTATTCGAAACAGCTTGCCGGTCAAATTGTTGTGGGGCGACCTGCTCCTTGCTTGTGCTTCTAATCTCCGATTTTCAGCCTTCAATTTACTGAATCGATCAAAAACTGCAGTCCTCCTAGCTATTCTGTCACCCCAGCCCTCGTTAATCCAATGCGGCGGAGAGTTCAGCAGCCTCGAACCAAACGATACTGGTGTAGCATCAGCATCGTTTTTGCTCCGGGCAGTTCCATCTCAAAACAATGTATAGGCGTTACAAGTCAAAATAACCGTAAGAAACTGCTCTAGACGATGGTAAGAACAAAAACTTGAACGCATGAAAAGTAACCAACAAAAACGAAAAAGTCCGGAAAATGCTTGTCAACCCCGTATTTCCATCCAAGCAGACTGGAAGATATGCGAAGTTTCATGACTCCAGTTAGAATTGAGCCTGCGTTTCGACTATGACGGGAGTGTTCTTGGCACAGAATTATAGCAACAATAGTGGGAATAAGTTCGTGTAGACGTAATGACTTAATCTTGATCTAACCTACCTCATATCTTATGTCGTTCACGCGAAGGAATGTTTCAACTTTGAGGCAAAACGGCGACACATTTGGCATTATTGGTGACCGAGGAAACTGATAGAGATAGACTGTATCTGGTTTCCAATTGTTTTTCATCAAAGGAGCACCAGAGTACAACCTGAAATTGTCTAACTCATTGTAACAAAGTATGCATGAAAAACAAACTTAGTCTACTCTCCATCCCATTTCTTTCAACTTGGTATACATTTTCTGAAAGTTTACATTTCTTTACTCATGCCGAGTCTTAGAGAGAGTCGGACTTTTGCGCTGAACTTGGTCTGATCTTGTTCTTTGTGGAGCCAGGAACTGAATATAAATGAGAGTTTAAGTACGGTCACTAGACGGAAGATCATGTCATGGTATTCACAGGCGATTTAGACTGACAATTATGCGTAGTCGATAAGATTTCTTTAGTCACAGCTAGTTTAGCAGTAGTATGATATAATAAACATATATCCATGATTGTGAATGGCGTGCAAAACTGGACCTTGAGCGAGAGTTGAAGCTGCTTTTCACCCTCTCCAGGAGCGCGAGACATCACTATATCTTACGAGATCACCACTTACTATCATTCTTTTCAAGATACAAAGTATCAACTTTCAGCAACAAATCGTCAATGTCATGTGGTTGATGTGGTAAGTACATATGAAGCTATCAAGCTCACAATTATTGAGCGTATCTGATCGATTTGAACTCTTTATTCAACCGATTGCGCTCCACGTTCTTCCACTACTACAGCAGGATACTACATATATTCATAACTTCCAGTGTAGGTGAGCTCAAGGCCGATATGTACTTATGCATTAAAAGAGAGAGCAGAACAGTGACCTCGGTGGTGTAATGGTAGCACGCGCCTCCGGAAAGGGTGGCACGCAAGTTCAACTCCCGCCTGAGGTCCAAAGTTTTGTGTATGACTCAATATTATTAAGTATATAGTCATGAGAGATTTTAATCGTTAGTGAAAGACTCCCTTACAAAATCATCAAAATCTATCACGACTTTTGAATATAGCTGACAAATTAATGTACCTCAATGCATCCAATACCACCTTCGAAGAAGCTAATTGCTTGGTTCCTCGGTAACTGCTGGACCGCAATACCTGCATCCCGCTTATCGCTGTCCGAGACGAGGCGATTTACAGATGTTTCCCTGGACTTAGACCCTAAAAATTGGCTTCCCAGTTAGAGCTTTAACATCAGGTCTTCGAGCAGTGTATCTCAAAACGATCTCAGAATCTCAGAACATTAGGAAATCACCCAGGAAAACCGACCACATTCTCCTTAAAATAGTTCCGTCTTATTTCTCCCATCAATTCTTTTCCTTCACTTCTTGATCTGCTCTTATTCTCATTTCCCATTTGAGGTCGCTTTCGCTCCAAAGAGACAACATAATTACCGTCTCATCCTTCCCCTCCTTCGTTCTGTTCCATACTTTCTTTTACTTCTTTTTCCTAAAACTATTGCGTCTACTACTGCCTTCTCCACTGTCTCCCACACTCTCCAGCTTATTTCGCTTCCTACAATCCAGGCATAATGAAAGGTCATATGCTTAACGCCTAGGGTTCGATAGCCTATTTCAAGTGGCTAACATAAACAGAAGCTCGATTTTGCACTACACAAGCCACCAACTGAAGTACAACTCAGGTAGTCAGTCTGGCCCCTATAAACCACGTGTATCTAAAGGCTATCCTCTCGTCTACAAGACTCTACAAGAGTCTCAATGGCAAAAAAGCCACCTTAGGGCCTACAAAGTTACAATACGATTCTTCTTATAGTTACATGTTCGTCATAATCAAGGGCCCTGGACGAACAATTGGCTCGAAACCATCTTCTGTCCACTATTAACAAATTTATAACGGCGCTTAATTTCCTCCGGCTCTTTGTAACCCCCAAGGAGGTCATACCGGCTACAATGTCTTGCATATTGCAAGCTGCAACCTAGTTTAGCCTTGTCATTAAGTTTTCATCTATATTATTTTATAATAACAAACTCAGGGATTCATAATTAGAGGAAAGGACTAGGAAACTACCTTGATGATAGCAGACAGAAACACATTCAGAAATTCTTATTGAGAAAGTAACAGAATAAACATGATATAAATCTAAATAACATTGGAAAACAATCTATAACTTACTTTGTAACAAATCAAACTGATGACAAAACAACTAATCTGAAGTGCAAACTGGGCAAAAATTATGAAGCAGCAGGTAAGGCGCCAGAATGTGCCTTCTTATATTCTTCGTATTTCTGTCGTTGCTCTTCATATTCCTGCATATTCTGCCGCTGTTGAATAGACTTCAGTCGATATTTTACTCCTTCCTGACGTCGCTCTCGTTGTCGACGTTCATCCCATAGAACAAGACCTGGAATTACAACAATAGTTAGAACTGAAATTACCGTGATAGTAAGTTCGTACGTACTTAGAGTATATCGAGAAAAGAGTTCTGATATTAACCAAATGCTATTTTGAGAAACTAATGTAAATTTCGCGGGACACTCTATGAACATCTAAGAATCAAGAATTTCAAAGAGTCAACCTCTGGGGACGGCGTGTAGAGTATACCATACGCGCGGCCTATATGGAGGCTTTCTTCGTTTAGAATATATTTTTTACTGGACTTTTAGTAGTAATACAATAGCTTCGGAAACGACGACTCATATATTTTACTTGGTTTCTGAAACGGCTTTCTTCAGGCGCTGTAGCACCGCAAGAATCCCTTTGCTTCTGATCTTAAATAGTCGTAAGTCCTTGAGAAATTATTGACAAAAAAATTTCCCAAATTCCTTAACGTAATTCTTAATAAAACCGTTCCATTTCCTCATGAATAAGGAAAATCTGGAACAAAATTCCAAAAAAATGTGACTTATGTGCTTTGACAGATGTGAGAGAGACACTGAAAACTCCTTTTTCAAGCTTCATCTTGCACCCGTACCTATAGTGATCGTCGTGAAGATACAGGAACCCACGAACACACGAAATCCGTATTGCTTCTTCGGCTCTAAAATCATATAAGAACGGCAGCAAACTCGGCAGCTTTCCTGAACGGAAATTGAGAAAAAACAAGAGTAAAAGTTCATTCAGAGATAATGGTACGTACTAAGTAAAAGCTAGCCCTAACCGTCGAAACTAGAATGTTTCATGAACAGAAAAGCGCGTTAGACATGAGCCTTGACAATAAGTTTCTGAGAAAACCCTCCTTATCACTTTTTTGACGGATTCTGAACAATCATTGCTAAATACTTACAAGTAAGGCAAATGATTTTGTAAACTCTAGCTACATGTTCCGACTTTTATTTACTATATTCCCAAGGACTGAGTGATACAAGACTCTGAACTTTTGACAGAAGTTAAACTCTCGTCTCTCGTGTACGGGGGGCACCCGCTGCCACTACACCTCTCTTTTCTTTCCTATCTAATCCTTTTTCTTTACGGCAATGAACAATATAGAAAACAGACAGATATCTTTTTTCTCTCTCCAGTAGCCAAACTATTCGAGGGGCTAGTGAGGTTGAATATTTATTGTGGGGTGCTCTGGCCTATCAACACAATGTTATGGACGCTCTCCTTGATTTAGTTTGCCTTCATAAAAAAATAAATAGCAGGTAATATGTGATAACTAGCCCATTCCCGATAGTGTGCATGGATTCGCATGCGTACAATGAAGTAACGATGATTATTAGACAGCCACTTCTCAGTCAATATTGGCATTTCACTAGTTCAAACAAATCTACGGGTCGTTCCCAACAAGATGAAGGTTTTTCTCATTACACCAACAGGAAATCTGACTTTGTAAAGGCTTTAAGATTCGTATCTCAAACATTTGGATATCCTGCTCCTGTTTCCATTTTTGTTTTGAGAGTTCAATCTAAGCACCACGGAAATTGAGACGATAATTTATGAAAATTGCACACACCCTTAGAAAAATGAATAAAGGTCCCTTCTACAGCTCTGTAAGTTCTTAGTTCCTCCATACCCATAGATACAAGAAGCATCGCTAGTTTCCTAAAATTAGCTCTTTGTGGGATCTGTTAGTATACAGTGTATTTTCGGCGCAAGACGCATTGAAATCGATGCATACCACAAAACGTTTGCCTATGTTCTCAAAATTTCTCAGCAGGAAAAGGTAATATTTCGCAGCTTGATGTATAAAATGATATAGCGCTATTTTCTCATTGAATGTAAACTTCGATTCAACAGCAATTATTCTAGACTAGTCCTCTATTCTGTGATCTCAAGAAATCCAACGGCATAACATTTCAACTTCAAAAAAATTCAGTATCACGAGATTTCACCTCTCTTTCAAAATTAAAACAGATGATAATTGGCAATTTAATCAGGGGAAGCAGGTATCACAGTGAATATCAGTGAAAAATTCAACAAATCTTTGTAACACAAATAAAAACCAAAAGCAGGAAATGTAAGCAACAATACTTATTACAACATTGAGCGTGAAGAGGAAATAAATCGACGAAATAAATATTTAGAGCACACAAAATCTAAAAATAAAACTTTCAAGTATTCGTTCGAAGATCAGAAAAAAAACTGGGTGAACTAAGGAAACTAGCATAGGGTTACGGTGGATGGGGTTACGGTACAATCGTATCATAAGCTTATACAAATGGTCAACATGACTAGAATTTATAACAACTTGTAATCTATATTGCCTAAAAAAGACAAAATACGAAAGAAAGCAAAAAAGCTCAGGCACGAGGTTATAAAAGGAAGGGTTTATCAATAATCAGATTGATCAATTTGAGCGAATTTAGTAACTTGCAAGCATGAACTCGTTTTGATGCAATGCGACTACCACCGGACTTCTGTGCTCAAAACATCATTTCACCAGGGATTATTTATTTCCAAACACCCAGAAACGCATGGATTCTCGCTGAATACAATGCGCCGCAAATCTTAGAAACTAAAACCTATGAACTTAGATAATGACCAACTGATAATGATAACAATTAACAACACAGAGGGAACTGTACAGGTAAAAAGACAACGATTGAAGGCACTTTTTTTAGCGTACGATGGAAATCTCTTTTGCAGTCAAACATCATCATGAGAAGGTGATGATGACGAATAGATCTCATTAGGTGACTTTTTGAAAACATTACTAACACAGAAATAAACTAAAATGTTCGTGATACCTGTAGTTGGACAGAGACCACCTCCATAATAATGTTTTCTCAGAAATTCCTCCACATAGTCTAGAGCCAACATTCTCGTCCCTTCTACATCCTCTAAGCATTTCTAACATCCACCGAATTGAAGACCCGAAGATCACAAGAGTCAACTGTCCAGACAATCCTGTTCACTGAGCGTTCGTTTGCTATGATCATAGTCACGTTTTGCTTGCATTATTTTCTCGCCCAAACGTCTTGCAACCTCATATCGTCCACACCAGATATGTGAAGGTACAGTTCGTCGATCATCCGTATCGATCATGACTTCTAGATTGAAAAAATCATAAGAATATCAAGTACTTGTGGCAAAATACACTATCTTAGCTCCTTATTCATTATCCTTTACATTTTTCCCACAAATGATGTATTTCAACATTCAAATTGTATTCGTCATTTCCTATTAAATAATGGACAAAATTTTGGACTATACAAGGAGAACTTTTGGACTAAACAACTGACTTTTCCAGATACAAAATGATTTTACGCTGTACTACTTTTGGGTAGGTACAAGGCTTATTTGACACACTTTTGCTAGGCAGAATTATTGCTTGATACAAATGGTATTTTCGACAAATTTCAAAGGTTAAAACCTCAAATGTCAAAAAAGCGAACTAAAAGAACTACATTTTTATTTGTTTGTACTATTGACAACGCCGAATTATGGCGTTTAAGTAAACGAATACACATGCAGCTGTTCGGAGGCGCCGCAAATCTCATTATAAGCATCACACACGTTCGGGACGTCCATGATAATAGGAAATTGGAAAATCTGAAACATTAACGACAATCAAAGAAATTCCCATTCTGAAGTATTAGTGCTACTATCGATGCTTCTTCTAGGCACCCAGACGACCCTTTTGGCGACTGTGTTGCGACGCTTCACTAGAAATCAATTCTCTGTAACTTCTGGTGACCGAGTATGGAGCGCAATGGAAATGAGTAACACTTTCTAAGGCCGAAATAGCACTGAGATCATTTTGGTCATTTAGTGGTTTGTTCTTAGTCTTGTGGAACCGGGTGAGAAGAGTCGGTGGAGAAGTATGTCCAACAAGTGGACGAAATGCACTAGAAACATCAGCGCCGGCACTCCACGTTGGTCAGTGGAAAGTCACTCATCTTCTACAAGAACCTGAGGTCTGCCTCATCCATCAAAGTTGTTGGAAACCTCGCCCGCCGACTACATGTTCAAGGTAGATTCTAGAAATTCCTTTGATAGAAATGCTTGAGAAACTAAGCCGAGGTCAAAACTAATAGTTAGTAGGAAAAATTCTGACGTAGTTTCAACCGTACATAAAAATTTATTTGTACACCAATTAAGCTCAAATAAAAGACAGATTAATAGTCGAAGTAATCTCCTTCCACATCAAGAAGTGCCGATCTCCTGAAAATATACCAAATCTCATTGGATTCCAATCAAACTTGTCAGCCAACATACGGCAACTCGTCTATGGATCTTCTTCAATTCGACTGATGGCTGCTAGGCGAACGACTTTTCGTGGACACCTCTATCTTGACTTGTAGAAAAAATTGGTCTACTTTTTCGAGGAACATCTTGAAGCAACGCTGAGCTGTACAATCATCACAAATTTCGTCATTTGTCAATGAGTCTCAAAAGTGTTGACACAGAATTTGTAGCAGCAGACAAATTTCTTCCTTGCACACTTCCATGTTGGAGGTGGTTGATTCAAATGATTTAGCATTCGATGCGCACGAAAACGAGCTTTTCAATGACAGCGAACTCACACAAGTCATGCCTAGAAGTCACAGGAACTACGACAAAACTTTTTCTACAACCTATTACCTTCAACGAGAGCGCATGTCGCGCAGTGGTTAGAGGTGCCCTGCGTCGCATACGAGGTCACTGGTTCGATCTCGCGCTCATGGCTCACCAAGCCATCCATCCCTCTGGGGTCGGTAAATTGGTACCAGACAGGTCTCATACTTGTCTGGGAGGATAAGCAGCACTGACTCGGTTCAGCGGGAAGCCACCGCGAGTCATTGTAAAGGCCAGATGTGCATTCAACCACCTCAAACGAAGTTAAAAATTCAAGTCGAATGCATGGCGCATCCCTCAGAGATTGATTAACGCCGAGAGCTTTATCCTTTATTACCTTCAACGATATCAGCGATTCGAGAATCTCTAAGGATTTAAAGTAAATAAACTCGCTCTCCTCTACCAAAGTGTATACTAACGGCTTCGATTTCGACTTGTGTTCATTGCAGAGTATTAATCAAGAATTTGAAAATAATTATACGTATAATCATATTTATATACAGAGAAGTATGAATATGTACTATAACCTACGACCTCAGATGACTACTGAAAAATGACGTGATGATGATAACGATAGTTCAATTAATTTATGAGTAAAGGAATTCAAAAGGCAAAACCGCAAATTAAACAATGAGTGGGTCCGTACGGCAAAAGCGGCAGGCTTAAGACCATCTATCATTTCTCAATTAAAAATCCAGTCACCAACATGTCCTGTCTTATACTTACTTATGAAAACACATAAGTTAGTATCTACTGATGATCTAATGTCTAACGATCCATCTATATTCAAAGTTAGACCTATCATCAGCTGCGTAGGCGGACCGACGGATAGGATAGCATGGTTTTTAACGTTGATAACACCCCACTTGCTAGGACACCTTCCAGCCCATCTGACGAACACTCAGATTTTCCTGGATCGTCTACGTAAAGCGAACCCGAACAGCGCGTACGTAATGGAGTCATTCGACGTCACTGCTCTATACACCAACGTATCGAATGACTCCGCATTGCTAGCCACACATGAGCTTCTGATACAACACCAGGGAGCTGTAAACATGTATGGCTTGTCGATTGAGCAGTTCATGGTCCTATTAAAAGAGTGCCTGAACTGCTCAATCTTCAGATGGTCCGGAAATTATTTCGCACAAATTACAGGGCTGGCAATGGGGCAGCGACTGGCACCTAGCCTAGCGATTGCCTTCATGTCGAAAGTGGAAGCACCAGTAATGGATCTCCGGCCATTACTCTACTGTAGGTATATAGATGACTGTTTGGTTATCTGTTCCACTCAAGAGGAGCTAGATAATTGCTTTAGATTGTTGAATGAACAGTCAGAGTATATAAAGTTTACCCGTGAGATACCAAAAGATCATTGGCTTCCTTTCTTGAACGTGCAAATAAGCTTAAGCGAGAGCGGCTACATCACAAAGTGGTACCGGAAGCCAAGTAGTAAAAATATCCTGGTTCACTATCTCTCTTCTCATCCCTCACATACGAAAAAGGCGTTAGTAAAGAACATGTTTCGAACAGCAGCCAACGTATGTACTTGGGAAGAGCAGAGAGTAGAATCCGTGAAATTGGCTCGGGAAATAGCCACTTCTAAAGGATACGAATTTGTAGCCCCTCGGCTTAGGTTTAGAGGGAATAGTACGCCTCTAAACGAAAACTCGAATGGAAGGAAAATTCCGTTCATCCTCCCGTTCTTTTCAAATGAGATTAGTACAGCTATAAAACGCTGCTTGAAAAGGGCCGGTTTAGAGCAATCGGTGGCTCTTATTGAAATACCACCGAATACTCTAAAACGCCAATTAGTTCGCAACCGCTTATATGACCGTCTCTGTATAATGAAAGATTGTAAAATATGTCCTAACGGCAGAGACGGTGATTGCATGAGCGTAGGTATAGTCTACCTAATCTCTTGCAAAGCGTGTAGCGATAAATTCATTGGCGAAACGGGTAGGCCGCTCTATGCCCGCATAGAAGAACACCTAGCTGACGAGCGTCTTAATAGACGGAACACCGGAGCTGATTTTGAGATTGAAGTCACCGTCCTTGCGCAGGAACAAAAAACATCAGCGCGAAAACTTCTTGAAGCACTTTGGATTAATACCACCGATCCAGCTATGAACCGCAGGGAGGAATGCCTCGTTATCACACGTGATATTAGTCAGTGTATAAGACTGTCATTTTGATGGGTTAGGTGCATTACGAGCCTATGTGATCTCGTTCCGGTGGTCTCCACTTGAATCATTCGGTGGAACACATATAAAAAGCGATGAGTATGTTGAGAGTTGATTTTGTGCTTGATGCGATTGAAATCTAGGTCTGGTGATTTTTTCTAAGGGAGTATTAGAGGTGTTTGGCTTATTGGATTGCGGACAATTTGACCTTTCCAGGCTTTGAAGTAGGCGAACTGCCGAAACGTCAGTTGTCAAATAAAGTTTATTGTAACACCTCAAGTTTGGCTTAAAGAAGAATATAAGTATTTTATGAGTACATAAATGAACGCTCACCCAGGCTGGCCAATGAGTTCTCAAGTTCCGGACGTGGCCTAACCGTCTTGAGGTATTTGTACGGAATACGAAAGATCACATTTGACGGCTCGGAATTAACCTAAAAGACAAAAATTTTGTATGATTTAACCATATAGCAGAAAATGTATCAAATATCTAATAAACAAGTTCGCAAAGTAGTCATTACTGTGAAAAAAAACTCACTTGTCGGCAGACATAGCACTGCGTTGTCGAGATTAAGACATATTGTCGTACGACGTTGTTACTATTTATTTGCTCCAAACAAACTTCTACGTCGAGCAGTCTGTTAAACAGACATGCTTAACATTTCCAAATTAATATGACTGTAACAACTATCCCATGAATGCTGAGTGATATGCACAACTTTCGACCCCAGGCGGGAGTTGGATCAGCGTTTCAGCTCTATCGAGAGCGCATGTCACCGCTACTCTACACGATCAGCTCCCGTTTTTTATATTCTATATTACAGTAAGGTCTATACGACTGCCTAACACAAACTATGTCCCGCGAAAAATGACAGACTCAATTCAAACATGAGGAAAAGTAAGCTCAAAATCTTGACGTATGAGAAAAATGACACAACTTCGGTGTGAAGAACAGAGCGTCCGTCCGCTAACAAGAAATCAGAACGGCCCATTTCTATTGTTTTCGGACAAAATTCGAGCAAAAGGAACTAAAACGTACCTTTCTTTCGTGGAATGATCATTGATACGCAACATTTCCATTTGTGCATTTGCCAACTGATGACTGTACGGCGGCAAAAGATGGTAGAGATTACGGCAAAGTCGAGGGAGTCGTATTCTTCTGAAACGAGTAAGAACTATTACAACAACAAAAACCGGACATACTCACTGGTTTATGATTAAGTCATGATTAAACTATTCAGTAGCCAAAAGCAGAGCGCCGACACCTCCAACGGTTATTGTGAACCAGATGGAGAACTATTTAGTATATTTTGGATTCAAAGAATATATAAGAGATTAAAGATAAAGTCATCTGCGCTGATCAATCCCTAAGGTAAATGCCATGAATTCTCTTCATCTGGCACCATTAAAGTCGATCAGATGCATATCTGGCTTTTACATTAACTGGCACGGTTTGCTGATGTATCAAATCAATGCTTTCTTCCCTAAGCAAATCAAGTGCGAATTCGCTGATACGGGGAGCAATGGAAGGCTTGGTAAGTCTTCAACGCGGATCGAGACATCGACCACGTGTCTGTCGCTGGTCACGCTTCTAACCACGGGCCAAAAAAGTAGGTAAGACATCAAATGACATCTCGTTTATGTCAAAATAGAACGCACTCCCTCTATAAGGGGGTAAGAATAGATTTGATCAGACCTCAGCAACAATAATCATTGATGTTCTGGATGACTGAGCTGACACGAGTTTCCGGACAACTCTCACATCAACCTTGCTTTGTCTCAGCAATGCAAAATGGTAGCGACCATAGATTTAAGTTGCTGATAAAAAATTTAGA
This sequence comes from Parelaphostrongylus tenuis, assembly GCA_019055375.1. NCBI lineage: Eukaryota > Metazoa > Nematoda > Chromadorea > Rhabditida > Metastrongylidae > Parelaphostrongylus > Parelaphostrongylus tenuis. The sequence continues at coordinate 106,496 of JAHQIW010001651.1, forward strand.
AAATAATCAAACAAAAACAAATGAGAAGGAAACTGATAAGTACTCACCCGCTCGCTGCAAGTTTACGCCCACTACCCGTCGCCGGACCTGCGAGTTCCTTCATCGCTGACGCTGTTCCTTCAACTAAATCAAACAGGCCTTGTACCGGCTTCGTTACCGTATCAACAGCTCCGGTGGTAATACCACGAATCGCACCCTTGAAATACTGATTTCACTTGAAAACCAAAGGATCACGAAAATTTGACTGTAGAACTGAATTATAGTAAATTTTTGTCAACAATCAATTCAATTTCCATGATATAAACGTGAAGGCTCAAGCGACAAGAGTCTAACCCTCTGGGAAGGGCAGTCGATCGATCGAGCACGTTCCTAAGCAGCGGACGATTTTCGTTATTTGATTAAGTATATTTTTTCCCTTTAAAAGAAAACACTTTAGGTTTTCCGTAGTACTCTGATACTCCAAAATGTTCTCTACAAGATCATATGGTCTTTACGCATATTCTCTCATGCGCGAAGACTACGCTAAAGGTAAAACACAGTCTTTTTCCGATCTTACAGCACTACGTAACGACTGTTCAAAAAACGGACCTATTTCCACAATCGTCGATATTTGAGATATCAAATGTGCAGGAAAACTAGTGAGCCATCCACAAGCCCTAGCCGACAAACAAATCACTTCGCAGGTGGAGCATAATCTTATTTCGCTGCTACAGCGCACTAAGGCCCTTTTCAGAAAACAGATAAGGCGTTAGAATCGCCGCTTTCCGGGCTATCAGATGACTACTTAAGTTCAGAAGAAAGATTCTGTCCGTGTACTCGCATAGGTACACACCGTCCACAAGGACATAAACTCACAAATGAGGTAGTGTTGCAACGCAATCGTTTTCCCATCTCACCTAAGCGTTTGCTAAAGACGAAATACGTCATGTTTTGCTACACCTTTCATAAATTTCATGCATTTTGACTCAGTAGAAACTTATTTTGGTATTCTTTGTTTTATGAATGTACCACGCAATAGGAAAGAATCAGAAACGAACCCAACAAAGGTCTCAGAACTGCCCTACCCGTAAACCACATATGGTACTGAAGGAATCACAATAACAGGATCTATCAACAGATTAGATTATTAACAGAGTAACAGATTACTGAACATTTTTTTGAAAAAAAAAACAATCGATCTGATGAATTACTGAACATTATCGGACAAGTCAGATAAATTGACGATTTCACTTCTTTTATAGTATTTTCTTTCATGGTAAGTCATAGCAGTAAAGCAAGAATGTCGTACTGGAGAATCGTACCGTCATGATACCACTCTTGCGGCTTTCTGTAACCGTGTTTGTAAAGATGGCAGTAATTCCTCCTAGGACGCCTACTCCCAGACCCTTGACTCCAGAGTAGAGATGCGAGAGAGGTGTCGCCGTAGTGCTAAGAATGAAGCGGTAATCTTTTCAAAGGTATATCAAAATTCAGATTTGTTAAAAAAAATTTTTTTGCCAAACGTGCCATTTCATCAATTGGAACAATCTGATGTATGAAATAAGTCAAAAAAAGTAACTCATATCAAATCAGTAATGTTATGTCATTTCATAAGTTTTGGCTAGAGCAATTAACAACAAAACCACTAACCAAAAGTAATCAAAAATTAATGGTTTTGATAAGGTTCAAGACGCATTTTCTAGCGAACATTCTGGTATACACTGCCTATAGTTGATTTTAAGATGGAGCTATCATGGGAACAAATTCCCTTGTTACTAATGCACGAATGGCGCGTACAGGAAAATGCCAGTAAGCCGGCGTACAAGATTAATGAATCGTGAGCGATGACACGGTTGCAGAAAGGACGGCTAGGAGGTGGTTCGAAAAGTTCTAAGCTGGAGAGAATATTCTGGAGATCATTTGCGCTCGGGCAGTCCACAGGAAGCTTCATTAATCTTACGCGCTGCTTCACAAGCATTTTCCCCTAAACGCTCATCGAGCATAAGTAGCAAGCAAATTTGCTTCCACGACAGCTCCATTTTCAAAACATTTTAGGGCAAGTTGTATGCCAAAATGTTCGCAAGAAAATGCGCAGCTGAACGACGCAAAAAATCATGAAATTTTGATTACTTCTGGTCAATAGGTTTGGTGTTTATTGCTCCAAAGCCAGAACTCATGGAACGACCCTAACACGATGTGAAAGTACACAGAATGAGTTCTGCAGTGATTTATAATTGTAGAAATCTTAAAGAACCATATTGCTAGAACACTGCAAGAAATACAAATTCAGGAAGCGGACTTTGATCTCCGTCCAACCAAAGATAAGACACGAAACTCTACGGTTTGCCAGGTAGAACTAGCACTTGCTGAGACTTTCAACAAAACTCTTCCTCATTGACTCGTTAGTACCACTTTTTCAACACTACCCACTTTTACATCAAACTCTGCGAATCCTAGTACTTTCCGCATTCGATTCGTTAGCTTGCATGCATCCTCCACGAAAACATTCGAACATTTCGCTCTTTACTTCGACTGCTGGAGGATTTCGTCTCCTTCATTAAAGATATGAATGCTGGTCGGACACATCTTGTAATCCCGGACAAACCCGAGCTAAGGCGTTCGTTGACTAATTAAAAAGAGTGTTGAGGAAGAGGATCGCCCTTCCTGATAGCCTGCATCACTAACCACTCGCTCAACTCCAACCCGAACTTTAAGCGCGAAAAATACTGTCATTGAATCTGTCATTGGGGATGAATCAAAGACTGCCTCACTATATACCTGTGTGAACGAATGATATTATGTCGACGCTTCGCTTCATGTTCTTGATCAAACGTCAACGCTCCAACACCAGAGGCTGCGGATGAGGCTAACTAAAACTCACACTTATGAATTAAAGAAAGCAGTAGATCTTGTTGAACTATAGTGTCAACGAGCAAATAACCCTTGATATTTACTTTTGAGATACTATTGGACACGCCGTATCCGAGACCAGCAACAAATCGTTGGAGATCACCTTCAATAAATAATCCCTGAAAACACATTAAGCAGTGGAATGGGAACTACCCAGTCCAAGATAACAAACTAAAATTACGTGTAGTGTTTACTGGAAAAAGCAAAATACGATTAGAAATTTCATATATGCTTCATCTAATTTGAAAAGATACCTGAAAAGAATCTTTGAGATCTGTGACCAGTCCTTGTGGGTTGCCAAACGCGTCCAAAGTAACAACGATATTCAACGTTTGTTTTTGAAGCTCAGCTAAAAAAACATATGATCAAACTACGATTAATTTAAAAACAACAGTAGATTTGTACTGCTAACTATAACCCTGACTCCAACAAAAAGGTTCCGCGTCTTCGCGAAGAGAGGCCCTCATATGTAGCTCAACGCTTATTTGCTAGTAGTTTTGGCCTCTACATCTCTGCCAATTTATTTATTTTCAGCACCTAGAAACTACGGCTATGCTCTCTTTCTAGGTATATCCCGGATTTTTTCATTCGGTTGCCACTTTATTAGATCCGTGTTCACAATGTTTTTTTTTTACTGTGCAGGTCGCAATACGCCCAGCACTCATTTTCCTTTCTTCGTCTTCGTCTTAAACGTCGCTGGGCCACGGCGCACACAGTTTCCGCATTAGCTACAATAAACTATTACAATGAATCAAATGGTCCGTAATTTGGCATGAAAACACACGATTACGGCAGACAATACCGGAAGAAAAATTTGAACATACGAGATCACACACAATTGCTGGTAATCTTTCATCTAAAGTGAACATTTATTTGTGTGTGGTATAACTTCTTAACCTACACAAAGATATGGTCTCCATAGCATTCGATTTACTAGAGAATCTAGTAGGCGGTATAACCTCCACTAAAGCTACTTCTTTTCGGTGGTTTATCAGGTTGAATGGAAAGTTCTGGCGTGGTTGCAAAAAAATGAAAATTTATGCATGAATTCCAAATAGAAACAATAACAACTATTCTTCAAAATAAATGCCATTATTTTCCTACGACTTTCTGCAGTCGGTTCGCCAAGTTTCGGATCTGGTCGAAGTATCATTCCATCGACTTCAAATTGAAGAACTCTTGATATGCTTCTTAACTTCATCGAACGAGTCAAATAGGCGATCTTTCAAAAAGTCTTGCGTTGATCGGAAAACGTCAAAGTTGTGTGGAGCGCAATCTGGAGTGTACGCGGGATACGGCAAAACCTCAACTCCGTCCATTTCATCAAACTTATCCTTGTTCTTGTTGGCAGTGTGCGGTTTGGCATTGTCTTGCTGCATCAAAATGCTCCTTCGGCTAACCAAAGCCACGCACTTCTCCATAAGGTTGTCGTAGACTCCGCCTAACTGCTGACAATAGACGAATAATATCTGGGACCTAGACCTTCACTGGGTAAATCTCACATAAGAAACTGTAACATTTCCATGATGTTTATGGGAGTCACCTCACGGCTTAGCAAAGTACCCCAGAACACTCTTTTCAACCGTAGTATTTCAGACTTGCCATGCTCGTATTTCAGGAGAACCAGATCAGTTTACAGCGCTGCAGTGTTCTACGGCCCTCTATAGACTGGCAAAAAAAATGTTGGAGGACGACGTGCCGTGCTAAAAGTGGCAGGAGAACGAGCTCAGTTCACAAGGTTGCCGTGTTCCACGGTCCTCTACAGACGTTGGTAAAAGAATGTTCAAGGACAACGTGCTGTGCTAAAAGTGGCAGGAGAACGAGCTCAGTTCACAAGGTTGCCGTGTTCCACGCTCCTCTACAGACGTTGGTAAAAGAATGTTCAAGGACAACGTGCCGTGCTAAAAATGGCAGGAGAACGAGCTCAGTTCACAAGGTTGCCGTGTTCCACGCTCCTCTACAGACGTTGGTAAAAGAATGTTCAAGGACAACGTGCCGTGCTAAAAATGGCAGGAGAACGAGCTCAGTTCACAAGGTTGCCGTGTTCCACGGTCCTCTACAGACGTTGGTAAAAGCATGTTGAAGGACAACGTGCCGTGCTAAAAATGGCAGGAGAACGAGCTCATTTCACAAGAATGCCGCGTTCCACGGCCCTCTACAGATTGGTAAAGAATGTTCAACGACAACATGCCGTGCTAAAAGTGGCAGGAGAACGAGCTCAGTTCACAAGGTTGCCGTGTTCCACGGTCCTCTACAGACGTTGGTAAAAGCATGTTGAAGGACAACGTGCCGTGCTAAAAATGGCAGGAGAACGAGCTCATTTCACAAGAATGCCGTGTTCCACGGTCCTCTACAGACGTTGGTAAAAGAATGATGAAGAACAACGTGCCGTGCTAAAAGTGGCAGGAGAACGAGCTCAGTTCACAAGGTTGCCGTGTTCCACGGTCCTCTACAGACGTTGGTAAAAGAATGTTGAAGGACAACGTGCCGTGATAAAAGTGGTAGGAGAACGAGCTCAGTTCACAAGATTGCCGTGTTCCACGCTCCTCTACAGACGTTGGTAAAAGAATGATCAAGGACAACGTGCTGTGCTAAAAGTGGCAGGAGAACGAGCTCAGTTCACAAGGTTGCCGTGTTCCACGCTCCTCTACAGACGTTGGTAAAAGAATGTTCAAGGACAACGTGCCGTGCTAAAAGTGGCAGGAGAACGAGCTCAGTTCACAAGGTTGCCATGTTCCACGCTCCTCTACAGACGTTGGTAAAAGAATGATCAAGGACAACGTGCTGTGCTAAAAGTGGCAGGAGAACGAGCTCAGTTCACAAGGTTGCCGTGTTCCACGGTCCTCTACAGACGTTGGTAAAAGAATGTTCAAGGACAACGTGCCGTGCTAAAAGTGGCAGGAGAACGAGCTCAGTTCACAAGGTTGCCATGTTCCACACTCCTCTACAGACGTTGGTAAAAAGAATGATGAAGAACAACGTGCCGTGCTAAAAGTGGCAGGAGAACGAGCTCAGTTCACAAGGTTGCCGTGTTCCACGGTCCTCTACAGACGTTGGTAAAAGAATGTTGAAGGACAACGTGCCGTGATAAAAGTGGTAGGAGAACGAGCTCAGTTCACAAGGTTGCCATGTTCCACGCTCCTCTACAGACGTTGGTAAAAGCATGTTGAAGGGACAACGTGCCGTGCTAAAAATGGCAGGAGAACGAGCTCAGTTCACAAGGTTGCCATGTTCCACGCTCCTCTACAGACGTTGGTAAAAGAATGTTCAAGGACAACGTGCCGTGCTAAAAGTGGCAGGAGAACGAGCTCAGTTCACAAGGTTGCCGTGTTGCACGGTCCTCTACAAACGTTGGTAAAAGCATGTTGAAGGACAACGTGCCGTGCTAAAATGGCAGGAGAACGAGCTCAGTTCACAAGGTTGCCGTGTTCCACGGTCCTCTACAGACGTTGGTAAAAGCATGTTGAAGGACAACGTGCCGTGCTAAAAATGGCAGGAGAACGAGCTCATTTCACAAGAATGCCGCGTTCCACGGCCCTCTACAGATTGGTAAAAGAATGTTCAAGGACAACGTGCCGTGCTAAAAGTGGCAGGAGAACGAGATCAATTTACAGGGTTGCCGTGTTCCACGCCCTCTACAGACGTTGGTAAAAGAATGTTGAAGGACAACGTGCCGTGCTCAAAGTGGCAGGAGAACGAGATCAGTTTACAGGGTTGCCGTGTTCCACGGCCCTCTACAGACATTGGTAAAAGTATGTTTGAAACCTCACGCCGCACTAGTTTTGCCAGGAAAAACTAGATCGATTTTAAGCATTGCCGTGTTCCACAGCACTTTATAGACGTTGGTAAAAGCATGTTGAAGGATGGCATGCCATGCTAAAAGTGGCAGGATAACGAGCTCACTTCACAGGGTTGCCGTGTTCAAGGCCCTCGAAAGACATTGGTAAGAGCATGTTTGAAAGATCTCGCGCCGTGCTAGTACTGGCAGGAGGACGATATCGGTTTACAGTTCACAGGGTTGCCGTGGTAGTATTTTCAGAAAAAAACGAAACCAAATTACAGGTTTACAAAATTGTTTTATTGTCTATTTTAATCTCGCAGTCGTTCCACTGTTCAGCTCAAGAAGCTGGAAAAAGGATATATTAGGTTAAGAAGAAAGTTCTGGGGTGATTGTAAAAAATTGAATATTGATGCATGAATTCCAAAAAATACGATAATAACTAATCTTCAACATAGAGGCTATCGTTTTTCTATGACTTTCTGCCACCGGTCTGCCAAATCTGGGATTTCTTCGAGTACCATTTGTTCGACTTCGAATTAGAGAACTATTAACGCGCTTCTTCAAACTCATCCTCAACTCCTCGTTGTTCAACCTTGTTGGACGCCCTGAACGAGGTTGTCTTCACGGTCGAGATATCCGGCATTGAAGTGTTGAAACCAGCGTCCAGCAGCAGATTTGCATGTTGTGCCTTGCCCTTCAACTTCGTTGATTTCATCGACTGCAGCTCGCTATGAGAGACCTTCTTTACTCCAATATTGACGCAGTAAAACACAGACTTTGATTGCATCGTTAGACATGGCGGAGGTTGTACAAAGTGAAGATAAAGACAAATATCATTTAGGCCTTCATTGGGGAATACCACACAAGCCACTGTAATATTTCCCATGATGTGCATGGCGTTATCCCATATCGATTAAAGTTCCCCAGAACTTTCTTTCCAAATATACTATTTGAGGACACGGTTCTTTTCTGTTATCGGGGAACAAATAAACAAACAACCCCTTCCGCTGGATAAGAGATTTGCATGGGAGTGCTAGTAATCATTCAAAAGCCTGAATCTCTGGCTACGCGCTACGTAGGATCGCTTTCGGGAAAGAACTTTTTATGACGCTGCAGCATTCAAAATATGTTTTACACCGACCGCATGCTTTTACTGCTGTTTCGCTGGAAGTACGAAAAGCGTATGAACGTGTAGAAGAAATCTTGTAATATCAGAGTCATACGTTTTATCTAGAGTTTCTTCCCAAGTGCAGAAAAAATTCCATGCTGAACAACAAAAAACGCATGTCATGTGTGAGCCGCCTCAGCGCATCGCGATCGCCGCGTTGAAAATGCGTGCAGCCGCCTCTCCCCATCCCCACTCCTCCAGCACGTGGATCAGCCGAAAATGGAATGCCCGCTTATGTTATATTAATCTTACTTTCCCTGCTACACTATAGAGAAATGGTCTTTTCAGAAATTATGCACAGCGTTGGGATCAGCGAAACTTGCGTTATCGATTCGTTACTAATAGTCTTAAAGAAGAGCTCTGTCCTGCGAGAAAAAGGCGCGTGTGAAACCCAAATGTTTTCTTTCTGCTAGTTGAAAAGAGGGTTCTTCAAAAATGTCCATGAGGCGCAGTGGTCAAAAATTAAGCTTTCGAATGCTTGCTAAGAGTGCAGTGGAGAATCCTTGCCCAGCTAGAGGAGTCGGTTTTTCATTTAGCCCCCAATAATCAGAAAAGAACAGGCTTACAGAACATACGATGGACCATTATAACTACTCAGCAAATGAGGGAAGTCCCTTCAACATTATTTCATAAACTAAGGGTTCGTTGCGAAAGCTGTTGAAATTTCCATTAAATGTCACTCAGATCTACTTTAATTCAAAGCTTAAAAACAATGTATAATCGGGAAAAATAAAAACTGATTAAACTATCCCACATATCTCTTAAGCAACCTGTTTTAAATTATGATCACAATACGAAAAGCAAGTACAACGATCTTACTGGAGTGGGGGCACATCTAGTGTGTGGATCCCAGGCCTTTTTACACTTAATCTATTCCCTCGCGGTGATCGTTCAAGTTGTTCAAACATTTTTCATATTGTTGTGACTGCTGTCTCAGAAATTCCTCTACTTCAAGAATGTCGTACGATACTGGTTGTGACAATTCTCCTTGCAATCATGAAAATCGCCGAGTGAAGGCGTTTCTTGAGTATGCAAAAGAGCGCCGAGTGTAAAGCTCGAAGCATCAAACCACCACCATTCTGTTCCCTTGTGTCCTGTATCACCAATCACTCCGCTATCTCTTATCTCTTGATGAAAGGTGACAACCATAACCAATTTCCGTTGGCAGAAAAAATTCCATCTTATATAACTCACCAAGATAAAACTTTTTTAAGCTCTCCAACAAAAATGAACTTGTTTCAAAGTAGTGAAACTGTCGAAACGGTGGTAAATAGACGGCAGCTTTCTCGAAAGATATTAACTTCACGTTGAACTGCTGCTTTAGTTGACGGCACTTTGGCGGTAGAGTTGACTTCGATACTGTGACTACTGAAACGTGTAGAAAACAATTCTAACACAAGACTATGAATTTTAATATGAAACGCTCTTCAATCAGTTGAAAACTCTGTAGAATTATGGAAAAGAAATGGAAGAGTGGTCTGAGTTCAAGAGAGGAATAGATTACAATACTTCAAAAGCAGATATACTGAGTCTCCGGTGTACTGTAGAAGTTCGTGGAAGTATAGTAGTCAAAATGACTCACCACTCAAGGCAATTTGCCCCATTTCAAGATCCAAAGTTCCAAAGTACCAGCGCCGTGTCCGAAAGGGATCAGGACGCTCCAAACTAAACACAAATGTAAGTAAGCATTGTAATTTCCGATCAATCAACCTTCTGAGTTTCAAATTGATTTTTCACGCATCAGGTGAAGCGGTCGCGTGGCGAGCAGGGCGTTACAATGACAGTGTGGTAGTTTTCCCATGAAATTTAGAATATTATCGCCACCAAGGAGGATTTGATCGTCACTGGATGGTTTAATATGATAAAGGAGATTCAATGAGGCTATTTTCGTTGTAGCGCCAAAAAACTACAAAATTAGTGAAATGCCCATCGATAATGATACTGCACATTTCGATGCGATGCTACTCCACCGATAATTCGGAGCAACAACGGAGATATTAAAATCAATAACTTATACAATCAGTATTGCTCAGCAGCAATTTACCTTGATTCACACATTATCAACGGTCAGCTATCAAACGCTGATGCGTAGACGTATAAACGGATTGTCATTCAACGTGTTCATACAAGGATAAACGCGTACTATCTCAATATCAAGATCCACGTGGCAAAAAAAAAAACCAACACAATCAATCAACCAAATGGATCACAACACAAACTCATTTGCAACCGTCGCCAACGCTTCACTATTCTGGTGTAATGGCCACTGAAGCTAAACTATTCTGACGCATTCGCCACTGAACGCATTCTATTTTGATGCACTGGCCAAACTATATCGAAGTCTATTCAAACTGTATTCCAACCACAGCAGCCGAACGAGGCACCCAAGCACCGTAGCCCAACAAGGCACAACCGCAGCATCAGTGCAAGGCACCCGAGGGCAAGAGCCGAGCCATGCGACAACACAATTAAACGGGCAGCCGAACGAGGCAAACCACTAAAGCCATGTTATCCAGTACGTTGAAGAAAACATATGTTCTATTGATGTGAAAGCCCAGGTGTTTCGTGTCTTGTAGCGTGTTAGTCTGACCCTTTCCGTTAATGTGTATAGCGAAAAACACATGCGTGTTCGTACTCTCAAACATCTCACGGAGATCGGTGTGTCCCTTGATAGAAGGTGACTGACGACTCAAATAAATTTGTTCATATTAGAGAATAAGTAGATATATAGAAAGTTTGCATCGTTTACTCAGCCGTTGAAAAGCTGGTATTATCTCTTGCCAGCCGTTCTACATTACCGTGCGAGCCTCCTGCCAACAGAAAATGGCGGCCGTTACAAAGCGACTAACCTGGTTTTGAATAACCTCTACACAACTAACCATAAGATTAAAATCACCCAATATGATTATTTACATGCACGTTTGCCTATTCCCTTTACCACCATTGCCAATTTCCTGAAATTTTCGAGTTTTTTTTTTTTGGAAAATAAAACTACATGAGCGTTGTTTATTAGTAGGACTTTCAACTACGTAACACTGCAATTTTCAGATCTGTTGTTGCAAGCTCAAAGCTTGAGAATAACAGAATAGAGATGCGCTTGAAGGACGAGGAATGACATTTGTAAGTCATGTCAGGGCATTATTCAAGTTGGCGCTTCCGTTTAGACTTTGGTTTTAGATGGTATGTCCCGGTTTATGTTTGTATGACTGCATTTAATAATTCATGTGACGTTTTTCAAAGTATGAAGGCTGCTACTGAGAAAGTATATAAGAACATTCTATCAAGCTATTTCATTAAGAGTTCTATTACAGATAGCGCCAACAGAAGCATCTGCTAATAAAGCCGTCAGAAACCTGAAAAGTGGAAACAATAGTGTTATAGACCAGGTGAACAGTTGCCTTCTTTTGAATTTGATTCTGAATCTCAATGTATAAATTGCATAAAATATATTCACTGCACAGATTTACTTTCATGTAGATATCGCAACGGTTCAGAAGGAAATTTAATTTGTAAGATCTTTTGTTTATTTCTGCCAAGAACTACAAGGTGATTGTTGGACGCGATACTCAATAGAACGAGCTACTTGTCAAAAGGTATAAATTGTAATATTTCAATTTCTTAAATAGAGAAGTTATCTTGGTAGATGGTTTCGCAGGACAATCTTGATTTATTTAGATATCATCGACGTGAAGACATTTATGTCTTCGCCTATACCTATGACCATTGTTAGCAGTCGACTCAAATCATTGGCTCTGAAGAAGGCGGAGACGTCGAAACGTTAAGCAAAAAAAATCTCATCGATAACCTTATGCTACAAGCTTAGTCAATAAAAATATGCAATATTCATTCCGTGGACATTAATGGGCCATCAAATTCAAGTCGTTGCTCGTGACCATCTTTTTGTGAGATCTAATAGTCAATATCTTTATATAACGAAATAGTGACATTTTGGTCTGGAAATTTTTAGTTAGCTCACAAAGTTTTTTATGCCTTCAGCGGGAATGAACTGGCTGTTCAGAGCTTCTATGACTGACAATGTCTTAATCCGATCAAAAGCCATCTTTATATCAATAAGAGTAAGACACAGCGACATCTTTCACTCTCGTGTAAGTTCTGTGAGCCGTTTGAAGGTATGGATGTGGTCTAAAGTAATAAATTGTCTTCGAAACCCTATTCGCTCGTATGGTTGGCTTTCGTCTAGTGTTTTATCAATCTTAATTTATCTGGTTTGTCAATAATTAGAAGACCTAGAGTGAAGAGAAGACGAACAACTGACAAACTGAGCGATAGTTGACACTGTCGTGAAGTTCTGCCTTTTTAGAAATGACACGCTCTTGCTGGTATTTACTCTTACTGGTTCCATTGACTAAAAACTTGCAGTCTGACAGGTAACGAGTAAAGAGCCAAGCCAGTGTAGTGACAAGAAGGGGCGAAGGTTCTCCACATGTTTCGGTCTCGATTTGTTGGCATCGAGTGTTGGACCTTTCCGAACAGACAAAGTAGCATGTAGGATTTCGGAAGCGAGAACCATTGAAACAACAAATCCACCCTCTTTTATTTCATAAACGGCAAGATGACGTGACCATACAGAGATCCAAGCAGTAATCATACATGACTTCTACATTGCCTTCAGGAATCTACAGTTGTTTGTTTAAGTGTCGAAATGATGTCATTTTTTTTGCAAACGATGAAGCTCCAGTGGGCATAGTGAAGGCTCTTTCCAAGTTTTTATATTGTTTTATCGCTTCTGTACAGTGATTCCCAAAGTCGAGTTATAGTTGTCAGTCTTCGGCTCATGCAGTTGCACGTTGGCATACTAGCTCGAATGTTTGAGGAAATAAACATCTCCTGGTGGCTTTGCGGCTTCCAGCTTTCTAAACGCTTATGTGAAGATGTTAGATGTGCTGGTCGTAATCATCGTCGATGTTGCTGATGACGGTTATGGGTAATAATTTCTATATTATCCTTTTGTACTCTGAAATGAGCTTTACTCATCGCTGCATTTTATCCAGTTTATGCTCTTTTGGCAATCGTTCAATGAAGACATTGTCTTTCCGTAATATATTTGGACAACATTATCAAAAAAACTATGAAGAAAGTAGATGGAAACAAGTGGTTTTCCCAACAATTCAGTTTTAGTATTGTGAAGCAGGGAATACTCAAACAACTGGACGTTGTCTTCACTAGAAATACGTTTATAAAAGTTCAATTTCACAATATAATTTTCCAAGCAACAGATTTTGTTCAGAATCAAATTCTCACTATATACCAACAAAAATCTGCCATTGAGTTAAAACAACGCGCTCTGAGTGCACAACATCGTCCTCATTTTGTCAGTAAAACGCAATATTAAGGTCGTCTCACTAACTAAGCAATACTTTTTTGTTCTTTGTCGCGCGGCGTCGCACCTCGCCAGCTACGACTCTAGGAACAGCGTCGCGTCTCGCAGTGAATCTATATCGGAACATGAAAGTAAGAAATTTATCTAATAGGTCTAGGTTTTAGAAGACACTGCCTTTACTAAACGATGAGATATCACTGAAAAACTTCTATAAGGGTATTTCTGATATAGAAACAGCGGCCATGTGTCTAGAATATCTTATCTTTACACAAGAAGACCGCATCGTTGCCACAGGCAACATATTTCCAACTAATACACAATATTTTCTTATTATGCTTTTGTAGTCGTTCGATAGCTTGAAAAGTGAAGGTAGCGATACAAGGCTTGACTATTGGAAAAGCGCTCACAGTACGTTTACTAACTAAAACAAGGTAACGTTGGGTCTGCCACCTGTTGGACGATGTGGCTGCCTGCCACGCAACTCCGCTCCCATCATCGCAGATCTCTTAAGGTTTAACAAATAACAAATTCGGCTTCCAATTCTTCAAGCAAAGGAGGCAAAAATTGCTCATAACCTATACTAGTCTTCAGCAAAAGTTCATGGCTCTTTAGTTGGATAAAGGATGGCCCCAAATATTTCCCTTTAATTGCGATACCTCTTCCTAACTCACTCAGTGTTTGGTGGCATGCTCAGCGTTTTCTGTTGAACACTCGTCGCTGCGTCAGACGCCTGAGCAAATTGCACCAATTTCCACAGCAACAGTTCGTTTAGGTGAACATCCAGGTCGCATAATTTCAAGCGGAAACACTGCAAGGAGAGAGTTTATTGCAAGCATTAAATTTCATGGAATTGGCCGTTCATATCAATGGTAAGACAGTGAGTTGAACATTTATGTGCCAAGTCATTTTCAAAGTTCCTTAACTGTCTCATTTTATTTTTAACGGCAAAGTAAGATGTGAGGTTTGTAGGTTGAAAGATAAAACTTTCTTTTCGGCGCTGGTCAATCTCTGGGAGATGGGCCATTCATTTGTCTTCATCTAGTATTGAGCGAGGTGATCGCATGCACATCTGACGTTTACAAAAAACTCGTGCAGGCCTGCTGATGTAATCGAGTCAGTGCTGCTATCCTCCCAGATTCTATTTGGGATCGATTCACTCGACCCCAAATATATGGAAGGCTTGGAGAGCATCAGCGCGGGATTGGACCATCGACCATCGATTGATCAATCACATGAACGTCACAGAGCACCTTTAAACTACTACGTCATTAGCGCTCTAAGATAAAAATGTGAGATATGACCACAGGTATGTGAGATATAACCACACGAGCGAAACTTGGAGTCTATTTTTAATGTCACAGACTCAAAGAACTACTATGCCCTTTCGGGGTAGATGTTGTTCAAACCATGGCTTACAGATAGGCAGAGCAAGGACCTCTACGGTGTTGTAGAACGGGTGCTGCCACGGAATGGAATGGTGACAGTTTGAGTCCATGACATGAAGACATCAAGCTCCAACTTCTGGCTGTCAACTCAGCGTTCTTGTTATCAAAAGACCACTTCTCTGGAGAGGACAACTGTGTAAACCTGTCCAATCAAATATTACAGTGACTACACAAATGTTTCGAGAACTCAAGAGTAGTAGTAAAATAAGGTCTCTGTCCATGCTGATGCTAAAGATTCAAAAGTCGCGTAACTTACACAAAAAAGGAAAGGGACATAATTGCGGAATCCATAGTTATTCGAAAAAGCAGAGATATGGAGTGGTAAAAAACAACGTAGTAAATAAGAAAAGATAACGAACATCAAATGCATCGTAGTGCTTCTGTGGCCGACAATTCATTTCCAACTTGAGAGCTGGCCTTGCTCGCCCCGATGCCTTAAAACTGCAAAATTAGAGAAAAAATTGATACAACACCTCCAATTCTTATTAAACAAAAAAAACTAGTTATGAATAAGTAAGAAAAGCGGAAATTTGTCACTAGGGAGGAAACCATGATCCTCTCTTTCCATATATCTGCCGCGATCATCGTTCAACCTTTCACTCACCACGGTGACAAGAAGAAAAACGAAACAATAATAAGTTTCAAAACTTACTCCTGTCGACACACCACCGTCGATCCACACAGAACCTCCGTCGTCATCTGATCCAAGTGGTTCTGGCAGACAATTTAGCACTTGCCATGTGTCTGAGTTCAATAGCTGATTGTCAACCTAAACACATTACCTAATTTTAAGACTCATATAGCAAACCTTCCAAAGGAGTTTTGCTATCTTTTCGAAATTACATGATAATCTAGGCAATGTAGACGGTTCATGACTCTAGTGAGCAAGTGGTACCGCAGAGGTTTGTGGACCTTAGACAGAAAATCGTTCAAGTGGCGAGGGAGGCATCAGCTGCCACCAACCTCAACAGGCAGCTCGATCGCCGGGCATCATCCGAACGGTCGTCTGACATTTCCCGGACCACCTCACCTCAGTTCATTATCGACTCATTATTGGTCTCTCCACATGGTCTCGTTATCGTATAACTAATTGCTCTCATAAGGTTGCGTTCATACAACTGTCAGATGAACTCAATCGAACTCGAGTTTGCTACAACTAACAAATAATTACAAGTATAGATGCGCCTGCTTTGTACAACAACTATTCAAGCAAAAAAGTAATTTGATCCCAAGTTACGGCAATTCAAGCCAAAATTTTATCATCGAAAAATCACTGGATACCTGAATGACATTCACACTTCCGCTCAGCTGGTAAGTGTCGTCCAAATGACGTGCACTCAGGGCAATCCCTCCAAACCGGGCATATATAAGTTCCTCATGTGAACCGTTAACCAACGACACACCAATTCCGGCTCTCATCGACATGTTAAACTCCATTGCAACTAAGAAAAATGAATTGGAAGGCTGTCAAATAATCACAATTATGAGCAGTTTCACTACAATTGTTTAGATTCACAAAAGATATTCTAAACCTAGTGTATCCAAGAATGCTGAGATATGCTAGAATTTGGACTGGAAGCTAAATCAGCGTTTCCACCCATATTCGGGGCACATGCTGCCAGCACATCAGAAATCACCGCTCTGCTACAAGTGCTATGCGCAGCTTAAGTGGGTTTGATGCCGATATTTGATATGTGCTTACCATAGTAAACTCGCTAAAGGTTGATTACTAACAACTTCAATGTCTTGAATGGGAAAAAGGAGTAGCAGAGTACTAATGGTAGCACGTCCCACCAACACGTATGAGCAGAACGCGAGCACGGCTTCTGCTGGCTGGGGTCGAAAATTTAGCATATCCATTAGAATCCTTGGATATATAACTACATCGTAACAGTGCTTATAAGCGCAACAAAATAGAAAAGTTATAAGCGCAGCAAAATAGAAAAGTTCTGCAGATCAAAACTGATGTTAATCTCACCAGATGCGACTGATTTACGGGTCTCAGATGCTGACATGGATCGTCGGCGATCTTCTCGATCAGTTATTCTAACTACCTGGAATAAACCTGTACACTAATATCAGTATTCAAATATTACAATCAATACCATAGCTTAGAAAAACTTCATTGTATAGAGTAACTCACCAAAGTTGGCCCATTGTGCAAACATTCAACTTCTAACTTTCCACTCCCGAGTCGTTGATATTGAACTTCCCACACCTGAATACTCATTTTTTTTCTTTTTTTTTCCTTTTGCAAATACAACGAGTCGATGGAAATTTCAAACACATTTCGACGCTGACGAAGAGTCTATCAATTAGAACAACACGGCAATATCTACACGTCTCTACGTTCTTGGGGGCTACTGTTGGAAACTCATAAACCCGAAACATAACACCTGTGTACTCTGTCAGGAAGTGCCATGCTGTGTGTCATACAGTTAATTATTATGACAAAACCAGATACTTTCTTCCGGTTATTTTAGTCTTCATCGTTCAAACCATAAAGACGTAGAAGTTAAATGGCAAAGATAAAAACTCTGAAGTTCTCGGCGTTGATCAGTCTCTGAGGGATGAGCAATGTATTCGACTTTGATTAAGTATCGTCAGAGCTAACTCAATGTGAATCTGGTTCATACATTGATTCACGATGACCTATTGCTGTATATCAATTCACCGAAACTAGAAGGCTTAATGATTAATGCGCGCGATCGAATCATAGATCATGTAATGTGTCGCAAGGCACCTTTAGCCGTTTGCCAACGATGTGAGCTGTTATTAGCTCACATCTCTTTCTCTGTCGTCGGTCTCGCAGTATATGTGCTGACCCGCGTTTCCGCGGAAATCTGACACTAAGTTGATGAACTTATTCCATTATTCCTACCCTTACTTCAGATATTTGATGAATATTACAAATCCTACGACTAGCAGTTCCACAATATCTTACAAAAAAACGGATCTTTTCGAAAATCCCACATCATTAAGGGAGCGAAGCGATGGAGCACACTCATGAGCAGTGGGTGGATGCAAACATCAGTCGGTGGCGTGAGTCTAAGTGAAGTGTATTTGATTTGGAATTGTTTCTCCGCTTTTTGAGAAAGACCAGTTTAACCGACTGACTGTAATATTAGAAGATTTTTTCTACACGCTCACGTGCTTTTCGTGCCTCCAGCACAGTGATAGTTCAAATGCGCGGCCGATGTCAAACACAACTTCATTTTGAACTTTACAGCGTCATAAAAGGATCTTTTTAGGAAAGCGACTACGAAAAGCTTTAGCTTGAGATTTAAGCTTTTGAATGATTACCAACACGCTTTTTGAAAACTTCTTGTTCAGCGTAAAATATGATGTTGAAGAATTGATGTAGGATTCTAGAAAAGATCCAAAAATTCATATTTACTAGCAGCATACAATGCACAACAATTTGTTTTGTTCATTGAGAAGCATCAACGCTCACTATCGGTAACCTTATCAAGGTCTAACCAGTCATTCTCAATCAGATTCTTATGATAAATCAATCATCTACTTATGAGCGCTTCCAAATTTATCACAAACTACCACACTGTTACTGTAGCTCGCTACCGGTCGCATGCGTGCTGTGCAAGATTTCCACATCGTTGTCAAGCGGTTAACCAATGCGCCACACGCACTTAGTGCTAAGCTTTGTGGATCACTTACATACAGTTTAACCTAGAAGCAGAAGAATTATGCACTGCACGAAATCGATTCTTACCTGGGAGGAGATGTCCATGTCATTGTTATTGGCTCTCCACTTTGATAGCAAAATGTCGGGAGTTCGATGTGTGACTGCCATATCGGGAAAACCTTGACACCATAGTTGTCCATCCTAAACCAACCATTCCAAGCCAAATTCACAGAGCTGGAAACGGTCAGTGACCAAGATAGTGGCGCTATCAGAAAAGGAGGATAAAAAGGAGAAAGGATAAATGTTGATCAGATCCGAAGGTATGCGCCACTCATTTATCCTCATCTGGTATCGGTCTGCGGTGATTGAATGCATATCTAGCTTTTAAATGATTCAACATAGTCTACCAATCTCCTAGTCAGTGCTGCTATCCTCCTAGACAAGTCTGAGACTCATTGGAGGTATGGAAGGCTTAGTAAGTCTCAAGTGTAGGTTCGAACTACTGACGATCACCTGATCGATGTGTGACCACAAGGCACCTCTAACCACTCCGCCATACGCGCTCTTAGCTGGAGTATAATTAGTTGAATACGAATGAAGAGCGTATTCGCTCTGAAATAAACTTCTGGAATTTCGCTCCACAAGCACGCTTTTGAAGAAATCCAACTGCCTAGATATTCAGTCGAGAAAGCAGGAATTGTTATCGCACTTACTCGCTCCTACGATGTGCTCTCTCGTCGATGAAGAATAATACAATTCTAGGTTCCGACTAAAGTAGATGACAAATTTTCCAATCAAAACTCTCCTCAAATGTCAGAATGCAAGGTTTCCTATCAACGAAAGACTTGCAAAATAGACTTTTTGTACAAACACGAAGACAACGGCATCGACAATTGTCTACAAATTGTTGTCTGTTCTCTACGAGCTTTCTAGTCTAGCATCGTCAACAAAAATAATAAAACGTTAGACAAAGGAACGGCACTCGATCATACATGGCTTCGAATTGATTCAATAGCACGGATCAAATCTACGCACTAAAATTCTCAAAGAAACAAAATGTGAAATCAAATCCCACTTTCATCGATTTGAGGATCCCTTCAACTCAGTTAGGAGAAAAACATTCACGAAAATTTTGGTCAACGAGCGCTTTTTTCAAAGCATTGTTGAAGACTCTATGCAAAGACGATGAGCTCACAAGAGATAAAAAATTGACGAATGATATTCACACCTCCACCTTGGTGATAGAAACCGTTTTTTATGTCAAACATATGATATCGCCAAAAGCATTGCTCTTATTCGGATGCGCTGTCATAGAATCCGAGATTCCCCGTATTAGTCGTTTCAACGCATCAAAGAAAACACATAAGTGACGCTAGCCACCGATAATCGGGATGCCAAGTATATGGCAAAAAGCCACAGCCCTTTCAGAAATAGTGATTCACAGAGAGCGGACCTTACTGCAGCCCCTCACCTCTCTTGTTACAACATAGAGACAAAAGCATACTTTGCCCTAGCGCGATCAAGTCAGCTAAGGATTAGTGGTATGAAAGTCAGCAATGAAGGCTGGGAGGATGAAGGAAGGAAAATCCTTTCAGCGGAATAATCCTCAAGTGATGCACCATGCATTTGACCTCATCAAACAGGCTTAAGATCGAGTACATATGTAGACCTTTACAATGAGTAGTGGGAGCCTACCGATGTGTCAAGTCAATGCTGCTGCCCTTCCAGACAAGTCTCATACAAATTAGCCCACAATTCCGGAAGGATGCAAGCCTTGGTGACCCTTGGATGCGGAATCGATCCACCGACCATCGTATGTTGCAGGCGCCTCTAACCACTGCGCCTCATACGCAAGGCTGATATATATACATAAATAAGTATCGACAGTAAACAAAAAGGTAACCATTTCATGCGAACGTAAATAATGGCGTAACCATTGTTCCACGAATTCTGTTTAGCCTAGTGGGCAAAGAAAATCTGTAAAATCCTCGAAATTGTTAACGAGAGATCTCATCAGTCATCTACCAAGCATGGGCTGCATAACACCACAATCTTCATTCATATGCAAATTTAACGACAAAAGTACAAAGATAATTCAACAAACCGGTGATAAAGTCCATTTCTGGAAGCGATCGCGTGAAGAAGACCGCTCTTTCATCATTAGTTGAAAGCCCATACGTTCAAGTACATCAAGAACCTAAGAGTAAGTAGATCTTCTTAGCAGATTCAGCTGCTAAAATGGTAATACTTACAACTCGTGTACGTGAACGATATGACATTCCAACGTTCTCTATGCAGCCATCTTTGCAAAGAGTCCACAATTGATTTCCACTGCTATAAAAATTCAAACTGTCACATTTCACAATGGCATCTAAAGAGTCTCTAGGTAAGGTCCAGATCAACAGGACGAGTGATTTCTTCGATAGGGTCACTTGCGTTGACGAACGAATGATATTAACACTTTCAATCAATCACTTTGAGACCTCCTTGAAATTCATTAGAATCTGATAGAACTTTTCAAAGCCTTACAGAGGTCTGGGTATAGCACCTCGTGCCAGACACGTTTCGGCTTTCTCGCGCAACCTCATCAGTAGCACATGCCAATCGGCTGCTCATTCCCTGCCCTAATATCGTAAGGGTCGGCGCTGAAGAAGTTACAATCTGTGCCAAGTGAAAAGATCATCCAACGTGGCGTTCTTTCAGAGTGATTGATTGTCGATTGTCGTTTGCTTGTCTTACGACGCCGTTCCCTATGATGATAGGGGAGAAGACGAGCAGCCGAATGGCATGTGCTACTAATGATAAGGCCTGCGAAAAAACCGAAACGTATGGCTAGCACTCGAAACTGCTATGCTAGACCTTTGAAGGTTTTTGAAAAAATTTTATCAGCCACTAAGAAAAGAAGAGGTAGAAAGTAGGCCTGAAAAACAAAATTCACTCACTTTCCATCAATTCTGTTCTGCTTGTTGAGCATCACTTTTCCTTTTTGCATTGTTTCCAAAACCAACTCGCACTCATCGGTCTTCTTAACATTTGCGACACTGTAACTACACGTATTATCATGGTATCAAAAGAGAACCATGTACCTTTTTCTCAACTTTCCAGCATTTAACTATGCAAAATGGTTAAACCCTTCGGTACGACGCCGAATTTTCGCCTAACCAGCGGTGCGGTCAACCAGCAAGGTAGCGCGTTATCACCGCAATTCTGTAGTTTCGTAACGAAATTTCCTCTTTTATCACCACATAAGGGGCTTTGTGATCAGTAAAACATGAAATATCACTGAAGAGACTTCAATAATTCCTATGTACAATAAAAAATCCAAGTGCTTGTCAAAAATGATACTGCGCACTGCTCAGAAATTCATGTACTACGACGCGGTTGGAAATTGTAAACTTTTTCTGAAGGTTTCCGCCCATATTACTGTGAAAAGTAGCTGTTAACTGTATGCTGCTTAGAAATCCCAATACTCTGTAGAGTACTGTAAAGCTGCCACTTGTAGGTGTTGTAAGAATAATGAGACAAGTAGATTAGAATTAGGAATAATGAAATAAGTTTGTCAGTTGATTACCACATTTGCATCGCAGCGTGTACCTACCGTAGTAAGCCCCAAATGCCAAGGCGCAGCGCGACAATCGCTGTACCACATATGGTGAACGTCGTATCGAAAGGGTTAATGGTATGAGATCCAAAACTGCGAAGATAACTATGACCACATTTTCAACGATTCAAAACCACCTAGGAAGAGAAACTTCGGTCTCACGAACCGATTGAAGGTGGCAGCAAGCTTGATGTATACATGGTTCTCATACACAAGTTGTGGGCCTATGCCTGGTAGTGATGGATCATAAACGTGACTTTTGTTCTCATAAACCTAAATTGGTATGAACTACATTCACTTCATATCACTTAGTAGAACCACAAATTAAAAGACCGTGATAGAAAATAAGTACGTACCAAAAATTTTCAAACTACAACGGGTATTTTTCTATTAGACGACGACAATGAATATTCGACCCTATTCGCTCGACAAGAGATTTTCATAGAAAAATGAGTGATCATTCGAAAGCTTAATTCTCTTGGCTAGCACACTATATGGCTATTTTTTTCAAAAAGTCTTTTTAAAGCGCTGTACCATCCAGGATAAAATTATGTTTAACATACACTATGGGTTTTTTCATTTATGTCGCACATTTCGCTGGACAAACCCTTCCTTAGACTGCTAGTACTTAAAAAAAAACCTTTTGATAGCGTTGTAAGAGAAAGAAAACATGTGTTTTACACTTCGCAGGACGCTCTTTATTTAGATCATTAGTAATCACTCGATAGCGTAACTTTCTATAATTCCAACGCTATGCCAATTTTCTGGAAAGACCGTTACATTGCAAAGTAGCAGGAAAAATACGATCGAGTTTGACATATTTTGAGGCATGTTTACCGAGTAACCTACAGGTTGAGGGGAGGTGGGCGATCGGTCAATGGCTCGACGTTTCAGACATGTGGTGTACAATTTTCTTATTAATTAGAAACTTTTCCTCCGCCTTTAAAAGAACTTTGAAAGAACTTGAGAAGAACGATCGACTCAGATACTACGAGATTTTCTCTACACGTCTGCATACTAACACTCTTATAAAAAGTTCTTGTTCATCAAACGGAGTCGAACTTTGATTCATCGCCATCTAACAGAAAAGAACCCTCTAATGTTCAAAAAATCACTCCGAACCTGCAGCACAATCCGTCTGTTTCCATATAGATCGTCCCAAGCGTAGTCTACATGACTTTTTGCTTTGCATATTGTTCGTAAGTGTTGACCTATTGGGCTTTCCGACTGTTGCTGATATAGAACTGGCACCTTAATAGAGTTTTAATAGGTTGTAGTAGCATTAGTATCAACAGAACTCTCTGATCTCTCACATTCGAATGGTTTTCTATTCGAATAGGTGGAGGATAGTACACAGCATCAGTGAACGTCACACAAAACACCGCACTGTTCAGAATGATCTCGACACGAACGAATCTAGGCGTTTCATCAGCATCCCTAAAACACTATTGTTGATCATAATTGAGTAATCTTCTCTCGACAACTGTACTTTTACTTCGGCAATTTTACCAGAAATGCTTAATTAACACCTTGAATCTCAAGTGACACTTATATGTGCCATCGTTATCAACGTTGCGCGCCTCGTGTAGCAGAAATTTTGTATTTCCGCGCGCTGCCACGGAATATGACATTTATTTGGCAAATTAAAGTTTTGAAACGACATTATCATCACTAAATGCTGAAATACCACAGGAGATACTTTTATATATTTTTAGTAAAAATAACTTCCATGCGTTGAAAAATTTTACCACAAATCAACAGAAAAACAACATCGCTGCGGATAAGAACATATTTTAACTGTCATATAGCATTCTGACACTTTATTTATCAAAATATTGTGCATTAAATCCTAACAGCACATTTTAAACTTTTTTTAAAGCCTGTTATGAGTACTTATACAGTGCAATACAGATGTTTCGGCCTTTCAGCCCTCGTCAGTTGCACAGTGTTCCTCGTCTGTGTCAATACTTCTTGGGAAAGATCCCCTCCACATAGAGGTATCGTCGACGAACACGTTTCATCCTAAGTAGAGTGAAAGTTCACCTCACCCACAGGTAGGGGAACATATCACTGAATGTTCAGTGATATAAGCACCGGACATTACAGGATTAACAGTCTATTGCTCAGGGTTGGTATTTTTATTATAATACAACTACTCGGGCAACTTGTAATACTTTAATTTGATTGGAACACAGCTTTAATATGTGAATAAAGATCCGTTTTAATCTATCCAGTTTTGCCAACAGGAGACAGTTTTGCTCGTCTTCTCAGCACAGAAACCTGATTTTCTAGAACTGACAAAATCCCTAGTAGATAGGCAGTGTAAAATGCTCGTCGACGCCTACTCTTAGTATAGGGGACTGAGCGCCCGAGAGGATTGGCAAAAGACGGATTGGTTCCGCCCCACCGATATGACTGCCAAGGTCGTAACACGTGTATCGGGCTCTAAAAGTATGCCCTATAACAGACCACATGACATGCTAGCCTCAAATAATTATTCTAAGATATGTTGAAATTTGAGTGTGGTAATGAGAAAACACTCAAAACGAGAGGTGTTTTATAATAGCTGAAAATATGTTCCTCTGTGCGCACTTGTTCCTCCTCTTCCTAGATATAACATGTGTTTTTTTAATACTCTGTGTTTTCATAATCATTCAATAGCTTGAGGAAAAACCGATTGCGTTGTTTCGACTTCATAGCGGACTGTTTTCGTACTATGAAGCGAAATTGTTTGTTCAAGCAAATTTTGGAGATTACCATTGGAGGAACTTATTAAAACTCATTCACAGCGAAAAAAAACACTCAGTTGTCCTAAAAAGCCTAACCTTCAACTGCGAAAGTTACATAGTTGAGAAAACAACACCTCTCAAGCTCTTTCTTCATGTATCCTTCAAAGATGTTTTGTAGATATATTTCGATAAAAAAAAACATTTTCTACAATTAAGGACTTCTAGGTAAATCTCGTACAGGAGGACTTCTTATTACGTGGCCGGAGCCAATCTTGATGGAGTTTGCTTTCATATTTTGGAAAAATTGCAGCGATAGATTATATTCGACTCTTTACCGTCACCGGGAGCAATGATATTCGACTCCATTTGAGGGAAAAGAACTCCTTATAAGAGTGTTAGTAATTATTCGAAATATCAAGTCTCTGGCTAGCAGCGTAGGTGGTCGATCTTCAAAAAGACAATCTTATGACGCTCCGACGAAAGAAAGATTTGTGTTTTCTGCACACGTTCTTCTCGCAATACGGAGCTCTTTCTTTGAAATATTAGTAATCATTCGATAGTGTCAAATAACGATATTTCAAAGCTGTGATTAGTTTCTGGAAAGACCGTTTCCCGGCGGCGAGTTTTTGTGTATTGGCCAATTCACGGGCTGCGCAGTGGGGTGGGGGCAAAAGCTCGCCGCGTGTTTCAATCAATGGCGCCTTTGTGAAGTGCGATTTTTGTTATCCAATTAGCAATTGCTCCTCCGCTTCGACAGAAACTTCAGATAAAACGTATGACTTAGATATCAAAAAATTTCTCTACACGTCCATGTGCTTTTCCTGCTTCCAACGAAGTGATAGTTGAATTGCGCAGCCGATGTGAAACATAACTTTATTTTGCATCTGACAGCATAATAAGAGGGTGTTTTGGAAAACTGGCCACTTACCACACGAGCCAGTGATTTTAACTTTCGAATGATTACTAGCACTTTTGTGAGATGTTCTTGTCCAGCAAATGGGGTCGCATATTCATTTGTTTGCGAATAACGGAAAAGAACCTGATGTTCATACCAGAATATGTGTGGGTAATATGAAGAGTGATTATCCATAGTACAATAGACAGCCTTTTCTACAACTCTATAGAAGTCTCAACTCCTAAAGTACCTTAATAATAAGTGGTTCCCAATTATCAGTGAAGTGACATCGTCCTGCAATTTGCGGTATCTTTCATGACATACAATGCAATGTGTTGTGAATGTTTTAGCATGTTCCGACCAAAATAGCCCCAATGAAGTCTCTGCTATCATATTCAACCAAAACTAATGATCAAACCTCATTCAGTGGTGATAAGGTCTTAATTTTACTGAAAAAATTACCACACTGTCATCGTAACGCGCTGTGCGCGCCGCGCGATCTGACTGCCTGCCGCAGGGATTCAACATACGACTTAAGGGGTTAACGCTGAAGTAATTCTTTCGCCACGACGTGTAACGAAAACGACACACGTGTCCGCACTGTTAGGATGCTTACGAAAACCAGCGCGACCTCCACCAGGAATCTGGTGGTTTTTTTGGCAGATTTTAATTTTAAATACCATATCAAAGTCGCTTGGAGGGATATCAAATTGCATGGGGTGCAGGAAATCGCCTCGCAAGCATTTAGCTTCTCGCAACCGCCTGAATCGTCTGTCAGCCGAAAATAGTAGCCGTAGCAAAAGGTTTAACTAGGAAACGCATTTTGCCTCTACGATAGCAATCAAGTTACTACTAAATTCTCGTTCACCACTTCCGACATAGCAGCAAATTTACTAGAATCAGATGAAACGCAATCTCATCCAGTAGATCCGAGATGAATAAAGAGAGAAAATTGGTAAGTCCCATAATATTTGAGGCGTTCGTCATTAAATGCTACTAGTTTGGAATATAATTCCGCATACAGATATGCCTTTTATGTCTTTTTCATATCTGCAACTTTTCCATAATTGGATCCAGAGGGACTTCGTCATGTTGGCATAATTCATTGAGACTTTTCGGCAAAGATATGAAAAGCGATGGAGAAAGTGGAAAAAGGTGGCTCAATCCATCGCCCCACTATTGAAAGAACTCTTCGGATAATGAATGCGAGGCAAAGAATCGAATGTAAGAACTGTTAGGAACCGCATCATAAACTGTGCTAACGAGCCGCGTAAAATAATAGAACAAATGAGAAATGAGCAGGACAATTAATTCTCATTCACCTCATTGTAACATGAAACGATCCGATACGATCGATACGAAATGGACAGCTCCAATGTTTCACATCGCTTCGTCGTACACACATTTGCCGACAGTCTTCATAATTCTCATTCCACACCAGGCTACACTTTGACGCGATTCTCACATGCTCCGAATTGCGCTAAACAAGAACTTATCACTTTTCCTTGTTCATTTATCCACTAACTGTTTAGTTTTAGGAAATCTGAATGCTATGAAAACAACGCAAGAATGCTGAGATGCAAACAAAACTCGCTTGTCCTCTCAAAGGGCTCATGTGTTACCTACTACACCATCGAAAACCTAGCTCTACCTTTCTTCTAATTATGCTTCAAATGTATTGCTGCTATCAACAATTTCCCTACAATGGGAAATGATTTGAGGGCAGAAATCGGCACCGTGTCCAAGAATTCCCAGGGTTTAGAGGTTGAAATAATCGGAATGTTGGTTGAGATGCCTCTGGCAACGATCCCTTTCATTTCCTACCGCTCGAAGTGACACCGTGTTGGGTCACACTCCCCATTGGCTTTTCAATCGCCTTTCATGTTGATTTGTATACACTTCATCATAAAGTTATTTCTAAGTCAGGAGAAGTTTAATGTACTTATGCATGGAAGCGCGATGGTGGTGCTGACCTTCTCAGAAAAGGAACTCCATTGCAACGAGAAGGGAGGAGAATCCATAGGTATGGCACACAAACCTGGGGAAGTCAAAGCAGTCACACAAAAAACTCCTCCCTGTTCTCATCAAAAGTGCCAAATTTAAAATATTAGCCCTACTGAGATGAAATGGGGTGAGGTGTGGCCAAGTGGGTAATTAATTATGCTTAGAGCGAAGTTGCTCACTCCCCACCTCCCCCTCCCCTCCCAAGACTACACTCACCGGTGTTAACCCTTTGAGGACCAACGTTTACGGGCATGCGGCGTCGCGGCGTCGCATGCGCGGCAGTTAGGCAGGAGGCACCTGCATGACTGTGCATGCATGCCCGGCTGTCCGGCTGCTTTCCCACGAGACGCGACGCCGCCAATATAATAGCTGAATGAGGCTTGACGTCGCGCGGTAAGCATTAAAAAGATTCTCACGGTCCTAAAAGGGTTTGTCGCTTGATTAGTACTCATGACTTTCATGGAAAAGATAAAATGCTAAATGAAACAATGAATGCGAGAAGACGTATCGAATGCTAGGAGTATTGTGATCCACACGATAACATGTGAAGACGGGTCATGTGCAAAAAAAAAGATGAATTACGTATATGTACAGTACTTTTACTGACTGATCACTTACATCAACGAAGTCGTGATGGCAAACGAACATCTCAAACGATGATTGATTATTGATAACGTAACGAGAGGTCAGTAGTACAACTTGTGTGTCTTTATACCGTCCAGTACCCGCACGAACTTCCACGCCGATGTTGTAATACCTTAACGAAAAAAAGAGGAAGATAAATCCTGAAATAATCCTATTCACAGAAAAAAAAAAGAATTGTAAAGAGAAAAACGAACAACGTTGGAAGGCTTCCATGTACGTTGCTCAGTTTCAAAGCCTGAACACCCGGAGTGAGGGCGAATTTTTGACTATATCGTGGGTGATAGTTGTTCTTAAGTTCACGGCCAACACGAACCATACATCTCAAAATAAGAACTGATTAAGTTAAATAAGAGAGATAAAAACTGATAGACCTAAACCTAGACCACGTTTCTTGAAATAAAAAATCACTGTTTCGGACAGCCGTCGTCAGCAAAACTAAACATCAACGGATGCTTGTCTTTTGCTCGTTCATGTTCCGCCATTTGTCCTGCTGCATCGCTATCCGCAGCTTCTTGTTTAAGAATTAGGGGAACCCCTAAATTGCTAAAGGAAAAGTAGTACTAACCGCCAGAAAAAGCTAGCAAAGTAGACATTACCTGATTTATTCACAATCCAGTAGGGTACCCACAACGAAAGAGATATGGAGCCGCCAGTTTCTAAACGGACGTTACCGTACATGTCCAGCGGTCGTCCATTGGGATCGCATAGCCTCAAGATAAACGATCTTATCGGATTTTTGAAAAACATAACATACGATTAAATGACATACACTGATGGAATGGTACTTCGATAAGAGGATTAAAAGGAAAGTAAGCCAAGATTACCTTAATGACACCTGTTGACCTTCTCCAATGCTACTTTTTGATATATAGCACTCCTGTACAGTCCTCATTCGGTCGGTAACTACCTCAATAGCTAAGCACTTAGTGATATCCACCTAAATTATATCCTTACTCATGACTAATAATAAGCCAAATCAGAGTAGAACATACCGTAGTAATCATTAATGTTTTACCGGCAGAGATAGGGAATGCTTGGTCAAGAATGTGGATCTCCACGTCAATGGGCAACAAGTTCTATAAAGCTTGAATAAATGTGAGGCCTCACGCTTCAAGACTTCAGAGTAGTACATTTTAATGGCAAAATAATTGAATGAAACCAGCAACAGCATATTAATAAATTAATATGGGCAAATAAATGATAATAAGGTTCAGTAATGAAGAAACCATACCTGAATATTAAGAGGAGCTACCACAGAGATGGTGTGACCTGGTAGCATCTCATGATCAGGATAGTGTTCACGACGTACAGACGTACACAGCCTTAATTAGAGTCGCCGATGTAGAAGAAACAAATATGCAAATCTGAAGCATTTAGGTGGAGCATGTTATTTTGAATGCACGATTTTTCGAATTCTTTTATTGGGCAGAGTTTTCCCCTTAAACTTTCACAAGTCATTCGACAGCTCGAAAAACAACGAAGTCAAAACTGTGTTCAATGGTCCGATCACCCAAGTTTTCGAACACCGTGCTCGATTTCTGAGATTTTTCGTAGTGTATTGTAGCGGAAGAGGAAATTACGTGTCACCAGAGACATGCCTTGCCAGTGTGGCTGGCGTTTGTGCAAATGACTATAGAAATTCAAAGGAAAAGCTCTGCTCAGTGGAAAAGGTTTCTAGCTAATTGTACAAGCAAAAAGATTCACGGCTATCCTAAAGAGAAAAATCCCAGCTGGGGCTATTTTGCTAAGTTTCACTGAGTCGTACCAATAATCTCGATGTTTTTCGGTTGTTAACAATCGCTGGATACGGTTGAGTGTTTGACCAGGTTTGCGAACATTTGACCATGTCACTTCAGCCTGTTCAATTGATGTCATTGGCGAGAAAATAAGACATATTCCACACTAATAAGAACCTAGTGAAAATAGATCTTCCTATAGAAGCAGATCAATAATAAAGAAAAGTAATGACAGAGAAACCTTCTCTTGTACTTGACAATTCACGGGACACATTAAGAATTGACAATGAACAAATGGCAACGGGATCGACTTTGTCTGAGACGGCTCCACAATAAATATTTCTAAAAGTCGTAATTTCTAGGGAAAGTAATCTTGAACAAAAGCAAAGTTTCGATGACTTCTCAAAGTCAAAAGAAATACGAATAACCAAATTACCATCAGAACTTCTCAGAGTATCAGCGGCAGAAATACTCAATTGATGAGGCAGTTGATTGTGCACGTCAATTGATGATCGAACCACCACTACTTTCTTTCCATCTTTCTCCACTGTCACTTGGATAACAACACGTGCCATTGGCATGTCGTTCTGTAATCGTTTTGAGATACTTCCGTAAACACAAAAAGCAGCCGACTCACGTTACCTTTGTAGCTTTCACTAAACGAAAATAAGTGCCACAAGAGTCTACGTTTACTGGTGAGATCTCATCCCATCCGTTTACTCGAACAATTAGCTGATGAGGAGATTCGCGTTCAAAATGCTATAAATAGTAGCACTATAGAGACGAGATAAAAGAAGAGGACATAGAAGCATACTAAAGCAATTAGTGACTGAACTGATACTAATGCGAATAGTGAAATGACCGCATGCACTATATACCGAATACTAAGTCCCATATATTGAACAGCGATGCAAATGGCGTGATGGTTAAAGGCGGACAGTTATACAAACATGGTTGATGGTTTGATGCCGTTCTCAAAGATCACCGCGCGTTCTATCCCTCCACGATCGGTAGACTGATACCACACTTGTATGAGAGGACAAAGTACTGACCTATATGTCGATAGGCCACCATGAGTTATTATAAAGACGAAAGCATTCAATCACCTCAAACGATGCTAGATGAAGAATGCAAGGCGCATTCTCCAGAAATTGATCAACGTCAGAAGTTCAGCTCCTTATACAAGTTGAAGAGCATCCCGACATTGACTGATCATCTCTAAAGGATGAACCACGCATTCCCTGACATCACTGAGCATCGCTAAAAGTGAGTGAATGCATATCTGTCCTTTGAAAT
Organism: Parelaphostrongylus tenuis; assembly: GCA_019055375.1. NCBI lineage: Eukaryota > Metazoa > Nematoda > Chromadorea > Rhabditida > Metastrongylidae > Parelaphostrongylus > Parelaphostrongylus tenuis. Next base: position 137,669 of record JAHQIW010001651.1, read on the forward strand.
TTCCTTGCCGTCGCTTACCCATGTATCAAGTCAGTGGTGACACCCCCTCCCCCCCTCCCTCCCTCCCTCCTTACAAACGTGATATCTATTTGCCAACCTTGTAGAGATATTGTGAGTTTCAGACGCCGGATCGAATTAATCATCATCTATGCGGATACCTATACAAGTTTTTACCACTTAATCAATTACTAAAAGGCCCACCGTGTACAGAAGGAGACGTGGAGGAAACTCAAATGTGATCTCCATATCCTTTGCTACACTGATCCATCGCACCGACGCCTTTCGTTGCATTGTCCTCGCTAACTGGATATCCTCGACCGCTGTAAATTTCGAATCATCGTCTCACTTGATTCTACCTCCTATGCAATAGGATATCACCGAAAAAAGATTGATTTAAAGAACCTGTGCCTTACAATACTCCTATTTTTGGAGTCGATTTCGTTTTTTTATTTCACACAGCTTTCAGACAGGTCAAAATGAAGTGACAAAAATGACGAAGCTCTCGACGCTGATATCAAACTAAGAGGGATGCGCTACGCATTTCTGTCCAATTTACAATTTCGTTTGAGGTGAATGAAAGCATATCTGGCCTGTACACTGACTCGCGGTAGCGTCCCGCTCTATCAAGTCAGCGCTGCTTATCCTACCAGACAAGTCTGGGACCAGTCTGTCAACAATTTACCGACTCCGGATGGATGGATAGCTTGATCAGCCATGAGCGCAAGATCTAACCATCGAACTTGTGTGAGGCGCAGAACTCCTCTATCACTGTGCCACATGCGCTTCAGATAGATCTAGTTCCAAATACGCCATTATTACTAAAATCAATTTTGAAAGTAGTCTGCCGCTTCATGACTGGAATAAGCTTGTGTGTCCCGACTTGCTGCGAATATATAGCGATGTCTCAACGCTCTGTTGATCTACAACTGGATTGCATCAGAAGGAAACAGTTGGCTTGACAATCATTAAAACAACGTAGGCATCTCGGATACAAAGAGCTCCGGTGAATGACGCTAGGCGAAGGTGATTAGACATCACTGGAGTTGCATAAAAGCAAAACGTTCACTCTTTGTTATTAAGTAGTTTTCCGTACCATACCTACCACACTAAAATAGTTTCTTCATACATTCACCCTTTTGTGGCTCTTCAACGCCACAACAGAGGCAGTTCAGTGTGATCAATGCCTCTTCAAAGACAAGGTGTTGCCACTTATAGAGGAAACATCCTGTCATAAAATGTCAGTGATATATTTTGGCGTTAAGCCTACCATTACCAACTCTTTTGAACGTAGATTATGCGCATAGAGTAAGTCATCACAGATCATAACATCTCAACTGGAAAGTCTTCATCTCCATCTAATGTGTCAAAGACGACCAGTCATCAAGAACCGGGGAAGCACCACCCAACAAGTCTCATGAGAGCACGTCGGAAGCGCTCTATGAACCGTTGGAACAAAATGCTCTCTAACGAGAGATCTTCACGAAGATCAGGACGGAGGACATCGTCTTCTGACTAATTTCCATACCATTCTCTCCTTAGATTCATTTTCGGAGGAGAAACTAGAAATACGTAACTGAAGATAAGAATTCTCGAAGAGTACCACAATTCGTTAGAAGATCGATCATGATATCCCTTTGACACCACTATAAAAGCTAGTATGGTCATCCTAGAGAATCTATTCAGCAAGAAGTTCGATAGGCAAACCTGTTACTAACAGAGGACTACGACGGAGATGATTTGTATGAAACATTCTCACTACGAGACAGACAGACTAAAGATCCGGCTGAGAGATACGACTACAACTCTAAGACGAACCAATATCAGAGTCAACTTCACTAGTGGATTTCAAATGTTACATGAACTTTTCGCCGCTCAAATGAGAATTTATCTCAAAACGAGGTAAACCCTCTGACCATTAGAAGATTGCGTAATTTTATGTCCAAAAAAGTGATCGAAACGATTCTCGCTATTACCAAACAATTTGCTCAATATCTCCACACTCTGCCATGACTATTCTATCGCATAGTAGATAGTATTGGCGAAGTCCAACAACTTTAACGAATTAGTTTCACAGAAGCTTTGCTACATTCGTTACATATACGTACAAATTTTCCATCACCACTTGTTTAACCTCTTACGATCACAATAATGCGTTCTATATCGAGGAAAGTCCAATTCTATCAAAAGGCGCGTAAGGCGATGTCCCTAAACATTGATCTCGTACTTGCAGCTGTTGCGCGTGAAGGAAAGGAAGAATCGGTACTTTCTCGACATTGTAATCCATCTTTCAGTCCATCAAGGACAAGGCCTTCTTCGTTCTTTTTTTTCAGATTTTTAGTGATCATTTGATAGCCTAACCCTCAACGGTTCCAATACCATTCTTCTCCCCTAGAAAGGCCTGTTCTGTGCGCTAAAGAAGCAAATATATAACTGAGTTTCACATTCGGCGCACATTATTGCGCGTATTTCCTTACTTATTTGAAGATTCCTTTTAGCTTTCCAGAAGTTCCTTGGTTTTGCGTATCCAAATTGCAGAAGAAACTTCGTTCAAACGCAATGAGCTTAGGCTTCTATTTTCATTTTATACTACCAAATAAACCCACTACTAAAACCATAAATATACGTATATGCGCACACATGTATATATACAGGCACATGTATGAATATATGTGTGCATATATAAATGGATATGTATATATATGTGTATATACATATATACATATATATGCATATATATATATATATATATATATGTACATACGTATACGCACATATGCATATCTTTAGAAATAATGAGGGTTATTATGAACCTCAGCTGGCAAACCGTTCAGACGATTACGAAGAGTGGTGCGTGCTCCAATAGAATTGGGTTCTCAGAGGAACATTATCATCGAAAAACAATATAATATCAACATTGAGATAACTTATGTATGGATAGTTTTAGCAAGATTAGCGCTGATGATTACCAAAATCTTGCCCTTCTCAAAGGAAAGGACCACGTCCTCACGAAAAAGAATGTATTTCCAGCTGTTTTTGAACATTGGGATGCGGATATCGAAGCAGATCGATTTGCAAAACCCAGTATTCTTGTCACTGTTGCAGCGCTGTGAGAAGACCTTTCCAAGAACCAAGTACACCGTTGAAATTGTCAGAATTTGCTCTATCTGATAAGTATTAATTGCTTATGAAAACATTTTATCCGGCGAAAAATGCTTGAATGCGGAAAAGAATCTTATTTCGACTGTTATAGCGCAAAAACAGGTCATTTTGAAATGGAATATGTCGTTCAAATCCACTTGATTTCAGTCACCGATTAAAGGTTAGAAGGCTTCACAAAACCAAAAAAAAAAATTTTTATCAAAGGGCTCAAACAGGGTGAAAATAACGGGAAGGAACCGTATCGTTCCATCTTTTCTGCGCAAACCATGGCTATTAATGAAGAATTCGAACAAAATCATGCACTGACCTGAGAAATGGGTATCTAAAAAACACTAATAATCAAAAAAATCTTAAGAATTATCGATGAAGTGGGATCGTAATGAGCAGCACTGTTCTTGACAGACTTTTCATTGCTTTCCAATCTTCAGCTAGTTCGATGAATTTTACATACATCGCAATAAAGTATGCGAAAACGTGGAGAAATAACAAACAGATCTTATTTAAATGTGGGTAAGTATAAATAAAATATCATAGAAATGTTCGATAAAGGATCTGAATATAGCCTTTTCATGAATTATTAGTTTTTTCGTTGAAAATGTGGATTATAGATGGAGTTATTACGTCATCCCCAACTAAAACAACCTTGCTGGATTTTGTTCTTTTATATCTGACCATTTACTTGCACGGAAATCCCATTGTTGGAGAAAAAAGTATAAATCTCATTAGAAAACTACCCCAGTAGCATTACAACGCGCGCCGACAGCCTTTCGTAGCCGTCCGAGCCGCCCACCAGTCCAAAAAGCGCCGTCCGCAAAGAGTTATATACTCGCACGTGTATATCTTATTCTTTCGTTTAGTTTTACGCACATATATGTACATATATACCTAGATGAATATGGATGTACGCTCACGCATATACATACACGTTCACGTACATATATACATACATATGTGTGCACGCATACACACATATATGTAAGTGTACAGATTCACTTAAAAAATTTTAGACTAGATCTTTTTTCAAAAATGTTCAGAATTTTCACCTTAACGATCGACAACCTATCGGCACGTGTCCGAAATCCACACTCTCGAGAATACATCAAAAATAAATATGTTATAATATTATACTACGAATTACTACTACTCAAGATAGATAGGATTACCTATTATTCTATGTATCGCCGAAACATAACATTTGTAAATGAAAAACCAAAGTAAAACTTAATGTATCCAGCTCAAAGTTCCAAGACTCTCAAAAGCAAATACCTGTAGTAAACACGACATCACAACCTGTTTGATTTTTTAATAAGTACGGTAAGTGGTCCGAGCGCGACCTCACATAAGTACTCCTGAAAGGACTAAACTTGTATCAAATAGAATTGAAGACGAATTCAATTCCAGGATTCTCCAAACCTTATGTCTATATAAGGAAAAACTCCAAAGGAAGACCCACCGAAAATCGTCTCTTTTGAACGACTCACGAATCGTTGGCCATCGTGATGAAAGCTGCATGGCCTGCTGCATAAGTTGCTCGGTGATATTGATATCCAACGTGCTTCGAGATTCTGTAAAACCAAAGGCAAATTATACTAGGAAACTGTACAAATAATATATTTGAATGACTCTATACCGTGCGTTCGCCTATTAACACGTTGGGTACCGCGTAAGCAGTTTTCATACCACTAGATGCCGCGTCTCTATTAACTCAAGGCCGTGATATGAGTACACGCCCCAGTAAAAATCATGCTTATTTCATGGAATTATTTTACTACACTCACAGTATCACTATTAGCAGCTTTACATAACACTATAAGAAGTTCTTATTTACCACCAGCAGACAGTTTATGACAACTTCCCGCAATATTTGCACCAACACTTCCAAGAAAGCATCCGCAATGCACCGTTGCATCGCAGAGGTCAAATTAACGCAGTTTGCAGCACCCTTATTGAAAAACACTTGTTATATTGTTCGTTAGGAAGAACTGCCGTCGCTCCTACTATCGATAGCCTTACTAGCTCTTCTATCATATCCCATCGATTACTAGCCAGAAAATCTTTCTTTGATGACGAGAAATCCTTAATTTCACTGGAGATCAAATTGTTATTCGACTACTCTCCGCGAGTCAGTCAACCACGTGTCGCGTGCCAGAGTAAAAATCACTATGTTGTCCACATTAACCCCTTCACAACAGTGTTGAGATCTTGCATGGCACGCGACCCTTGGCGTGGGCGAGCTACAATGACAATGAGGCAGTCTGTGATTAAATTTCAAAGTAATCATGAGTAAATGATTGAATTTTCATGAGAATTTGATTGATTATAAATTGGTGAGACCTTAGTAAGGCTATCGATAGCAGAAGCAACGCCAATGTCTCCCAATGAACAAAACAAAAATGATGTGTTCGAAAATCCTTAGAAAAAGTACTCATGTAAACTGTTATGAGAACTTGTTATAAATTGTATGCTCCCAATAAATATGAATTTTCTGTAGGATATTGTGAAACTGCTAGTCGTAAGTTTTGTAGTATTCATCAAATATCTGAAACAAAACAGGAATACTGGAATAAGTTCGTCAGCTGAGTACCAGATCTGCAAGGAAGCGCGTGCCAACACATTTACTGTGGAACAGAGGAGAGGAGAGCAGAGGAGAGCAGAGGAGAGCAGAGCAGAGGAGAGAAGAGAAGAGAAAAGAGAGAGAGAGAGAGAGAGGGGGGCAAAGAGAGAGAGAGGAGAGGGGGGAGAGAGAAAAGAGAGGGAGAAGAGAGAGAGGGGAGAGAGATGAGAGAGAGGGGGAGAGGAGAGGGAGGAGAGGGAGGAGAGACAGATAGGAGAGGGAGGAGAGAGGGAGGAGAGAGGGAGGAGAGAGGGGAGAGAAAGGAGAGAGAAAGGAGAGAGAGAGGAGAGAAAGAGGGGAGAGAGAGGGGAGAGGGGGAGAGGAGAGAGAAGAGAGAGAGGGAGGAGAGAAGAGATAGAGAGGAGAGGGAGGAGAGAGAGGAGAGGGAGGAGAGAGGGGGAGAAGAGAGAGAGGACAGGGAGAGAGATGAGAGAGAGGAGAGAGAGGAGAGAGAAAGAGTGAGCTAATAACAACTCACATCGTTCTCACGCGCTTATCTGAATTCTTAGAAAATAAATGGTCTTTAAAAATTCAAGAAATGGTTAACTATTGGTTCACCACTGTACATTTGCAGCGAGTTCTTGCCTACTGTAAACATTGAACTACTTGTATGAACACACCAGCAACAAGGTCCACATTCCGTGCGTTCCCTTTTCTTGTTACTAGGAGTCGTAACACCGACCACTTTTCCACAAACGGTTCCCAACCGAAAACTCGTTGATTGAAGTAGTCAGCCGATATGGAGAAACTCGACACTATTCTATCTGCTGATTGGCGATCGATTCGTAAATCTGAAGAGAAAATCTACACGCTTTCATTTCTCACCCTCATAGTTCATAACCTCTCATAGCCAACGGAAAACTATGTAATTCCTAGTGATACACAGTTTATGCTAAGAGCGCGTGCGACACGGTCGTTAGCGGTGTTTTACGATACAGAATTAGTCGATGGTTCGACTACGCACCCAATGCTTACCGACGAATCTTCCCTCCCTCCGGTGTCGGTGAATTTCTATCAGACCTGTCTAGGAGGATAACACTGACTTGATACATCCGGTGGGGCGAAGAGTGACCTTATGCATTTTTGCCTCAAACAAGTCTCGACGAAATCGAATGCGTAGTGCATCCCTTAGGGATTGATCGACGCCTGGGATCTTCAACCTTTAATCTTTGGACTGATAGAGCATTCTATACAGCTATAAAAAAGTATTTCTCTCAAATAGTTTACCGCCTCAGTGTGGCTAGGAGGTGTTCCTGGGTGTCAGAATGCGAAGTAAAGCGGAGGGTTCCAGCCCCTTACAGAGCCACCCCGGCTGAAAAGTAGTCCGATATTTAGACGCGGAAAAACTCAGTTATGAGTAAACCATACCAGATATGACCACCGTCTTGGTAGTTAGTAGTAGCAAGGTCGCAACCCTCTGATCCATAAGAGCCCGCGACTGCTCTGATGTAGTGACGACCTGAGGAAGCTCCGGCTAGGCTTACATCGGGACTTCGGAAAACGGAAGAGCAAAATCAGCATATTTTCCCTGTACTGGGGCTCGCACTACCAGTGAAGACGGGCCGTCCAAGTATTCAAGCATAACAACGTACTGCTTGTAAAACACGACCAATATGTTGATTTCCACAGACATTTCACAAATTTTTTACCGGTTTAACAGATCGTACTCAAAATATTTGTTATCTATTTCATCATTTATTGATATTCTATGCGACGCGTTATCACAAATTCCTGCGCACATCCCAGTACTTTTCGCATTTGATTCGTTTCCTCGCATTCATCCTCCACAGGTCTTCGATCCACTTGTAGCTTTACCTGGTACCTAAGGATTTCGACTTCAATGTAAATATCGTAGAAAGCTGGTCGAGATGATCTCCCTCGCAGTCTTGGAAATAAACAAGTCAAGGCGTTCCTGGGCGTTCGGATAATTAGTTTCACAGGATTGTTGGCGAAAAATCGAACTAGCGCTATGTTTATCACCTTGCTTACAATACACCGTACTCCTAACCAGTGCCTAACTCGACATTGCTCAAAATAACTTACTTAGAAGAGATAACCGCAGTATCGGTATAGAACTTCCCTGAAAGTCGTCAAGTAACCAAAAGTCTGCTTGTTCGGCTTTCAAAATCACATGGCCTATCTCGAAGTCTGAAAATTTACTTATGTGTTGAAGTGTAGGAAACTTGCACAAAACACAGTGGTAATAGCTCTTGTATTCAGTCTTTAATCTTTAGTATAGCATTAACCTGAAGGATTCTCAGATTGATAGATAAGTAATGAACAAAAATATCCATAAACATATGCAAAAACTCACTCAGAGGAGGAGATACCGTTCCAATAACAGGTATCATGGAAACACCACGATTTTCAGTAAAATTGTTGATGTAACCCCGAACCACTGAGTAAAAAACACGAACATCGTTGTACGATAGCCTACCGATCAATCCCGTAAACTCAACCTAAATAGCAGAGGAATGAGTACAACTTATAAACAAAGTGCTCATTTCTCGTGTTGACAAGAATCGGAATTTACCCTGTCTACGTAAATGAATATAGATATATAAAAAGAGTTATACTCGCCTGCTTTTCATATCCGTCCGTTTCAACGGCAAAACCATTAACATAAAATAGTTCAGCTTCAAAGAATTTCAACTAACTAGTTATCCTTTTCGGGACCATGTCCTCAAACCTCTGCGTCTCTAGCCCCAGCGTCTTGCGTCCCCAACTTGCCACTGTTAAATGCAGCACGCTCCATTGATAGACGCAACACACCGGGAGACAGAGGCGTGAAGGGTTGGGTCCATGGTCCCCAAAGAACCAACACCGCTGCGATATGCAGCGAAAACAATACGGGTGGTCGCGCTATTCGGACGGCTTTTGAAGATTGATGTTACCGTAAATATAATCTGGATTCAATTGGTAGATCTAAGGTTTGGAGAAACCTTGATGGGATTCACTAAGAAGACTCTTTTGATGGCAGTTGTTAATAAAACGACGCTCATAAGTCCTTCTAGGCTATCCGAACCGCGTGCCAGCCGAAATCTCTGCTGTAGCGAAGGATTAATGAAATTGACGTAACTATAATTCACCTCTATCGAATGTTTCTTGGTCGCAAGGCATGGTAATCCAAGCATATTTATATTCGAGTGTTTTCCATCGACACTCACTCTGACGGTAATCGAGAAATCGTTTGAGCACTGATTCAGCTCAGAGCCAGCGTTTTGCATACAACACCAACCAATATTTGTATTCTGTAAAAGCAACATATATGAGAACTAGTGAACTACAAACTCCTAAGGGATTAGGTAACCCATTGGCTCAAGATGCTGCGTATCAGAGAGCGAGGTCCAAAAACGATGCGCCAGTGCGACCTCCTCCTCCAACCTGTCTTGCACTTACCACACTGAGGACCAGCGTTGATAGGCAGGCGGCGTTGCGTTATCGCTTTCTCATTATCAAAGTGCCATTATACGTGCACGCATGCCTGGCTGTCCGCGCCTGCTTCCCCACAAGACGTGACGCCGCCATTGCAGTAGCTGAGTAAGATTTGACGCTGCGTGGCACGGTATTAAACGTACCGTTTGGTCGTTGGAAGTTAATCAACCACATCCGTATGAACGCCTTAGCTCGGCTGCTTCCTAGATTGCAAGGGAAACTGTTTACGATATTCATGAAGAAGACATCTCAAGCAGCAACCAAAGCAACACTTGGAATGTTAGGAGACCTTCACTAGAGGATGAATGTGAGGAAACAAATTGAAGGCAAAAAATTCTGGGATCCGTAGAGTGATCTGCCATAACGGATTGTGTCGAATTAATTCTTAAATAATCAAGAAGAAAACTAGTCGGTCGATATTACCTGAACCTCTAGGTTTGTGGTTATTAAGCCATCACTTTCGTTAACATTTAGAACAGCTGTAGTGTTCATAACAATCGCAAAACTGTTCTCCATATGTGGGTTCTCCAAAAAATACAAGTCGGAATCTCTGGAAGTAATTCCAAGGTAGCGAGAGTTTCGCAATCAAGAACCACAGAGATACTAACCTCAGAGTAATTTTTAGAGCTATTGTGTGTTGTTCAGCGAATGTTTGGCTACCTAGGCGGCCTACCACACCAACGCTTCGACCAGAATCATTAGAATCTAGAATAAAAATTTTTTGGAAAAAAGTCTCAAAAATGGGAGATTCAGAAAAAAGTATGCAGTGACTATTCGCTACATCGAACATTCTCATCTCCTCGAACTTTGACACCTCATTACCGAATAGAGCCCAATGACTTTCCGTTTATTACTGATTTCTCTTCGAAGTATCGATCACCTTTGATTGCCTTTTAAGACTTTTCGACCAGATATTTTCTATATAACCATGTTATGGGCCATTTAAAATCTAATCGTCTGATATTTAAAAACATGTCTGCTGTATATCTCATCGCCCGACATATAAACCAAGCGATTCCGCCGGACATCGTATCTACGGTTATATCATAGGCAAACGTTGCCGAAGTCCTAACTATAGCAAGCAACCCAACCATCTGACGTCCACTCTGCAGTGCACACAGTTTATCATTCATTCACTCTCCTTTCATAGAGTTAACATAGTCTCGTTCCCTGTCTCACAGATCAGCATGGGTTTTTTGATATTCTATAACCTTTGCTCATGTAAAAATTCTCGCTTTCATAGTTATTTAGAAAGCCATTCAAAGTACTTTACCTAGTTAACTACTGCCTTCAGCATCCACCATTTCTTCTCCTCAAATCACTTCATAAATTTATTTCCAACTAAAAGTTTTTTTCTACTCAAGAATAGCCTGCCCTTCTTAAGCCCACCGTTGCTTCTCCTTTACTCACTTCATAAAATAGTTTTTCGAATTGCTAGCTCATTGATCTTATATCCATAGGCTTCCATAGAAAGGGGTTCCATATGTCCCCTGGTCTCTTATCTGTATAGTAAAACAACATTGAGGTTTCACTAATGCATCAAAAGTTTCAGTTGCACATATCATATAAGCTGACGAATTGGTCCGATGTCCATACCCTACAAACCAATCATGTTACTCTATTTATTTGTAGCCCGTAGAATTGTTATTAGGTCAATGTTGTTAGTTAAGCTTTATCTATTAGATCAAAAGTCTAGTTGCCAAAGTTTGAGCTGTACAAATCGCACAGACAGTTGAAATAGGTAAACGTAAAGCGAAATTTTTGTTGATTTAAATTGCTGGTACAGCCATGTTATCCAAGAATAAGTACAAATACGACTCTTTTCGCTGGACAAGAACTTGTGACAAGAATGTTAGAAATCATTTGAAAGCTCAATAATCTGGCTAGTACGCTACATGGTTCTTTTAAAAAAACCCCCTCATATAAATCTGTGGCTTTCAAAAACAAATTATGTTTCACACCCTCCGCGCACCCAACTATTATTTCGCTGGAAGCACGAAAAGCCCATGAACGTGTCGAGTAAATCTTATAGTATCAGAGTCAAACGTTTTATCCGGGATTTTTTTCGAAGCAAAGAAAAAATCTCGAATCAATTACAAAATTTACACTCCACATGTTTAACGTCCCGCGAGAAAGATGCGCACGTAAAACACAAATGTTCCATGTTCCCTTTTGGCTATAGCGTTGTAAGAAAGCCTTCCCAAAAAGGAGCATGTAGCAGAGTAGGCAGAGACTTGAGCTTTCGAATGATTGCTAACGCTGTATTGAAAAGTTCTTGTCCGGCGAAAGGGGTCGTTTTTTCATTTGTTTCCGCAATTTCTAGGTTCTCCTATTGCCTCGAAGCTTCAAGATTTTCTCTAGGTGCTTGAATGCTTCTAGTTGGTTAGTAGCTTAGTCTAACATTGATGGTTCTCAACATAATGACCAAGGAACTTCATCAATTAAAATCATGCACTCTCATGTGTTCGATTCGGAAATTTTTTTCCAGAACATGCCGAGTACATCTTTTTCCATGAACGACGCCAACCGCAGCATCCCCACATTTTGAGCTATTGACCGATTACAATACCTCTAAGAAAAACCAAGATAAACCATCAGGTAATAAGTAACGGTTCCATAGAAGCTCCTTCAGTCGTCAATGTGTTGGGACATCGATTAATATTTCTCGACTAGTTGATCTTGAGCTCCTGAGGACACGAAAAATTTACAGATTTTACGACAGAAATTTTGCTATGCGGCCCCAAGATTGATTTTTATAATACATAAGTTCAACTGTAAGTTCATTGAGATAATAAGTTTGAACTTTCCAAACCCAACTTTTCTATGCACGACGTTTCAAGGAGGACAAAACGCAAATAACTTGTACCAGAGTTTTTTTTTTACTTCTTAACCAGAGACTATTCAGAAGATTCCACTTGTGTCACTATGTTTTCACATTCTCACTTACCTTTAGGTACAAAGTCTATGCTCTGTGTGACAAAATTCTTTACATCATTTAGCCAATCATTCATCATCAGAAGTTTAGAATGCATCAGTACCAACGTAATCACAGGTGCTTCATCTTTTCGCATCATTATATGAGCTTCGAACATCAAAGAAAAGCTAGAACGAAGACATATAGTATACAATAGTTTCAAACTAATCACTAGTGCAAAAGTAAACCTCTCTGTTGCAGATTTCCGAGGTTGAAGGATAGTGCTGAACAAATTCTTCGTCCCACTGCCAGTTTGTACTGAAACACAAATCGACCTTGAATCAAAGCATATTCTTTCATTGAGTGTCCATACAGAGATTGGATAAAGCACGTTTTTGAAGATAACTACTAGACTATTTCCTATACAAAGTATCGATGGTACCAATGAGTTAGAATTAGCAGATACTAAGTCGGAAAATATAGCTCTTAAGACACTTGCCACGTCTCGTATCGATGAGATTAGCGTCTACACAGACGAGATCGAGCTCACTCTGACCATCAATGAAGATGTCGAGACTGATTCGAGCACTCAGCAATTGAACGCTAGCAAACGGTGTAAATGCTTTACCAAACACGGTAATTAGCGTGGACTTGAGATCCATAGTTGGTACCTGAACATAGGAAAATGTGATGAAAACGCAAACCACTAATAAAGAACCGAAAATGATATTCAAAGATAGATAGGAAGGTGGTTCCACATATTGGACTCAACGTTTCGGTATTTAATTTTTCACCTAGTACTCGGCGCGATCGCCGGGTTAGCGAGACGTATTTATAGAAACCGTTTTGGTTACTGATAAAATTTCGATTTCATAGCGATGTAAGGTGGTTTTGTGATCACCAAAAGAGGTATCAGTAAAGAAACTTAATTAAGGCCACTGCTTGCGAAAATTGAACTGTACACTGCGCAGATTCTATATCCTACAATGCAAATCCACATTTTAGCAACTCTTCCATAGCTTGAATTTTGACAATTCCAGTGTTACATCTGGTTCTAAATAGAACTCTTTGGTGCTTGGAAGCAGCCAAGGAAGGACAAGTTCCGCGCAGTGCGACATTGGCATCAAACCATCGCGCTATTTCGCATGATAAATTTGCGAAACACAATCTGTCCTTGGTTATCACAGCGCACTAAGAGATTCTTTTCAAAAATCAAACACATCATAAGAATTCACTAGATTTAAGCTATCGAATGAATACAAAAAGGGTAGAGAAAAAAGAGGAAAAGTATTGTTCAGTGAGAAATGATTGAATGAGAAACACAATTTCAATTATGCTGTTACAGCGCAACAGAGAGGCCATTTTGAAAATCAAGTATATATTATAATTTTTTTTGAGATTTCAGCTAATGACTACTCAAACTTTGAAAACAACCAAAAAACAATTTCTTCCGAGAGGCTGAACTGGGAGCAAACAACGGAAATTACCTAGAATGACACCCACAGTACTCAAAAAGTTAATATTGTTCGCGATGTTGCTGTAGTTGTCATAAATGTCATTCTTTCCGGAGCGTACGCTAACCGTTGCAGCACCGACGGTTAACATACGCTCCCAGAAAGAGTGAGATATAGGTTCGAATCCCGGCTGACGGAAATGTTTTTGCAGAGTTATATATATACAGAGTTTTACTCCACATTATTGGGTACATTACAAGATCATACCATCGCAAGAAGCGGTCAATTAAATGAATTCCGATAAATGTCATTGACAATTAACAAATACATCTACGTCGAACGCTTACTAAAATATTAGAAAATGAGTGTTATTATGCTATGTGGCAACTCATGAATAGTAAGCAAACCCTGTTCAACAACAACAACCACTCCATTAGTGCAAAGTAGTTACATATCTTCAATTCAATTGTAACTACTCTATATTTTCAAGCAAGGGTGCAGCGTGCATTGAAACAACGCATACAGTACCAGATGTATCAATGCTCAGTAATGAAGAAGCGACAACGTTCTCTATTGAAGTTTTTTCCATTTTTTTCATATTTTTTCTTTTCTCACTCATTTATGGCTTCAGTTTTTACTTATGTTCTAGTACACTAGTCTCAACTTTGATTAGATAACTCTGTATCTTCTCACTGTCAAATAATTCATAAGGACACTTCCCTAGCAACTTTCCGAAACACCCATACCTTTTCATACTTGTCAAATCTGGTGACAATCCCTAAAAATCAACCTTGTGGACTTCCCTGTCTATTTGAAAATTTTAGTCATTTGAGAACAGTCGCTAAGTGCTTTTACCTCTTTCATCACTTCCTTGCTTCTCAAATTCATAATTTAAATTTCACTTTTGAGCTCCTCGTTCACCTTGATCTCCACCGTATGACATGCACACTTGTTTCTAATCATAAATGAATTGAAGCTACTCCTTGTTTTTTGGTTGTCCTCTTCTGATTTTGATCTCATTGTGCTACTGCTGCTATAACATTAATAGACCGCACTTTGCTGTCACTGCTGGCCCATAATTAGGTTGTTTAATTATCCGACTTTCTACCTAAACTGCGGTACCACTCTTTATAAAGATTGCTTACATGGCAATTGATTTCCACATTGTCAAACAGTAGTCGGAACGAGAGTGTTGCATATTTGTTGTCACAGCCTACTTCCTGAAATGCACTGTAGTTATTTATATATTATTTGCAGCTGAATATCTACAAATGAAGCTTAAGTAAGGAAATATTTTGGCACAAAACTTTCAACAATTATTGAGTATATTGCATCTGATTCGAAAGAAACGTCCGTTTTCAAGATTATACCAATAATTCACAACACATATTCAGCTTTATTATTTAGAATATACACACCCTTGCCTAAACATCAGTTCACCCATTTTACTAATAAAAAAATTTTTTAGTCTTCTGGAGCCTACCAAGAAGTCTACTGTCTATTTTTTTTTTTGGCTAACTCGTAATGTGAACTGGAAAACAATGGAATTACAAGGACTTCGTCTACACAAACACGATGAAATTTTCCATGTGTAGCTGTCACTCACACTTGCTCAACACTCTTTTTCTTTCTGATCTGAAATTTTCTCCTTTCTTGTGAAAAATCAAAAACTGATATCAATGCTACTTCACCTACAATGCACGATTCGCTTTTACTTTACTCTTCAGAACACAACTCTTGCATTCGATTCGTTTCTTCACAGACCACCATCCACCACGGTTTTCGGGCTAATCGCGTGTGGGTTCGCTGGTGCTTGAGGACTCTTTTTTCGTTATGAATGTTGTGGAATCCTGATGTGTCGCTTTATCCCGCTGTTCCCATATAGCCGCGCTACATTATTCGTATTTGGACTGCAGAGTGAGCTCTCTCTCCGACAAGTCTGGTAATAAATTCCCAATCCCAGAAGAATGAAGGCTCGAAATGTCAGCTGCGAGCTTGAAAAACCACGGTGCTCGTGATGAACGACATCCCTGCAGCTGCGCTACTCCTCCTTTTCATGCTTCATACCCACACATATAATACTGGTAAGCCGACCTTACTGCTGTGCCATCTGTCTCACTGAATGCTAAACAAATTAAAGTGGAGAAAACGGCATTTTACAGAATTATTCAAACCATCAGATTGATGGAGGCGAGCTTTTTCTGAAAGGTTCCTCTACTACACTAGAAACTGAGATTCTCAAAAGCCATCGAAGAACGATAACCACGAAGCTCGTAAAGAATTTGGTGATAGGCTTATCAGCTACATAACTTAAACGATTCAACGACTGAATCAAATACTGATACATACACATCCAACTGCGGGTTTCTGCAGAATCTCAATGGGAATTGTCTCCGGTATCGGTATCAGCACATCACCAAAATTTTTCTCTATCACACCACGTAACAAAGTGTAGAAGTCGGACGTCATTTGCCATTTGAGATTATTTATACTAATAGCAACAGAGAGGTCAGGAACTGAAAATGTTTTTAGTGAGAGAATGCATAGATACTTCACGAAGGATCAAGCGCTGTAATAAAAAATTTTACCATTATGAGAATGAATTCCGTCAAGATTACGGAGAATATCGATAGCAAAGTCAAATCGACGACTGAATACTGAATCGAGTGAGGTCATTATCTCGAAAGAATCAAATGCTTCACGGCCAATAATGCGCATCATCTAAATATTTTATGAATTACCAAATGAATTTGTAGGGTTATAAACACTTCTGAGAAGCGTTAAATAATCCTATTCTTTTGATTTTTGCACTAAATGATTTGGCTTTTTCTCTAATTTATGCGACCCATCTTCACATTTATCACGTGAAACCTAGAACTATCAGGATTCGAGTCGTCGGCTGGCATTCATTTCCTGCTTTTGGATTTCGTTTTTCATGAACGTTCTAGAAAATTATTTAGCAGATCTCTTTGCAATCTCGAGGACAGCCAGCCTGAAGCGTTTCTTAGGGCAACCGTTGATTGCTTGCCTGGAATGTTGTAGAGGGTGATCCATCCCGCATCGAACATTACTAACCACTCAGTCACCGTCATCTGTTACACTACAGAATCAAACTAGAACTCAACAATCAAAAATATGTTCGCCGTCACCCACCTTATCATCCTTCTTGTGCGGCACTGCCAACCTCCTTCCTTCATACATCCGTAAATCCAACAACATGATTTTCAAGCCAGTCTACAAGGCAGTCGACAGACGTATCTGAAAATTAATTCAAAGCAAGCTAATTTTTCAGGACACATATGGTTCAATTCTTTAACTGAATGTTAATGGTTAGTCTGTAAGCTGACCTAATAGCTCATTGCATCAGATTTTACATGTGAAAATCTACGTGTTCCATGGTTCCTCAACCATTTTTGGCGTCACATTTTTTTATGCAAATTCACACTGATTTTTATTCACCTCACTGGTTTATTTTGCATCTGAAGGAAGGGATTCATATGGTTTTGAGTTAAAACTGTGGCATTTTTCCATAAGTGTAATTGAGATACCAGGTTGAGGGAAAAGTTCCTTAACATCGGAAAAAATCTTGAATCTTACATTTGTTTCACGCAGTATCGGTTACTGCAATTCCATGGGAATATCCCAGGGATATTTCCATAAGAAACTCCCAAGATGCGAAGAGTCTACGATGCGTTGAACGAAAAGAACTCGACATTAATTCGTCGAAAGCGTGCGCTGTTTTACCATGACAATATCATCACCTCAAAACGCAAAGAAGACTACGGAAAAGTCCCTCCTGATTTGGAGGGAGTCGATGTACTTACCGCACCCAGCCTACACTACAGGTGCTGCTTCCTGCGTGTACACCGATTAGAGACATTCGATCGAATTGGAAAGGCATGTCACGAGCTTTGTGAAAGCCTCAGGAATGGTATTTCGAGTAGAACCAGACCTGATATTGCGAGATTCCAGATCGTTAGCAGTAGATCGTGGATAATGATGGGCTTCAATTTCGATTATAATTACTGTTGTTTTCAATCGAATTTATGTTTAAACTGCAAATTTCCAGCCGGTGCTGAGGAACTTTTTCCCTCGACCTGATACTATGAAATTACACAGTCAGGTCAACGTTCCTGAACTAACAGTGCGCATGTGGTTCGATGCGCTCCTACCCAGATATGCGACCCAACATGAAAAAGATCGGGAGTATCTATGAGCATATTACGACGATAAAGACATAATAATAAGAGATCTAGGAGTACCCGAAGTGTAGCGGAAGAGCTCGGTGTAGCCAATTTACGTCCTTCAGTATTCCGGAGAGTAAAGTGGAACACCTATGCGATAATCGATGACGACGACCAATTTGTTATACGAAGTTCAAAATGTACTGAGCAAAGCAAAGTTTGAGTTGAATGAGGGTTATTGTGACGTCATAATGGTATAAAGATAGCTACACGAAGAATACAAATTGTGCAGATCTTGATGGGTTCCATTCTACTGTATGTGTCATGTTTTAGTACATCACAGCTATTGTCTAAATCACCCATCAAAATCTTTGTCACCATTTTTCTCATCCTACTGCTTTAGCGATGAATTTTTGCATGGATCACGTATCTGAATTTGTATATGGATGAAAATGATCCGTCGAGAAAAGTTCGCATTTTCAAGCAGAGTGTGTTAAAGTTATTCTGAATGTATATGACCTTGATGCAAACTAGCTCCAGAGTTGAACAGAAGGAAGCGAGCGGCTTAGGGATCGCAAGAGAATCGAGGAATCTAGTAAAAATAACAAAGAACATCCGACTCCATGCTCACCTTTTCGACTCTACGTTTATCCATGCCTTGGCCTTGATGTATGCATCAGAAACCTGGTTGTTATGTAAGCAGCGCGAAAGACCACTTGGCGTTATTGAACATGCAGCCGAAAGGTCAACGCTAGGAGTTTCTCGTATCTCGCAAGTGATAGAAAAATCCTCAGATGTTCTGATCTATGTCAACAATCGATGGTTGAGCATGGCTTTTACACCACAGGCCATTGAAAACAACATGGGTCAGAGACGTGATGCCTCTTAACGACAACGGATGCACGAGAGCTGTTAACGACTGGGTTTCTTCGCCGCAAAAGCTCCAAATGAAAGAAGGGATGCTCAACATATACCAAGACTTATAAGGAATCACTAAGCTATTCTGCACACAATAGGAAAAAGTGGAAGTTCCAGTGATGCCCGCTCGTGTCTCTTGACGACCAAGGGAAGAACAGGTGATAAAGGTAATCAACGGTCAAAGAATAAGCCTGGGATGAAAAAAATGTACTTAATAGTGATGGAAGAGTTTTAATGTCAGAGTCAATCAACTGGTACAAATCAGTGATGCCCGCTGTGTCACTTGGCGACCAAGGGAATAACAGGTGATAAAGGTGATCAACGGCCAAAGAATAAGCTTGAGATGAAAAAAAATGTACTTAATAGTGATGCAAGAGTTTCAATGTCAGAGACAATCAACTGGTACAAACACCCTAGCCTCATCTGCTGTGCAAAAACACCTACTAGTTCTACAACCTTCTAATATTAAAATTTCATTACGGATGTCAGCCCCATTAGATACATACCACATTAACCCATACGGGACCATGGATCAAACCCCCTGCGTGTCTGACCCCCAGCGTGTTGCGTCTAAAAAGGGCACGCTGGGGTTGGACGGCATTGTTACACACCACACGGGTTATTGTTACACGCCAAACGCTCCAATATTAGACACCACACGCTGCGGGATTAGGCACGCAGAGGGCTGGGTCCATAATCTGGTAAGGGCTGAATATGTGATAATCATACATTATTAGCATTCAAAATCCTAACCATATCCGTAATCCGTATCAATGAAGTTCTTCTGGAAAAAGTCCTTTATTGTACTCATTCGTTTGAATGAATTCAACAGTCGGAATCCATCTGATTCAAGCACCACCAAGTCATCGCTGCACTGATTCAGAGGTAGCACAACAGTTGTTGGACATTTTACATCGATATTCAGTAAAATCTTCGAGGTCAGCCCGTCGAGTACCTCAAAAGTCAGTGAGACATAAAGAATATAATTAAAATATGGTTTTTATCAAGCTTTAATGATGCCCTATTCGATATTGTAATTTTTAAGCATAGCCTATCGCCCGTAACTTATCGCTGCAAGAGGACAGAAAAAATTTTTTCAACGTATTCTGATGATTGATTGACTTTCAGATCTTGAAATATCCCGGAAAAAAAGTTCGCTTTTTTAGATGACATGGCTAATGCAACATTCTCAACCCGTTGAGTCCCACAGTGTCTTTTCACGCGGAAGGCGGCGTGATCGCACAGCGGTTGCAGCGCGCTGTAGTGACAATGTGGCAATCTTCTAATGAATTCTGGTTTCACTATGAAGCGGTCCAATCGTCAAGAAATGTTCGGATATGGAAGTGCGGTGCTGCAAATTGCAATGCAAAGCTACTTCACCGAAAATTCGAAGCAACTTTTTATTTCTAGTAGACTTTACGAATCAAGACTTCTATAGAAGCTGTATAAAAGATTGCAATATTTCCGTTAGAAATATTACTTTCTGTGGAGCTAAATATCACATGTCAAAAAAGAAAGAAACTGATTCAAACTCACAACAATCCGCTTGCTCTTGGCAACCTGATCTTGTAATTCGCTAAACTGCGCCCAGAAATCAAACAAACCACAGAAGAATCTGAACGAATCACGACGCAAAATAACATTGTATACTATAAACTAAACTTTATGGCCAAAATACAGCAGGAAAAGTAGAACGATATCTTTGAAATAGTGCGTGAATATTAAATACCTATGAGTATGTACATAGTAGAACTTCATCGTCTCTGGTACAACGATATTAACTTGTAAGTCACACTCTCGAGAAGCGTCCTCACCCAAAAATCTTAAGAAACAAAAATAACTGAATAAATCATTCCAGTGAATAAAATGAGAGACTGAATGACCAATCAGATTTTTAGAAATTTCCCTCATGATAATCGAATAGTGTGATCAGGAATAGATTTAAAAACAATGAAGATTTATGTGCGCATAATCAAAACTATAACACTGCCCGTTCGATAAGCAGAGATTGAAATCAAACTTCAGGTTCAAAACAAGAAGCAACATTTTGCACTTAACCCCTTCGCTACCACACTAATTCTTCTCCTGGCACGCAGCGCGGTCATCGGTGGGGGTGGGCACCAATGACAGTGTAGAAATTTACTAATAAATCTCAGACTTTCTTCGTCATTGTAGGGATTTTGTGATCAGTAAGACATAGAACATCAGTGGCTCTCAAGGGACAAAAACCAATCAATTGTTTGCCGAAAATATATTTACAGTTCTACAAAGGGAAATGTAGATTGGAATCCTCTTTTGGAAGTGCTTGTACTAGGCTGTGTAGGAGGTTGCGACGTTTTGGTTCTTTAATATGATTTTCGAGATGAAACTGCATAATTTCGATGTCGTTCGATTGCTCAGTTTCTTGCAAACATTTTGCTATTCAAGTTGCCTACATTTGCTTTATGATGGAGCTGTCTTGGGCAGGATTGATGGAACTTGGGGGGACGATAAAGGATAAAAAAAGGATAAAGCTCTCGGCGTTGATCAATCCCTGAGGGATGCGCCATGCATTCGACTTCAATTTGAACTTCGTTTGAGGTGATTGAATACATATCTGGCCTTTACAATGACTCGCGGTGGCCTCCCGCTGAACCGAGTCAGTGCTGCTTATCCTCCCAGACAAGTCTGAGACCTGTCTGCTACCAATTCACCGACCCCGGAGGATGGATGGCTTGGTGAGCCATGAGCGCGAGATCGAACGACTGACCTCGTGTGCGACGCAGAGCACCTCTAACCACTGCGCCACATGCGCGTTGAAAGCACGCCATCCGCTCTGATCTATCAAGTTAAGCAACGTTGGGAGGATGATACGTTTGCAAAAATGACGACTAAGAAAGTGGTCCTCACAATTCAAACGTAGAGAGGACAGTTTTAAAATATAAGTTGCGCTTGGGATGTCCACTGGAAATTCCATTAATCTTGCTCACTTCTTCACTAAAATTTTGCCTCTACGCGCCACTAGTGCATGAGCAGCAAGTGAATTTATTCTCACGACAGCTTCATTTTAAATCAAGTATAGGCAAGTTGTATACCAAAATGTTCACAAGACAATACGCAACTGAACAATACCAAAACCATGAAGTTTCATTGCAAAACCATATTTCTACTTTTATTTATTTACAAGATTCGTCATTACAGTTTCAATTGTGCGGATCGGAGTCGTCTAGCATTCGATTTGTTTTTCTTCTCCTCACATGACGTAGGGTGTTGATCGAGCATGCCTGCTAGCAATCTCGAGAACAGCCTGTTGTGGCGTTCCATAGGGTGTTCTTGCTGACTGCCGGAGAGTGTTGAGGGGGTGGAGTTCGGCTCCACGCGCCCTGCGACGAGCATTACAGGCACTCGGCCACAGCGCCCCCAAAATCATATTGAAAATCCAAAATGGCACGAAATTTCTATACATTCTACTAAATATTTTTTTTTACTATAAACCGTGTACTGCCATTAGATATAAACTCTTTGTAGAGTATTGTAAAGTTGCTAATCGCAGATGTTGTAAGAGTATCGAATGAGTCGTATGAACACAAGATAAACTTAATAAGTTTATGATACAACTACGAGATTTTCATCGAGACGAATGACAGTGGGCCCCAATAAGCCGGGACAAAGCGCGACCACGTCTGTAACAAGACTGCTACATACGGTATCAAGGGGATTTAAGTAACTTCTTGAAGAACTGAGATTTTTTTCCAAGAAATTTGAGTGCACAGTGAGGAGAGTTAAATTAGGAAAATGACGAAAAAATTACCAACTTGACAACTTTGATCTCTGCATGGGTAGGCAATACCGTGTTTACGCCACACAACACTAATCTCTCCGGATAAAGCTCCGAATAGAAAGGTGTGCGATCATCGACGTGGAGACCATCAAGAAGTAGACTTATAGACAGCGTATTCAGCAACTCATTGAGATTTACCTGGATTCATGCAAGAAAATATATCTTGAAATCACTTGTAATTCTGAAGATATTTTAGAAATCGAATATATTGCTTTCGTTAAACTTAATGGTATTAAAATAAAAGAGTAAAAAAACGCTATCTATCATCAAAAGTTCGCCTCAAGCATAACAATAAAGGACCATGAGTAATCTGAAAGGGAAGACTTTCCCTTGCTTCAGGTTGACATTAAATAGACAATGAAAGGATGAAGCTCTCGACGTTGATCAATTCTTGATGAATTCGTTGGGCATTCGACTTCATTGAGCATGGTTCGAAGTGATTTAATACATGTGTATTCTTTACAATAATTGGCAGCGGCCTACCGATCCATCTTGTCAGTACTGCTATGTTTCCAGTCAAGTCTCGCACTAAATCGCTAAACCCGAAGGAAGGAAAGGCTTGGCGCGCCTTGGAAGCGGGTTAAACCATCAACACGTGTGTGTCAAAAGACACCTCTAACCACTGCGTCACATGCGTCTTTGGCGGTACGTAGGAATGAAATACTACTCATTCGACAAATAATTCATATTTCCATGTAGAACATGTCGCTAGAAACTCAACACTAGAAAGCGCTGAAGGAAAATTGAAATCACACTCACCTGCGTACTTATTACAGCGTTCTCAACACGAATTACACCAAGTCGAGTAGAATTGGCCGGATAGTTCATGCTAACACGCCAAGATCGCATCCGTAAGGTGCAGCCAACGCATAAAGCATTCATTTTGGACTCCATAGTCAATCTACAAAAAAACACTTTTCGCTTCGATGTTCTTCAGACCACGTTAAATTTCACCATGCCTGATAGTTGTTTTTGCGCCATGCATGTGGTCTGTTATGGACACTTATACAGTGCTAAACACGTGTTTCGGCCTTGTACAACCTCGTCAGTTGCGCGGTACCTTTCGTCATAGGCAATCCCTCTCAGGAGAGACCCAACCCCCTTACACAGAGGAGGCGCAGGAGTAGTATTTACGCGCGCCATTAAGTGAAAATATCACTGAATGGGCAGTGCTGTACACTCAATTGCTCTAGGCTGGTGAAATTTGAGCGTTATCTATAGAAACACTCGAAGCAAACGGTATATTATTCGACGGTACCTGCCAAGAGCAATCGAATTTACAACACTGCCCATTCAGTCACATTTTCACTTAGTGGCGCATGTAAACACTACGACTGCGTCATCTCTTTGTAAAGGGGTTGGAATGCCCCTGAGAGGAATCGGCTAAGACGAAAGGTACTGTGCTTCTGACGAGCCTTTACATGGCCGAAACATGTGTATAGAACTGCATGATGCCTATATCAGGTAACATACATAGCTCAAAGATAACATCAGACATATTTTGAAAAAAACTATGTCATCGCCATCTGAAAAACTTGATCTTGAAAGTGCTCCTAACCGCAAGATTATCAGATCCAGAATATGGCGTGCGAGCTTAAAAATCCTCCGCGTTATCCCACAATATGACATTTAAGCACAGTATGATGTGGAGAATTCCTTTGTAGTAGCACTCAATCAATGCGCTTTCGATACTTTCAATGCAGCTAGACATCCTTTGAAAACAATGAGAAACTTTGTGACATCTCAGAGCTATTATCTTCCAGTCGGCTCTTTTCAAATGTCGCTATGAACATTCAGTATAGCTTGTAAAAATATCACCCCATCTCTGGATTAGAGTAAGGTTTAATGTAGGGAGTATGGCTGTGATGAAGCGGGCGATACGTCCGAAACGTACATAAGTCACTGAAGTAGCAACTTTGAAAAGGCTTTAAACATCAAACATTTATCACAAACTACATTCAAGAGCTCCGCCAGCCAAGATATGTGAATTATCGCAGCCAAGATTCTTATTGAAATTGATTTATCGAGTGCAGAACACGATATCTTCACCAGAAGGTAGTGAAGATACACTATTCTCGCAGTTTCTAACGATACCGTCTGCCCTCCGAGACCAGAAGGTCCTACTTTTTCATAAATTCTGTGCAAATGTTAAATTACTATGACTCCAAAAATTTTTCTCTGTTTTTTACATTCATTTCTACAATGCAAAAATTTACAAATCCCCAAACAGTTTCACATTCGACTGTTTATATAGATCTCGCTCAATATCATGGGAATATTACAGCTCCTTATGTGGAATTTATCCACTGAAGGCCTAAATATTGTTTGTCTTTATTGTCACTTTGTTACAAGTCTCCGTCATGTCTATCGATACAATCAAAGTTCGTTTTAACTACCTCATTACTAGAGACTCTTTCACAACGAGCTGTAGGCGATGAAACCAACGAAGCTGAGTGGGAAGGCACAACAAGTAAATCTGCTGCTGGACGCTGGTTTCAACGCTTCTAAATACAGGAGATCTTGACCTTTAAGGCCACCAATGTAATATTTTTATTGAAGAGTCGCCGCCTTGAATCTTCCATGAAATTAAAGAAGCATGTCAAGAATCTTTCGATTCGAAGAAATGGTACTTCGACCAGATCCGAAAATTGGCGGACCGATGACAGAAAGTCGTAGAAAACGATGGCCTTTATTTAGAAAAATACCTATTGTAATTCCAAGAAAGAATGTGCTTCCTCGTCACTGACCCCGCCCCACATTAAGCCCTGCACTGTAGCAAGGAGGGTGGCGGTGGCGTATGTGGTGATGACATAGTGTACAATGACACTGGTCCATCACCACTTTTTCAGTCGATAGAATTCGCCTATTAAACAAAACTGATCCACAAGATCTTATGGATCAATCTATTATAGTTTTTATTTGAGATTCACGCGGAAATTTTCGATTTTACAAGTGCTCCAGAACTTTCTTGTCAACCTAATATGATCTGATAACATACCTCGAGCATGTCATGAGGTCTGATATCGCGCTTATAGTGCTAGACACGTGTATCGGCACTGCAGCCTCATAAGTAACATGGTGCCTTTCGGTTCAATTAATCCCTAGCAGAGTGATATAACCTCCTACATATAAAGAAATCGTCGGGGATCTTATTACCTTACATGCGATAATTTGTAATAATTCGGCATCAATTCATTTATTTGTAGGGAGAATATCTCCCTGCATTTACTTGTAATCGGCTGAATCGAAAAGCTCCGTGCAATTGATAAGGATCTCATGTCGAAGTACGAGTCTAGCACTGTATAAGCGTTATTTCAAATCTTATGATAGCGTCAAGATATAGCATCAGATTATCCACAAGCAGCCTTTCGCATGAATGCGGTCGCTCCTTGAAGATTTTGTCTTCTCTATCGTAGAACGTTGGTCGAGACATTTTTTCTTGAATCTTCGAAGTCGCTGAGCAAAGGCGATCCTGGGCATTCGGCTGACTTATTGCACGAAAGTGTTGAGAGAGGAGATCGAACCATCCCCTTGTCTAAAACCTTACTTCATAATACACTGCACTGCTAATCACTCTGCTACCTCACCTCGCCTCCGTGTGGAAATCCACAATAAGGGAAGAAAAATACATTTACCGATGGGCCTCAAGTATGCAATATATCCCACTTCAACTTTCGATATTTTTGAGAACATTTAGTGCCAGTCGATAATTGTATTATCTGTGCCTAACCTGATTCGTGATTTTCCTTTTGAATACGATCATGTTCCGTTTCTTCACTACCCAACAATCCCAAAAAATCTATCAAACACGTCCAGCTTCTTCTATTCATTCCTATAACTAACCGGTTGAGCTCGATATCAACGTCGCAGTTCATCTGAAAACTATTATGAGTAATTGAAACGCGAAAGATACTCATGAAAAATGCTGAACTCAAAATCAAGATTACGGATGAGTTTTATGTGAATTCAAGAAATCATATTTTTATCGATAAAAGGTCCTCTACAGTATAATTCAAATCGATAAGCAAGCTTAGATTAACAGAGAGCTAATCAACTGATGAAACGATGCTTAAGATGAAGTGAAATATAAGAGATAGACGTAGAAAAAAAAAGTAAAGTAGAGAGAAACAAAAGCCACAGTATAGAACTAAATGTGATCCAGTTCTCCGAAATTCCTCTAGACTTTCCCGAAGAGATAACATTTCTTTCGTATGTATGTCAGATAGAAGTTACTCGTAAAATGCGCATTTTGTCCCACCATTTTCACTCTAATAAGATCGTACTATGACCTTTGATCAGCTACAATATTCCTTGAAATATCATTCCTCAGACATGAAATTTCCAACCTATCATGTCGTCAATTTCGTTTTACAATAGGATAGCAACTTATTACGATACCTATTGATTTAGGCGCATAAATATCAAGCATTGACAACATAAATCTTTCCAAGTCACGCCAAATCCAAAGTGTCTTGCAAATATTGACATTTGGAAGATATTTCTACATTTTAAACATATTAAATTCAATGTCAGTCCCATCTCGTACCTCGTACAGTCCCACTAAACTCAAAGTATAGAGGATGCGATATTCAAAAAACCCCAAACATCAAATGGATTTCCAACCCACAGTTAGCCCCATCAGAGGCTCACGCATTGTCCACCGCACAAACAAAGCCCTTGATTGGCGTTTCTCTCAGCAATGAAACACCTTGAGTAAGTTTTGGCAAATTTCTGAACCTGAAGACTTATAGTTACAGAGAAACTATAGTCTGAGCTGAAACACTAACACGTCCGTAACTGATGACGACTAAAACGACAAGATAATCGGTTACTGGTCAAAACAATTTTATGCAGAGACAAATCAGATAACAGCAATTTCAGCTTCGCCTTCGACCAAATCCTCATCGGAAGTATTGGAAAGGCGGAGAACATTGACGGCATTGAGAAAGACAAATTTCTATAATTATCGCTAGAGGCAGTGGAGATGAAGTCAAACCACAGAAAGAACAACCATTATTTTTTTTTCTCTAAATATAAATTGGCACAGGTATGAAAAAGTATTTACTGGGATAACGTTTCAACGTTTCCGTCTTCTTGCTCATTCTGAAGAACTGAATGGAGCAGAGTTGATGGTTTGGGAGTAGTCGTTCTCGTGATGTGGGTGCTCGTTGTAGCTTTAGTCGACTCCAGTAAAAAGGAGAACCACTCAATTCAAAACCCTTATTTGAATCGCCGAGTAGGTAGATACTTCCAATTCGCTCGCTCACTTGCGTAATACGTCATCCTCTCGTCTGCAAGCTCGATTGTCCATTGTTTCGTAGCGACCAAGGATCGAAAGCAGGGATTAGGGAACAGATTCAAAAAGTTGACCACGATCGGGTGTTTCTTGCTTCCTGATGCTCAACTCTGAAACTTCGCGACCGATATGGTCGTATCCGGAGCGTCCGAATAGGTTCATTTATTGGAGGCACACGAAATTATTTGCTCATTATAAACATTATTCTCCTAGATTTGCTCAATTACAATTCTTTCCATAAGCTTTGTTAAACTCGCTGAGCACTCGTTCTGCTTGGGTGATGCTTGTCTCACAAGAACGATATCAAGTTGAGGCAAAGAAGGTGTGATTGTCCGTCGTCACGCAACAGTAGTTTTGAAGAGATGGTACTGCCGTACCCAAACGTCCCGTTTACGTCGATGGTGACATTGTTATGAAAAGGTGATTGTTTGACTACGATATCCCATGTAGCTCACAAGGAACTTCCACATATTGGGTGAGGACGCTCTGCCTGTCTCGATTTTTTATGAAAGACTCTGTTTCAATTTGTCGAAAACATCCACTGAATCACTGAAAATTAAAATAGCTCTGTCTCTTGCACTCTCACGATACTTTAATGAATCCTATAGTATGAATGAGGTACACGTACGTAATTATTTTCGCCGTCCTGCCTGCACATGGCGGTCTCTATAGCGTATTCAATCAAGCGTGTTTAGAATGACTAAGCTCAAGAATTTGTAGAAATTAGGTAATTAGGGCTTAGCTGCTTACGTACTATAGGCCTCCCTTCTTAACAATAACAAGGTCTTGTGGTTCTTAACTATAGTGAAACCTTGTACAAGTAACGTATGAACAACTAAGTTTAGTGTTTCGATGGGAAGTGGCAGAGTGTTCAGGTTTTCAGGTCTTATCCTAGCCGCCCGCATTAGGTGCAGCTCGATCAAAATACACACTCCTTTGAGTTTACTAACGTTGACACTTCCACTGCTCATTAAGGGTTGCTCCTAAGATCAAATGGAGGTTCGGCTTTCCAAATTTGAGTCCAGTCACTAATTGGAATCAATGCGATCGTATTCATAAACAGTATACACTCAATAACTTCTCAATATTTCAATATAAGGCTCCATATCGGTATACAATGCAATAATTCTCTTTATCTTTCTAAGTTTCAATTTCCATCGCTCGTAGAATTTACTTCTGTACCTATTCTTTTCATCTTTCTCTGCTTCTTCTTATTCAACTTACTTAATGACTTTTCTTGAAAGACTGGCAAGCTACTCGTTGGTATATTATGTAGTATACCAAAGATGAAAATAAAAGTTAACCATCATCATCGTGATATTCACAAAAACAAATCACCAAAGTGATTAAAAGTTAGAACAAAATGAAAATTATTATGCTATAAGTGACGAAATATCATTTTATTCCTTATTTATTAGCAAAATAGACTGATATTGATATTTTTGTTCTCAAAGTGTTTACGTACAATTTCTTTTCTGTTTAATGGAAATAAAATAAACTGTTATACTATGAAAGACAATGGAGTTGATTATGAAAAAAATGCTTATAATACAATTGGAGTGGAACTTAGTAGGATTCAGTCGATTTTATTGGCACGGTTGGACATAGAGCAAAGCAGCAAACTTTACGTTAACTTGTATACATATCAAAACTTATCAAATAAGTTTACCGCAAACCCACTGCTTATGATTTGTTCCAACCTAATTTCAATGATTTTGTTCTAAACCTCATACATCCGCACTGTTATTCCACAGATAAATTCTCACCCTTTTTCAACTAATTTCCGCTACCCGGAAGATAATTTGATAGCGCTCGCATTAGAATGAGCTTTTCACTTCCAGCATTCTCATACGGTAGCCATCACTTTATTCAATCTTCGCTCGCCAGCAATGCGCCCATACTATATATTAATTGTTTCAACGTTTACCTTTGTAGTATTTCTTGCGCTAACATCTTCAAAAGTAAACGTGAGTCTATCATTTTCTCTACCAAGCAGCAAAATCTTCATAAATCACGAATAAAGCGGGAGTTACTAATTAATAAATAATAATTAGACGAGATTTTTGTTAGGAGTTGATGCTGAATTTACAGTGGACGATCGGTTAAGCTGAGGTATATTTCTCTGTTGATCAGGCTAACACTACGAAACTGATAAAAAACTTTACTCGGCTGACGTGCCGACGTCTTCTTCAGAGCTGGTGATTGATTGAGTCGATCGTCCACAGTTGTCGTCCTCGATGTTGGCCTCCAATTTCGTTCTTGTTCGGAACGATTCTTCCATTGGTGGAGCATCGACTCGAATCACCGGCTCCGCAGAAGACGAAGACGTCGAAGCGCATGACAAGTGAACTTTTTTCAATCAACCTCATACTACTGGCCAATACTCTGAAGAGCGACTTTTCTTTTATCGCGGTAATACTACTCAACAATAGTTTGTTTATAATTTAGCACATGCCACAAGGTCGATGTCAAGATTTTATTTGGCGAACGTCTTGTCGTCTTCCTATTCTTCAGTACCGATGACTAAAGTCGATGCCCACAGCCTTGTATGCTTGATGCGACAAACACATTAACGAGGACAAATTACTGTCGACATTGACTCTAATCATCGGATTTGAGGGAACGAAAAGGTTGAAACCTAAGCCAAATCGAATTTTTATGTCATCGTCGTGATCTTTGCTAAATCATGAAAGAAACTATCAATCTGACTGTTTAAAATTTCAAGATAGCGGAATCAAGAAAGACTTTCTCACTTCTTTGAGCACCTTTTATCATAATTTTATAGGCAACTGTTCTCCAGCCGATACCTATAAGCCGACGATACTTCGAACCGTACGGTGATATACTCTCCGAACTCAAAGGAAAAAGCATGGGAGGCAGAATGAGGTATAGCGTCGTTAGAAAAACTCCATACGTACCTTCAGTTTCGACTGTTTACACAGACTTCGCTCAAAGATGACAATAATCTGATGACATGTTCTGAGGCATTTTTGAGGTCTGATATGGCACTTACACAGTACTACACATCTGTTTTGTCTTTACAGGCTCATGTAGTACGGTGCGTTTCGGTTGAGCGATCCCTTGCAGGGGGACATACCCTCTACTTATTGAGGAATCAAACCAGACCTCAAAAAAAGATCAGAATATGTTATCAGATTATCAGATTATTATTGCCATAAAGCGAGATTTATGTAAACAGCCGAAAGTAGAAGTATGATTCATTCTATCAATTACAAGAGTTCGACTGTGGTCACTGCAATCTCAAGGGATTTTGTCAGGGACATAAGGCGATTTCAATAATTTGGCGTCGATTACTTTATAAGTATATATGCGTGTATATGCACATACGCATATATGTACATATATATGTTCATAAGTACATATGTATATAAATATGCAGATATATATGTATGCACATATATATGCATACGTAACATATATACACATATATATAAATAAATAAATAAATAAATAAATAAATATATATATACTAACAAAAAACAAGCATCTTGAAAAAAGTGTTTTTTAGATTCGGAAAGCGATCGATGAATACTTTCCACTTTATCCCCACCAACGATTATGAATGAAACTTGCGAACTTGGTCAACGAATGATTTAACATTGTTTATAGTATGACAGCTGGATGCAGATTATTCTAGCTCCGCTATAGCAGCAAGAGTTCTGGCATGTTGCCATCCTTACACAAACAGCATTGTTTGTATTCGGTCGAATAAAAATGTTATTCTATAGTGGTTACACTAGCTTACTTCCGATAATTAATTGTGAAACAGAAAACATGGAACACCGGTGTGTTGTCGGTACTAGACCAAATCTTGTAGACAGCTGTGTAAATCGGGTTGTCATAAGTGATCTTCACTCTCCTATCGCTTAGCATAGGTCAGTGGACTTTATTCTCTTGAGGTTGATTGAGATTGGTTGATCATAATATTAGTACCCTCATGGAGGGGCGTTCTTTTCAAACCTTTATGTTGTGCCAGCCATTGGCAAGTTGGAAGAGTGTTACAATGCAAATTTACAATAATTTCCATTCTGCGCACCTTCGCCGCTATTTTTTTTTTTGAGTTTTGGTAGTTATTCCCTCGAAAATCTCGAAAATTTAAATGGCGCACAAAGTTGTTCAAAGACTTTCAGTCCGCTGTAGCTAAAAATAAAACTGTGTTCCACACTCGGGCATTTGTTGATGAACCAAACCTTTCCCGGAGGCTTTTACTAATCATTCGATAGCTTAAATCTCGATGATCTCAATGGTATATTCAGTTTTTAAAATCATAATTTGATTCTTCCTCATTAAAAGGATAAAGCTCTCGGCGTTGATCAATCCCTGAGAGATGCGCCATGTATTCGACTTCAATTTTTAACTTCGTTTGAGGTGATTGAATGCATATCTGGCCTTTACAATGACTCGCGGTGGCCTCCCGCTGGACCGAGTCAGTGCTGCTTATCCTCCCAGTCAAGTCTGATACCTGCCTGGTACCAATTTACCGACCCCGGAGGGATGGATGACTTGGTGAGCCATGAGCGCGAGATCGAACCATTGACTTCGTGTGCGACGCAGAGCACCTCTAACCACTGCGCCACATGCGCTCCCTTCCTTATTATGAGGGGACAAATAAAAAACCGACCTCATTAACTAGAGAGGAACTCTTTGTAGGAGTGTTAGTAACCATTCAAAAGCTGATACTTCAGGCAACAACCCCACGTCGCCGGTTTTTAGAAAGCCTTTTTTTGACGCTATACAGGAGATATTTTGCGCTGCAGACGGGTGCATTTCTCGCCGAACAGAGCTCTCTCTTTGGACTATTAGTGATCATTCGATAGCGTGAATCGTTTCTGATTCCAAAGCTCTGTTTAACAATAGGAGACGTAGTTTGTGTTTGTTTTACAGCGTTATAAAAGGATATTTTCGAAAAACGGACAGAGTAGGCTATAGCCAAAAATCTAAGCTTTGCAATAATTTGTAACACTTTGGTGAAAACTTCTTCTCCAGCGAATGAAGTCGGTTTTACATTTGTCTCCTAATAATCAGAAAGAATCAATTATTATTGCGCTGTAGCTGCCAAACAAGATTGGATTTTGCCTTAGGCTCACATTTCTTATCATTGGAAATAATATCGATCAGGCGGTTTGTTGATCGCGCAACGCGATTCACATAATGCGTATAATTTTGTCATTATGATCAGGGGATTTCACAACTTTGAAAAAACTCTGGATAAAATATGCGACTCTGATATACTAATATCTCGTTTACATGTTCATATGCTTCTCATGCACAGATTAAGGGTGTTTAGGCTTGAGCTTATCAACCGGTTTATTTAGCGATATAAAATGAAGATGAAACGCCTCAGCTCGCAGAACGATAGGACAAAGTTTCACTTAGCTTGAGAATCATCTAAAATTTTAATTTCAAAGAACCCTTACGTTGAGCGCGGTGACTTGATGTCAACATTGCAAAATACTATGCACATATCGGAGGAAAGATTGCATGACGTGCGCGAAACCCAATTTCCTTCTGGCACCCACAGCGTACTAAGAAATCCTTCTCATAAACCAAGCACACCATTGAAGTCTTCGAGATTTGTGCTGTTGAATAATAAGTGAAATTCTAGGGGAAAAGGCTCTGCGTAGCGAAAAATGGCAAGGGTGATATACGATTTTGATTTCACTACTACAGTGCAATAAGACGGCCTTTTCAAAGATCGGATAGATAATTCAAATCCTTTTCATTGAATGACTACTGAAACTCCAGAAAAGCAGGATATGCGTTCTTCTCAAGAGTTTAAACAGGATGCGCTTAACGGAAAATAATCAAGTTTACTCACAGTCTTCGGATAAGATTGTCGACTGGTAGAGTCATAATGCTGGAATGATGAACTGCACTCTATACATTCCAGCTCAACTAACCAGGTAGACACTATTAACCAGTAAATTAGCTCAAGTAGTATAAATTAGCTAAAGTAGTATTTCATGTTAAAAAATTGATAAAGAAAGCGTAATCCAAAATTAAACTGTTCAACCACAAATCATTTGCTGTAAAAAGGGAAAACGGACAAAAAGATGGAAAAAACAATCGTTCTTCCTAAAGGTAAAGAAATTATTTATCATAGTTTTGGCACAACAACTTTATTCAATATCACGGTAAAAGTTTTATAAAAGAAAATATTGGCTAAAATTGACCTGCATTCAATCTATTAGTATTCTTGGACTAAAAAAAACATATGACAAGGAATGAAAAAGAAAGAAATGGCAAAATGAATTATCATTTCTTGCTCATCTCTCAGCTCTCCTAAATAGTTCACTATAATGTATATTTGAACATTGTATATATTTACTTAATACATACGATGAGCAGACTTCAAAGCTCATTTGAACACATGGAGTGCACAAAAATATTTTGCCAGTCACCCTTTGAGATAGTAATCATCGGAAACTGAATAAACAAAACTCTTTATCTCGGCATGATGATAATGACAATTTCCTGCCTATAATATCATCTGCCAATGATTACTATGATGTAATTTCTTATAAAAAAAAACTCCTTTTCGATATTTAAACAAGTTCTTACGTAATAATAAGTTGGAAAGCAACTGACAACTAAAAAATGAATTCAAAGCAGCACGCTGGGGGAAATCCTTGTCGACTTCCAAGCCTGTTAGGCGCCTTATATTACGGTATGCTGTGAAATGTACCAGATTCTCTCAACGTAAGGAATAAATTAAGGATGGTTTCAATCTTTGAGTTATAGTACGTGTTCAGTAGTGTTAGTATACTGTACTGCAAACCTCACAAGTGCATTAGGCGCCAACACCACACATAACTCGATCGTATTTTACTGACAAATGCTCGCCCTCTGGAAAAAAGAAGCCTCACAGCACCCCAGACTTACTGGATTTCGTCTGCCAAAAAAAATTCTTTCCGTAAAATCTGACGGTAAAAAAGCACAAATTGATAACAGAATCCACCCACTGCCCAAGTTACACAGATTTCATGATCTGGTTTCCATGAGGGGAACACCTACTCATCGATGATTGAGCCTATATGGTCGCATTCTATGGTATGGATTCCTCTTATATCGTATGATATTCTCTGCTGTTAATGTTACTGATGCGGCAAGTTTAGAAAATCGACCTTCTGAAATAACAAAAAAGAAGCGAGTGAAGCAACAAGAAAAACAAGCGAAGATCACAATAGTCTGATTGCAGCCTTTCGAATTATTTGAGATGATTCCTATTCTTTCAGTTTTCTTCCAGAGCTACAACATCAAACGTATTACACAGTGTGGATTTCAATACATGGGATTCGATCATTTCAACACCTCCACAATCCATGAAAGTTTTTGATCTGTTTTGAGCGCAATTCTGTTGCTGCTTCGCAATTTCTCTCCCTCAGATGTCCTTGAGTTTTGGAGGAATAGATTCTCCACAAAAGCTCGAGATAGCCACGGTACAGCATGTCCACGTGAACTAGACGAATTCGGCT
The DNA here is from genome assembly GCA_019055375.1 of Parelaphostrongylus tenuis. Lineage (NCBI taxonomy): Eukaryota > Metazoa > Nematoda > Chromadorea > Rhabditida > Metastrongylidae > Parelaphostrongylus > Parelaphostrongylus tenuis. The sequence continues at coordinate 172,959 of JAHQIW010001651.1, forward strand.
TGACCATGACAAGTTCGATATCACAAAGTTGACTCCAAAGCGATGACAGGCTTCGTGGGCCAAGTGCGAGGTCGAAGCACAGTTCGGCTAGGTTGGACCGTTCGCGTAAGGTATGCGAGAATTTCTGTAGGGCTGGACAAATTTTCATTTATTTCTATAACCTGAAGTCCCTGATCTCTTCAATTGCCAAATAAGTCGAACGATCATCTGTAGATATTTTACTTTTCCCCATGTTTAAGACAGCCCAAGGGAAATCACTGCTTCACGGATTTGCTCCGCATCATACGTTTTTTGTGAGATTTTCGTGAAAAAACTCATACCACAAGGTCGGTGGTTTCGACTGAATGTCTGGCATCCCCAGGCATACAAACGCTAACGGAACCTGTCCACTTGGTTTTTGTTAGACCCATTTCGAGTCAAGTCCACCTCATTTTGAACAATTTGGCGTCCACAGCGCTTCTCCAATCTTCAATCGTTGACACATGCCGCTTCGGATTCCTATCTCACTAGAGGTTGTCTGCATATTCTTTGCATAATGTTTTCGACAGACCGTTCGATAACCCTGAGCTTTCATTTAATTACATAGCAACAAAGTACTCAACGCTCACGAGACAATAGTATAAATCATTAGATCGAAAAAATGGGCACGCCAACGCTCGTTCTTAGGGCTCTTCACTACGTCCCTAATGCTCTATGATTTTATTAGGAAAAAAGTAACTGGACACATGAAATAACACAAAGTCCTTCCTAATACCACAAAATTACATCTGGATTCACTGGAGAATAAGCAAGCAGATATTCTCTCTCCTAACGAAAAAAAGCTACAGATTACAAAAGCTCTACAGTAGAAAATACTTTTATAGAAGATAGTTTGGAAAACAAACAAAAATGTCCGTTGAATTGTGATTTTTCTGTTTACAAAAATAAATGCCAACTTTTTTATGTGTTATGTTTTCGAAGGAGATCTGAAAAATCATCACTACGTTTTGCCCTTTGCAGATGTTATTTCACGGCAAAAGCCAAGTCATTCTTAAATATTTTCTTTGCACAGATAGGATATGTCGCTTAGATTTGCACCGTAACTCTGTAGAGAAGGTAATACGAATGATCACGAAAAAATATCCCTGCAAAAAATACCTTTCGATACTTGGATTCGAATTGAGGATGTCTCGAATCAACAAAGGTAGCGATAAGAGTAGCCTCCGATTCCTCACACAAACGTTTATTGTCGGTAAGACTGCTAATCTTCCTACTAGGATTCGCAGAGGCAAAATCTGGATAATAATCTTCAAAAATAACCATGCAAGAATCATATCCTTGAAAAAAACATGCCTTTTACATGACTTGTGGATGGCAACGACGATGATACATTTGTCTGTGATATGGATGCAAACGAAAAATCCGGGCAGGATGCAGAGAGAGGCTTCTTAAATATTCACGTCGCTAGTCTAAGAGCAAAAATTTTCTTTTCAAAAGAAAGGAAACGAAAGATAGTTGTCGGTACGTTTATTAAAAAAAGCAAGGAGTTAACTACTAATTTGTCCATAAAAGCAACTAACCGATAAAGGGAAGATTCCCCTAGTGGTTAATAAGGGATGTCCTGTTCGTTCTACGAGATCTGTTATGTCTACGTGACCAATGCCCAATTTCATCTAAACACATTTAGCACAAAATGAGCAATAAATGGTATAGCGTTCTAAACATCTGCTGAAATCATATCCATGAAGAAATTAATTTACTTTTGACACGTAGTTTTCTATAGCAACGTAATTCATGGACACATTTTGCACAGCGAGGCAAGCAAATGGATCACCAGCTTCCCACTCGAGCAATGCTTGCCTTCTTTCACTCCATTTTCGACGCCGTAACTCCACCGCCACCTATGAAGACGGTACAGAAAATAAAGTGAACCGATATAAAAGCGGACTATCAGAAATCCTTTAGATTCAACATACATTTGGAATATGCAAATTCATCACGACATGCGACTCGATAGAAGAAGTATTCTCTGATTTCAAAATGGACGTATTGGAGGTAAGAGAATCCCTCTGAAATTATAGGACATGTATTATACTATTCTATATACATGTATATATATATATGTATATATATATATATTATACATATATATACTTATAGACATGAATATATATGCAGATTTCCATGTACATACGTACGCATATACGTATATATATGCACATACACATATACACATGCATATATACGTATGTACATTTACATATGCATAGTTCATTTATCTTCTTATATTTTCAGCTTATACATATGTCACCGCAGTATACTGTGGCGCAATCCCCATTCATCCTCTACAAAGGTCTGCGAATATTTCACGTGTTATTGCAGCTGATGCTTAAAAATTTCGTCCTCTCTGTGAATGTCGTACAACGCTGGTTGGATCGAATCTTCTTGAAATGTTGAAGATAGTCGATTTAGAGCCTCCTACGTGATTGCAAAGAGCGTTAGGGAACAAAGTCGAACCATCGCCTTTCTCCTGGTAACCTGATTACTAACCACTCTGCAAAACTTTAAGCTTCCGTGTCACACACTGTAACACAAGTGATCCTCAGTACATCATTGTAGCATTAACAGTTCAAACTATCAACGACGTATTTATGGTTGGAATTGCAGTGTTCTGACTACAAACACTAAGAATCACGTAGGCACGAAGTATAGACGACTTCCCCTGAGTAATTTCTCTATCCGACTAAAATAGCAGCTAAAGGAGACGTTTAGTTGAGCATGTTTTAGCAGCCTACCAATTTTCGAAGTCAGCTGTACTGAAAGCAATGGGAACTGTGCTCAGCATCGCCGTTGGCAATGCAATGATGGATTTCGAGCAACGATGCTGGCTCTCTGCTTTCATCTGCCCTTTTCCCATACCACTTCTCTGCCGATCGTGTATATAAGCAACAGATTTTCGGCCTCGAGCATTTCGCTGCACCGTCTGTCTGGAATCCGGTTTCAGTCACCATAATTCCTTCTTCAGTAAAACCTGTCAGCCCAGCTCATCGCTATACGATACGGAGCGTAAGTTTTCGTAGTCTTTGTACAATTTCGTGTCTACTAGCTCTTCAGTCCATTTATCATATTCTACATGTGAATGATTGCTCATGACTTATCATCAAGGCTCATGCAACTCACGCTATTGATAGTATGCCGTTAACATCTCTGCCGCAAATAGCCAGCTTATTGGAATACCTCTAAATCTCATTAGTAATCACATGCAATGCACTTAGTACAGCACCATATCATCTAGTTACCATCGCAATAGCTCTACCACTACTATATACAATCAACCACTTCAATTTATCAACAACTGTCGTATTTGTAATTTCGAAGATCCGTTATTATTACATTAAAAAGGTTAAAGCTCTCGGCGTTGATCAATCCCTGAGCGGTGCGCCATGCATTCGACTTCAATTTTTAACTTCGTTTGAGGTGATTGAATGTACATCTGGCCTTTACAATGACTCGCGGTGGCCTCCCGCTGAACCGAGTCAGTGTTGCTTATCCTCCCAGACAAGTCTGAGACCTGTCTGGTACCAATTTACCGACCCTAGAGAGATGGATGACTTGGTGAGCCATGAGCGTGAGATCGATCCAGTGACCTCCTGTGCGACGCAGGGCACCTCTAACCACTGCGCCACGTAAGCCCATTATTATAACATTAATGTTGTGAATATGTATGTACAGGTGGAATTACCCAAGTTTGAGGCGGCCTATTTTCACTGGCATATTCGCAATCAGCCATGTGGCGACATACTGGACAAGTTGCCACTCCTGCCATTCAATTCATCGAACAGTTTGCCTCTTATTCACGAAGAATTGTGACGTCAACGAGCATACGGAACTAGACGCTTGTTGTCTTCTTCACTACATTTTCGATGGTCTCGGTTACTAAGTTCATCAAACCACTCATCTCATTCCGCCTACATCTGGAGAAGATCGATGTGGCTCGCAAAGAGATCGCAGTAGAAGCCACAGATCAGATCAAGACTCTTCCCATCGATGTTAGGTATAGGACTGACTTTCGTTTTACACAACTTTCATAAATTCTTCAATACGACTGATTGATAGGAACTCACATTTACGAAAACATTAGGATCGTCGGAAAATAGAGTGGAGAGACCTTGCAATGCATTCTCTTCATACATTACAGACACCGGACAAAAATTAACTTCAATGTTATGACGCACAACAAGCCGTGGAGACCTGCGGCGATACAGCATTCTGAACACATCGAAGTGAGTTTAGATTTGAACACGTGAGCAACACTTGATCGAAAGAATTGTCTACATATATGAGATTCTCTGACTTTCGCGGAAAAATTGTGTCCACAAAAAATTCGGTTACCTAAACACTGGCTCTGGATTTTCCTCAATACTATTCTTCCTCCCAACGGCTAGCAGAATTTTTGTTGATTCCGTCAAAGAGAACATGAAAGATTGGTCAAAATCACTGCGCAAATTCTCGTCCTGAATTGAATGAGACTGAAATTAGGCCTTGGGCCGCTTGTACAGAGAAAATTGAAAAACTGCAGAAAACTTACTCAGATTTCAGGATACATAATGGTAAACTCATAGATGAAATAGACAAACGTCAAGATCTTATGATAAAGTGTACCTTTAGATGGCACATGACCGGAACACAATCGCTGAACGCTCATATCGTGAACCGCCGAGGAAATGAACAGTGAATGTTGCCGAGGACTCAGCTCAACCCGAGATGATACTCCCGTCAAGTCCAGTGCTAACACACGTCGTTGTTCGGTCTTATCCACAATCTGGAATATCCTTTGTGGAACCATGTGTGCAGACAAAAAATACAGCTTAAAAAATTGAACTAAGGAAAGGAGTAAACAAAACGCAGTGAAAACCATCATCACAAGTTTGAAACGTACAAAAGTGTCGAGAAATCGTAGCGTGATGTGTTCTAGTCGCATTGCAACTTCTGCTAACAGAGCATCACGTCGTAGTAAAGTGGAATCATCCCATGACTCATGAAGAACATCGAGGATTTCTTCCTCCATTTCCTGAAAGATCTCCACGGTATACATCACTATGTGCACAAATACTGTTAACTCATTCGCGACCATACAACTTATATGAAAATCATTTTCGTTCTTTAGTTCATTTTGGTATACATATTTCTGAGGGTAGAAGTGTAATATATATATATTATATATATATATATATATATATATACATATATATAGTATATATATATGTATATATACGTATATATACACACTGTACTGTATGCATATATGCGAACATATGTGCATATACATTTATACACATGTACATTGAGCAATAAAGCTATGTCTAGGTCAATTTGTAAGGTTTCAACCTTTCCTTCTAGAACAGTGAATTACTTTTCCACCACACGAGTATCAGACGCCCACGTTTTTCCCTCTGGAATTGTAAGCACAAGCACAAAGAAAACTTGACCCACCTTTACATTAAAAGTCTTCGGGAGATCTTTGAATCCATGCAAATCCAGTTTCCCAAACTCCAACAACTCATCTTTCTCCATACCTGAGAAATAAATGCTCAGGATTATTAGAGAGATTTCAAAATTTGCCTCTACTCTGATGTTCATGTTATAAGCGAGATATCTCTAGACATGTATTCAGATTAATCTTCATAATCTCTTTCCTAAGATGGACAAATAAGACGTACTGTTTTTCTCCTGAGTGAAGAAACTCGTAATCCATCCGTAAAGTCCTCGACCTTCGTCCTTTTTTACGTTATCCAGGACCACTGTTGGAATCTCATCCACTGGTGTATCAATCTTCTCAATAGTCTGGTCGGTCTCATTCAATGCATCCAGCCCTTTCTCCTTAGCTTTTTCACGCATTATCCGACGGAACACTGTTTCGCGAAACAGATGAAGTTCCTATACTAATAAGTTTCAATGTATGCATTTGAGCAAAACTTTTGTTTAACTGTTTTAGCAGCAGTACGATGTTATACACATATGTACACATACGTGTATATATATATATATATATATATATATATATATATATATATATTCACATGTGCGCACATTCATATGTATTAGTATATAAATAGTATATACATACGCACACTTATGTATAGACACATATACGTGCACGTGTGAATGTATATACATATACATAAAAATTGAGTGGTACGTAAAAATTCAATGTCAGACGAGAGTTGAACCCGCGTTTCACCCATACCAAGAGTACCTACTACTACTACAGCACCAATGTAGTGCTCCGATATCACTCTTTTCCCGTTTCTTCTAATGTAGCTGGTTGCAACTAACCTATAATGGGTTTGATGGGGCAAATATAGTGGCAATAAACCCAGTCATGCTGACGGTTAATTTTAATGTATAGGATATATTGAGAAAGAGTGATAGCAGAGTGGTGGCATCGGTGCTGCAGTGGCACGCGCGCGCTTCCGGTATGGCTGAAACGAGGGTTCAACTCCATCTGGTCTCCAGTGCTTGTTATACCACTGAATATCCGTAGAAGCATTTGAGCATTCTGAGTCTAACTGCGTCGCACTTACATCATATGAGTATTGCGAATCGCCTTCAATCTGCTTCATGATTGCCACGCACTCCTGTGATCCAACACCTCGCGCTGTTGAATTGGATGACGCCGCTCGATTAGCATCTGCTTCCGGAGCAACTTTGCTGGAAAGATTATCGAACTGTGGAACGGATATGATATAGAAATGTCAATTATCGAGATGGTCACTCACCTAGTAGCTGAACCATCTATCAGGGATAAAAGTCGCCGCCGGTATGCTCGACAATAGGAATTCAAATGTCGTGCTCGTGTTAGGGCGTAATGCCAAGAACGTCGTGACAGGGCACGACGTGCGTCATCGGTTACGCGATCATAGGCGAAGCGCCACCAAGCTTTGGGACTGAAAGGCATACGATGAGAGCTCTGCGAGTACTGAGTATGGAGTTATTATTACTATTATTATTGCTATTATTGCTCGATTTTGAGCTGAAGGAACTCATTTCGAACCGAAATTGCTTATGAAGACGCAGATAGAAGGCAAAATTATTCCGAGACAACAGCTAGACGATGTCATTCTGCTGCAACTACTCCGGTCGATAGGACGGTCATTTTCGATCCTCAACTGTTCAGAGGTGTTTTTCACGGGACAAAGCTTTTCTAATAAAATTAGTAATATTCAAAAGCCTGAATCTCGCTTGATCTCGAGGAAGGTGTTCTCAGTACACTGTAGCGATGAAATTAAACCTATGACATAGTCGGAGTGCTTTGCCTGCCCGCTAAGGCGCTGTGAATAGCTTTCCATTAAACTAGACTTATGCTAATTCAGTAGTACAAATCGCGGTGATTGCGAAGCTTCATATGATTTTTAGGAGCCTTTGTAGCCTGTTGTAGGAACGAAAACAAGATCACGTTTCACACCTGGCTTTCTTAACACATAAGAGTTATATGCACAAAAAGTGAGCGATAATTATGAAGTGTGAGAGCAGTACAAAGCACCTGAAATTTTGTCCCGAAACGGAAAAAAACCCTTACTGATTAACAAAAAGCACGCGTTGGTTGCAAAAAGCGACCAACTGCTATCCGCAAAGGGTTGGTCGAAACCTGGAGGATAACTCATCAGTACTTACCTCTTTGCAATAGATGTCATGGGGCGCCATTTCCTATGTTGACGTGCACGCTCAAAACGAGCCCATTCTCTGTTAAGTGCACGTAATTCAGCAATTTGTCTTCGGCTCATCTCCATCGTGATTTTGTCTGGACGTAGAAAGAACTAAACAAAAAAAAGCTAAAGGTAGTACACTCTCTAAAAAAACTAGTAAGCGAAATACGACTGAGCACTTCTAGCGAACATAAAGCTCAAACAAAGCGAAAGAAGAACATGTAGACCGAAACACGACAGCTATGACCACGGAACTTACTTTAAAACGTGGGATTTGCCCCTTCAATGGGAACTTGCTGGAATTACGTTCCATTCGAAGCTCAGCACTACATGGATGTATTATGAAAGCATAGTTTGGATTCTCTGGAGCTAGGATATCCTGCAAAGATCCGTGGTTAAAATGGAGAAATTGCAAATTTTCGAGTAATCTGCTGCAATATACACAATTATGAAGAAGAATCAAGTCCTACCCGCAAATTCTTTGGATCGTCAATATTCCGTAACGTCTCTTGATTTGAATTCCAATACAAACTGAATCCTTTCAATTCAAGTTTTTTGAAAACATTCACTCCATTTTGAGGCTCGATGAATCCAGGTTTCTGTAAATAAAGAAAAATAAGAGACACAATATATGTACCGAGTGTAAACTAATTTGAATCAATGAGACGTCAACAATCTCATCATTGACAACGGCAATTTTCGCTTGGTTTCTGAATTTACTGCGTATTAATACAACTGTAGCTATATGTGAAAAAGGGATAAAGCTACTGTGTTGATCCCTGAGGAATGGGACCCCGCAATCGACATCATCAGCTTCGTTTGAACTGATTGAATTCTGTCGCACTTACACTGATATGCGGTAGTCTATCAGTACATCAAATCAGTACTGTTATCCTCCCAGGCAACCATGGTACCGCTTCATCGACCCCAGAGGGATCAAAATGATGAGCTTGAGTGCGAGATCCAACCATCAACCAACGACTGGTAGACCACATGTGTACCTTAGAGCATCTCTAACCACTGCGACATACGCGCCTAAATAGATCATAGAGCCTTATTCCCCTGTATGGTAGTTCACTTAAAGGCTAATTCCACTACTGCTGATCCTTATGTCCCGACTTTACATATTGAACAACTTTCAAGGAATTATTCAGTTGCTTCGCTGTCTCCTCTATCCACCATCCACAGTCTTCATTTACGTTGATCACAAGCACCCCATTGCCGTAGTGCTTCGCATAGAGGTTTTCCCATGCAAGTCTGGTACCAGAACACCGGCTCCGAATAGATGCTAAGCCTGGTGGGTTTGAGGTAGCGTGCAGTCACTAATCATGCGTGTAAAGAGCGACATCTCTGAAACTGCTCTGCGTATGGTGTTGAGGGACCTTCTCAAACGAATCTGTCCCCATAGATATCATCTTCGTGGACCCAGTCTCAAGTGACTATTCCTTTTGAGCAATAGAAGTGAACTGATCCGACAATCAGTCTTCACTTCTATGCTGGATTGCGCAGAAGTAAAACGATTTTGCAGAACCTACACTATCCATTTGAATGGTAACAGCAATATAACTACGTGGTGAACAGTTGCATTTCATGATCACATATGAGACATATGTACGACTTAAAATATGGGAATGTGTATAGAAGAACATGGAGCATATAAAGCATAAGATGAACGCAGATGAAGATACCCTTATATTTGATTTAGGGCACCGCAGCCGAGTAGTTGTGGTGCCTCGTCGCCGCGCACCTGGGATCAATTCCCAGCTTCGAACACTATCCGACAGTCAACAACGAACGTCCTATGGAACACCACAGCCATGTTATCCTCGAGATTGCAAGGAGACGTGCTCCAACGTTCTACGTTCAAAAAGAAGATGAAAAAACGAATCGAATGATAGAAATACTGGGATCCGCACAGTTTAAAAAAACACTGTGAAAACAGATCAATATAGTAGAATTTTTCAATTCGTAATATGACTAGAAAACTTCTTCTCATCTGCGTTCCTCTTATCCTACATGTACTCCTTGTTCTTCTATACAAATTGCCATTCTTAGTAGATATGGCGCTGCCATAGAGCTCAACTACGGTTGTACAGAACGTTCTGGGGCACCTTAATAAGCGTGAGATAACTCCTATGCATATCAAGGAACTAGTACAGTTTCACATGTGGGATTTTCCAAGTGAAAGCCTTGATATTATCCGTCTTTACTTTCACTTCGTTCTCAAGCCTCCGCCATGTCCAAGGACACCATAGAACGTCGCGCTCGGCGATTATTACTGCCCTAACGTATGCAGTAGAAACCTGGTCGTTACGTAAGCAGGATGAAAGAGCATTGGCGTTATTGAACGCGCAGACGAAAGGTCGATGCTAGGGGTATCGCGTATCTCGCAAATGAGAGAAAGGAAAGTTCTGACCTATACCAACGATCGAAGATTGAGGACGGCGTTCTACACGGCAGGATTTCGAAAAAAAGGTGGGCCGAACATGTAATGCGCTTCAACGACAACCGATTGACGAGAGACGTTATCGAGGAGATTCCTCGCAGATCAAGTGCTCTACAGGAAGATCACCGACCCGGTGGTCCGATTTCTTCACGAAAGCGATAGAAGAAAGATATGATGCTCAACGAATCCCTAGGGCGAGAAGGACCCACTGGGCTATTCTTACACGCGATAGAAAAAAACGGAAGAGTTGCTGGTACCCGCTCGAGTCAGTCGACGATCAACAGGACGACAGGTGATACAGGTGTACCACCGCCAGAGGCGGTCAAATAAAAATGAATTCTAATTGATAATCAATACCCAATACCTGTCAGTAAAAGTGAGCTCAATGTTAATACCGATTACCTACACCAGACCGCTGAGGTTGGCTGCCGGCAGAAAGAAGCGCTGTAACGTAGAAAGAGTGGTGTCAAGAACGGGCGTCCAGTATGGCAACACTTGCGCACGCGCAGCCTGATAGGGTGAGATGTGGGTTCGAATCCCAGCTGACGCAGAAGTTTTCGCACACCACTATACATCATTGGGTACATATAGATATATGTATGTACATGTATACATATACATATTATATATGCACGCACATCATATAAACATATATACATATGTATATATGCACCTACATGTATATACAGAGTGTGTAAAAAGTCTTGATGTTTTATTTTTTGGTAAATTTAGCATTGATATGATAATTTTTTATGAAGGCTGATGATTTTGTTGAATTCTCTGTTCAACTTTGGCCTAGAATCTGTTTTAAACTATTGGTCTATTATCAGTTGTGCTTAAGTTATGGATCGTAAAAATCAACGTATAGCTGTAGTTAGAGTTGCAAAAGACGGGAATGAAAACGGCTGTCATTGTTAAAATCGACTGGTTTCATACCAGCAAGTCTCTGCAGAGTCTGTAAAGGTTTCAGAGAGACTGTAGGGATTGAGGGTCACTCTCGAAAAAGTCATTCCATCACCTTGTCCACTCCGTAAAACATTCACAAGATCCGCTGCGAATTACAACGAAATCCGAAGCGTTTGATAAGCAAGATGGCTCGGTAAGCTCGGAATCAGGGTGTGGACGGTCCAAAACATTAGAAAAAATAAGCGCTAGATCCTTCAAACACGCTTTTGTCAACGTCCATAAAGGGAGGTGGAACATGGCAACGCCATAAACTGATCTCGTTCTGGTTGCCAATACTAGCACGGCGCGAGGTGCTTCAAACATGCGTTTACCAATATCTATAAAGGCTGTCGAACGCGGTAACGCTCTGAACTGATCTTGTTCTCCCTGCCAGTATTAGCAAGGCGCGAGATCCTTCAAACATGCTTATATCAACGTCTACAAAAGGAAGTGGAATACGGTATCCTGTAAACCGATCTCGTTTCTTGCCAGTACCAGAACGGCACGAGGTCTCAAACATGCTTCTACCAACGTCCATATACGGCCGTAGAACACGGCAACGCTGTAAACTGATCTCGCTATTCTGCCAATAATACCACGGTGCAACGTTATTCAATCTTATTTATACCAACGCCTATAAAAGGCCGTGGAACACGGCAACGTTGTAAACCGATCTCGTTTCGCTTGACCGTACTAAAATAACACGAGGTCTAAAACATGCTTTTACGGACGCCTGTAAAGGGCTGTAGAACCGGGCAAGGCTGTAAACTAGTCAGTCGATTTCATCCTCCCTACCACTACTAGCACGGCGCGACGTCTCAATAATTACGGTTGGAAAGACAAATCTGGGGCACTTTAGTAAGCATGAGATAACTCCGATGGATATCATGGGATTGTTACAGTTTCTCATGTAAGTTTTCCCCGATGAAGGCCTAGATATTGTTCTTCTATTGTCAACAATTAGGATCTACGACAAGCTTAAGCAGAAGTACACAGCTTTGTCATCACAAAGCGCGTTTTGATATAGAAAGATAATGCCAGACCTCACACTGGCAAAAAGAACAAAGACAAGTTTGATGGATTTGAGGAAGTCGAGGTTCTGCTGCATCCCGCCTATAGTCCAGATTGCACTCCATGCGACTTTGGCGTTTTCCATCAATGCTGCACTTTATGAAGGGCCGCCGATTTGAATCGTTCGATGAAGTTGAAGAAACGTGTCAAAAGTTCTTTTATTTGAAGCAGAAGAGATGGTACTTTGACCAGATCCTAAACTTGGCGAAACGATGGCAGAAAGTCGTAGAAAACGATGGCCTTTATTTTGAAGAATAGTTATTATTGCTCTTGTTTGAAATTCATGCATAAATTTCCGAATTTTTTAACTGCCCCAGGATTTTCTTTCCAAGCTAATATTTTCGTTGAGATTTCAAAAAAAAACATTGAGCTGTTTTAGGCTTTTCTGAGCCTTCTGGATACAATAAAGCCCGAGACACCTAATAATACCTTAAAATGCGTAATCGCTAGTAACCTATAAGCTAGCTAAATCAATTCTTTTTTTTTTTTGAAAACAAGGAGTGACACGAAGGAATCTCTAAACTTACTCCAGCCGCATTTGTCGTCCGCATAGTCATCGTTTGGATACGAACACCACAATTGAATACAAGTCCATTTGGCAATGATAAATTATCCTCGTAGCGAATATGTACATTATCAAGAATCAACTAAACAATTATGGATTAATACAGCCAGCACCAAAAAACGACATTCCGTGCGTACCAACAACAATCCTTCATCAAATTATAGTGTTGGTGTGTGGTGATGTGGCTAGTGCTGCTCTGTGGTACACACGTGGATGACTGATCGACGGTTCGATCCCGTGCTCGAGGCTCATCAAGCCTTCCATATTTTTGGTGTCGACGAATTAGTACCAGACTTGTTTGAGAGGGCAGCAGCACCGACTTTATAGAGCGATAGGTCAAGGCGAGTCATTGTAAAGACCAGATATGCATTCAGTCACCTCTAACAAAGCTCGGTGATGTCGAATGCACTGCGAATTTTCCGGTTGATCAACATCGAAAGCTTTCAGCCTTGTTCACAAACCCAAGCGTTGACATTGCTTGCTGGATATAGGAATGCATAAAAAGGATGGAAAATAAACTCTCGAGCTGACCAATCCCTGATGGACGCGCCTTGATCTCGACTTCATCGAGCATCGTTAGAAGTGATACGCATATGGCTCGTTTTCACAACGACCAGCGAGTCAGTTCTATCTTCCCAAGGAAGTCTAGTAACAATCTGCTAACCCTGACCTATGAAATGCTTGACAAACCTTGGGTCCGGATCGAACCATTGACCATGTGCGTGTCGTCGACGTCTCCAGCCAATGCCCCCCCTATACTATTATATACGTACTATTACAAACAGACCTGAATGTTATTAAGTACGGTAGAGATCAAAGATGCTCCCCACCATGTGTCTTGAGAAACAGGATCCGGTAAGTCAAGAAGTGACAGCAACTCGGCCTAGATTGATCGCACTAAGACGTTATCAAAAAGATTTCTAGTGATAAATCTGATCACCTTGTGTCGTTCTTCCAATTCGTTCAACATCTGCTCCTTCTTCTGTTGTTCCACTCTTTCTACGGCCTCAACATCATATCGATGATCGGGTGTGAGTGGTCCAATGACAACAAGAAACATCACTCAGCTTAAGAAAAAACTTCGTTATTTTATGTGAAAACTTCAAAAAAAAAATCAGCTCGGAACTAGAGGACTGCTAAGATCCAATAATTCTAGTTCAGAGGGGTCAGTGCCCGACCATTTGCTCTTCTGTATATAAAGCCTTGGAACAGGTTCAACTACCATTGAGATCTCGAGTGATGGATTTTTGCGATCAGAGTTAGTTTTAAGCTAACATGAGCCACCTCTATTCACAGATACGATTCAAGAATCACAAACTGATACTAGCAGAATTCACTACACATCAAGCTTACCACCGCTGAGTACGAAAACACAAACAGAACAAACTTCCTAATTTAAAGTCGTGCCGCATCGCTAGTGCGGACAAGTGAAGGCGCGCTTACTTCCTGGACAAGACCTGATCCTTTTCAGCTCACCAATGCCCTCAACTATTCAGGTTTTTGGGGCATTTATCAATTTGTTGGACATAAATCGTCCCCGTAATCGGTGCATTCGAGGATTCAGAATGCTGCGATAGATCAAACTTGATATAGGCCAGACGGTCATCACAACATTCTTTCAGTGCAATTTTGACCATGGGAAAAGCTAATTCTTTAGGCTGACCGCTTCAAGCGGTGGTATGATGATGTTATAAATATACCCATTGATGCAGAGTGATGAGCAAAAGTTTTGCATCAGCTGGAACTCGAACCCACATTCCACCAAATACGGGGTTGCGTCCTCGAACGTTGTACTACCGCCGCCTGTTTTGACACCACTCTGTCTACGCTACAACGCAGTTTTGCGCTTATTGGCTTGCAGTGAATCCCTTCAGTTTCTCCGTCGCCAATTTCAAATATCTTCAAACTTCATTTTCGAGCTCAAATGCAAACGATAAGATCTTAGAAATCCGTGTTGAACTGCTCGTACGTTAACACTTCAACTGAGAATGTCCAGGTGATTGAATCCGTTTCATATGCGCCTTGAGGACGACAAAGATCGCAATCACCCATGACCAGTTGACGACAACGCGACAGCCAAAGCCTAATCTTCGGAACCACTGGAGACGTAGCGAAAGAGCCCAGTGTAGCCAGCCAAAACCCTTCCGCCTTGTGGAAAATAAAGTGGTATCTGTGCGATAATCGATGACGACCAGTGCAGTTTGGACGTAGCTCGTAAAAAGACCCCAAAGCCCAAAATTGCACTCAATGAAGGCTTTGATGATGTTAGAAGAATGCTCAGGTGAATTATTCTAGAATGATTTACCAAATTCTCGCAAAATAGGCACAGCCCAAGGAAAATTTGCAGTCTCCAGCAAGTCCCAATTTATAGCTTACTCTTAGATCTGCATCAATTGGACCACAACACTGCTAAAAAGCAGTGAAAACCAGAATTTAATTAGGCGTCGAATGACATCTAAAAGCTTGTATATCAAAAGGAAGAAAATCAAAGAGATAATCAAGTGACTGAACTTAAGTGTTTGGTACCACGATGACGTTCTTGCCAAAGATATCAGCGTGATTACGGTAAAACTTACTTTCAGCACCCAAGGCTCACTCCTCAGACGAGTTATCGGTACAGATAATGTCAGCTTCCCAAGCAGACCGGCTTTCACTTCAATGGGCAGATCGAGTTTCCGTAGTGCACTTCTCTTCAGCGGAACATTTTCGAGCTCCACTTGGCCTATAGAACGATAATGGATTGATTAATCTTACAACTCCTACGCCCACACAGAATGTAAACATCCGAAACTATTAACAAAATGAACCTGACAGGAGTGCAACCGAGAGCTGGTCAGTGTTTAGATTCTCAAGATACTCTCCGATATAATTATTCAACACCCATGCCACAATATTTTCGAGCATTTCGAACTGAGATTCGCTAAAAAAGATAACATGATCCAACTCAATCAAATACAGCGAACTATTTTGAGATATGCCTTGCAATCATTTTTGAGCCACGCATGTCAGTGGTCTGTCAAGTAGGGCTGACTTAAAGAGCCGATTTTTTGAGATATAAACATTGTGCTCAACAACAATGCACCTCCACCTGCTGAACAGCGCATTCGAAAGCCATCAAAAGCTCATAACCCTCTGGGGACGGCGAGCATTCATTCGGATGCACAAATTTTGGGGATTTCGCTGGACAGAGCTTTTCCCTGGATTGTGAGTACTTATTCGATAGCTTTAAAAACGTTTTCAAAACGATTTTCATAGTTTGCGGGTTTCTGGAAAGGCTTTCCCAGTGCGCTGTAGCAGCCAATAGAAAATTACATTTCACCTTCAGCGCACATTGTCTGGACGGCTGGCGACTGTGCATGGTGACCGCCGCACTCATGCTAACGAAAGACTTTAGTGATAGCACGCGTTCACGGAAGAGTAAAACGCGGTTTTGATTCCCGTCTGGGTTCAAAATTTTGCATCCCTCCCGATAGTCTCAAACTAATATCTACATCAACGACTACAACTAGCAAGTAATAAAAAGAAGAATGCATATCGAATAACTACTAGAAGCTTGGGGAAATAACTCTGCCCAACAAAAAAGCCTCCAAATCATCGTCTATCTCACTGGACGCACGGCACCCCCAAAAGGTGAAAGTGGCACGACAATGGTCTGTTAGAGTCTAGTTCCACCACGTCATTTCTACTTACTATATTGTCTCTAACCGATAACCTCGTCTATGAGATAGAGGCATAAGAAAAATCGCTTCTTTTCCGTTTGATAGCACAGATCTCCAAGCCAATCCCTCACGCTGAATAAAAAGTTTTCGTAAAGAATGTTAGCAGTCATTCGAAAGCTTGAATCTCTGGCTAGAGACGTACGTGGCCGGTTTTTTGATATGACTCTTTTATAATGTTGTGAAATTCAGAAAAGAACTATGTTTTACATCGACTTCGCAATCCAACTATTACTTCGGAGGAAGCTTAGAAGCACATGAACGTGTAGAGAAATCTTCTGATGTTTAAAATGTTTGATCTGGAGTTTCTTCTAAAGTGGAGAAACATTTCCTAATCTAATTCTAAACTAAAGAAGTCGCAAACTAATAAGAAAAATCGCGGTGCCATCGATTATCTCGCCAGTTTTCGAATAATTACTAACACTTTTCATGAAAACTTCTTTTCCAGCGTAAGGGATAAGCTTGGAAATCCGTGCTACCAAACGGAAAAAGACCGGAAAACCTCGCTCAAAAACCTTCTCGTTTAGAAAAAAATGCCTTTTAGTGAAGAACTATGGAAACTAAAGAAGCCGCAAACGAACGAAAATTATTGACGCTGTGTAAAGGGATACCGAGCGTTATGGAAACCATGACTTTAAGCAGGAGTTGGTCCATGGTTTCATCCATTCCGAGGGTGCTACGACCACACCACTGAGGCCTTTGCTATGGCATCAATATTTCGGCGGACAAGGCATCGAAGCCGTTAACAACCAAACGTTAACGACTTCGGTCTAGTATGCACTATCGCCTTATACCGCAGAAAGAGTGATAGCAGAGCCAAGGCCTCAATGGTGTAGTGGTAGCAAGCGCCCCTTGAGTGGGGAAAACTCGGGCTCAGCTCCTAACCAGGATCAAAAGCTTGTATACCACCAACTTTCCTTTGGCTTATAGTTTTAACTTTACTATAAGTAAAGTAAGGAAAACTGCTGAAAGACTATTGTTTTTGAAAATGAATAAAGAACGTACTTATGGCTACGAAGATTTTCCTTCTCATTTCATGATAACACGATAATATTGTAGATTACGGTGGGTAAAGTTCTCACTGCAAAGTAATATAGAAAATTATCTCATTTGTGGTAGTTGGAAATATAGAATAACCCTGAAAAATACGGGTTACGTGACCCACACAAACAAAACAAAAGCCATGAAATACCAACGTTTATTTCATAATTACAACAAACTAACTAAACAAATAGCTACTCTTATAAAATTTCCTACAGAGCCGACAACAAACATTCCTCTCGCCGTTTGAAGAAACCCTGAAAAACAAGCATTAAGATAAGACTGACAAAGAGGAAAAGAGAGAATTCATTAGTGAGAGTCTTATCATTAAGAAGGAGGGAAGAGGATGAAGGCGGCCTTTGAGTTGATACCACAGGAAACACGGGCTACCAGACGATATATTCCTCGGCATTCCATGGACTTAGCATTTTTCCTTGATAAAGAGATGCAAGGGTGCTAATTATAGTATTCATAACGGCTTAACAACGATGTGAGCTGTTATTAGCTCACATTCATCCCTCGTCTCTTCCGCTCCGCGCAGATCTGGTACCCAACTGATGAACTTATTCCATTATTCCTATTCTTCTTTCAGATATTTGATGAATATAACGAAACCTACGATAAGTTCCATAATACCCTACAGAAAATTTTATACTTACTGACAGCAAAGAATGTGTAATAAGTTCCCGAAATAGCTGCACAGACTTTTTTGAGAAAGACTCACTAAACAAATCATTTTCACTATATTCATTGGGAATCATTAGCGTTATTTCTACTATCGATAGTTTTATTAGAGTCTCACCAATCCTACTCAATCATCTTCTTATGATAATTCTTATGATAATTCACGCATTCACTTACGATTACTTACAAATTTCATCACTAACAACCAAACTGTCATTGTAGCCCGTGACGCTGTAGCGTGCGTTCTGTGCAAGATTTCAACGTCGTTCTCAAGCGGTTAAATTAGATTTAACATAGAAAGGGGAAAAAGCAGAAGAGTTTTCCCAAAGTGTATAAGGACACAGCGGCCACCCCCCCCCCCCCTCTATTAGTGCTTGGAAAGCTCTGACGAGGCTGAAGTCACCGCAACGTTAGGCGCCGAATTTCATGGAATGAGTAGTAGCCTCTTGCAAGTTTCATTTAGCGAAAAGGACAGCTTGTAGAATATTTTTCATTGCTCGTTACTCATGACGAGATTTAGAGAAGGTCAAACGTCTAACTCACACTGTTAACAGTATCGTATCAAATTAAATAAAATAAAAATACTGATTTTTCAATCTATGACGAAGTTAATGGAAAATAGAACCTGGAAATTACAAAGCCCGTCATTAATTCATTGCTTACGCAAAGACGAAGAAATATATCATCAGTGACTCTGGGTGATGTGCAAACTTTCGACCTCAGGAGAGAGTTGAACCCGCATTTACCCATTCCGAGTACATGTGCTAACCACTACACAGTATGCATTGCTAAAACTGTTCCCACAATAAAGGTTGCACAAGAGAAAGTTTATATAAGTTATATAAGTAAGTATGTGCATGTTGTGCATAAATATGTATGTATATACATGAATATATATATGTACATATATATATATATTATATATATGTACACGTGTATACATGTTCCCGCTAAATACACACATATATGTATGAATGATAGTCGCCAGTCAGTATATGCGCGTGTATACATGTGTGTACATATCCGGTTGACTCCCGCGGACCCAAACTGGGCGTGTCTGCCAGCGTGGGTCCGAAGTCGACCGATATATATATATATATATATATTATATATATATATATTTGTCGCAGCTGTAAACCAATCACTATGATTCTGATATGTGCTTGCCGGAACAAACCCGTTTACGACTGGTTGATGAGAGCGAATGTTCATATCGCACAAACAGTGATAGCAGAACAATGGCCTCTGCAGAACAGTGGTTAGCACACGCCCTGCAAACGGTGTGACCCGGGTTCAACTCCAGCCTGGGTCGGAGGTTTTGCATCTAGTTCACTCAACATCTTCGGACATATAGTTCAAACATTATAACATCGCTTCAACAACGGCAAACCTAAAAATTGTTATAGATCGAAATATATCACCTTCAGATTTATTGCGGGTAATGTCCATGTTGTTCGTATTGATCTCTGATCCTGAGGGCATGCCATCGACCGTAGTCAACCCATGTTGAGGACACGGGCTGGTAACTCCAAGCCTTATAATCCCAACGTTCTCCTTCCAAATGCTTCACTCGCTGCTCAATCTGTCTAAAATCCATTTGGTCTACACTCTAGCCAATGAAAAAAATTCGCTCTGCACTTGGAGGTCTAAGCTTTTTTTTTAATCAAAAGTCGCTCCTTCTCTAGGCAAAATATTCAAAATCACCTATTGGTACGATTTAGCCGTGGTTTGAATTGACCCTTTCGAAATGGGTTTTAACTAGACAAGACACACATCTGCGCTGTTCGTACGGCTCACAAAGTGGCGCGTTCCCGGATAAAAAAGAATGAGAAGCCCAACTAAACTACTTCATATTACAGATTGAATGGATATAGATAGAAAATAATTAGGTTCTAAAAAGATTTCTCATCGTCATTAAATGATGGAGAATTACTGGAGAGACCTCCGGGTACTTTTCGGTCATGAAGGACAAATAAAAACCGACCTCATTCACTAAACGGAAATTCTTCGTAGAAGTATTCGTGATCATTCGAAATGATGATTTTCTGGCTACAATCCCATATCGCTAGATTTCGAGAAAGATTTCTTTTGATGTTACTACAGAAGGACTATCGGTTTCCAAATAAAGAGCTCAAGCCAACGAAAAAATGCGCGACTGAGGCTAGTTTTCACTTTGGATTTTACAACATTATAAAGGATGATTTGTAAACCTGCCACATGTACTATACCCTGAAATCTCAGATTTAGAATAGTTACTGACACTCCCCACGGACGTCCCTCTTTGAGGGATCCCGCCCGGTTAGTCGCGAGGGCACGTGGCGCGTCCCCAGGTGGTGGATAGGGGAATAAAACGCGAACCAAAAGCGACCGTGTGCTTCCCAGAGACGCAGGTGGATTCAGGGGACGAGCTCCCTGCTTCTGCAGTGCCGACTTGACAAAACTCTATTTCTACGAGTCAAGTCGGCCAAAAGCCTGCAATCAAGCGGCTGGGAAGTACATGGGAGGCGGTTAGGAGTCGCCTCCAACAAATAAGCTCCTCCCGCTCCTCCGAGAGAGACTGGCAAGCTACTCGTGAGTACCCAGCCCCCACGTTTAGAGCCTGGCAAGCTACACGTTGGGTATCAAAAATGCCAAAAACAGTAACAAATATGGGCCTCATTCCCCTGACCTCGAAAGAGCCCCTGGTACGGCAGCGCCAGGTAGGACGAGTACGGAGAGGCTGCTAAAATCTCAGGGCCGAACTAGGCTGCCAAGATCGAAACGGACTAAAATGACGATCTGTACCTACAATGCAAGAACCCTTGCTCAACAATCCGCTGTAGAAGATCTGTTGATTCAAGCAAGAAGAATAAGGTACGACGTCATTGGCCTGGCTGAGACGAGAAGGCGCCATCCTTTTCACGCTGTCTATGACACCGGAGAAGAACTGTTCCTTGGAACATGCGATCGCAGAGGTGTCGGTGGCGTTGGCGTCCTCGTCAAATCGAATTTGACCGTGAACATTGATTCGTTCGAACAACTAACAACCCGCATCGGACGATTACGGTTGAAACGATGTGGTTCTATGCCGGCTTTGACCATCTTCGTTGCTTACGCACCAACATCAAGCTATGACGAAGACGAAGTCGAAGCGTTCTATATGGACCTCGAAAAATTCTTCAGAGAAGATCATACATTCTTCAAGGTCATTGTCGGAGATTTTAACGCAAAAATTGGACCTAGAAGAACGTCTGAAGAACGTCACATAGGGACCCACGGACTAGAATGGAATGAACAGGGTGAGAGGCTATCCGAGTTTATCATGACGACCCAAACCATCCATGGTAACTCGCAATTCCAAAAGCCTCTCTCTCAGCGATGGACGTGGGAGTCTCCCAATGGAGAGTACCATAACGAAATAGATCACATCATAGTAAATCGAAGGTTTTGCCTGACCGACGTCGCTGTTGTTCCCAAGTTCTACACGGGATCAGACCATCGCCTCCTTCGCGCAACGTTCCGATTTTCGAGGAGAGGAGAGAAAGCCGCTAAATTCAAACAACGAAGTCCCAGAACTACCATAAACTGGGATGTATTCAAATCATTAGTCGGCTCTTGGGAAGATACCGTTGTCGACAACATCGACGAAGAATACGATCGACTCGTTGAATATCTTCACGTTGGCGCTAAAAAAGCCGAAAGTTCTAAGGTCACGAAGAGACGCTTGTCTCCGCAGACACTCGAGCTGATACGTCAACGTGGAATCGCACGAGCCGCAGGCAACCGAAACCTTACGTCCGAACTTGCGAAACGATGCAGAGAAGCGATAAAAGAAGACCTTAAAGAGAGAAGAGCAGCAGTTATGGCAGAAGCTGCAGAAGCTGGGAAGAGCATTCGCAAAGCCCAGCGAGGCTTCGCCAACTATAAGACCAAGATGATTGCACTCCGATACCCTGACGGGACACTTACAGCTTCCAGAAGGGCTATGGAGAAAATCATCCACCAGTACTACTCGGATCTCTTCGCTAGCCATGTTCTCTTACCGTCATATAAATTGAAAGAGGATGAATATGTCGTTCCACCGGTCCTTCCTTCCGAAATCCGACATGCTATATCGTCGGTGAAAAACAGAACAACACCCGGTCCAGACAGGATTAGACCAAGAACACCTGAAGAACCTGCCGCCAGTTCTCATCAACACCCTGGCTCGGCTCTTCACTCGCTACCTGTCAGAATGCAAGGTCCCTATTCAATGGAAAACCAGCAAGACCGTATTGTTGTTCAAAAGGGAGACCTTCACGACATAGGCAATTATCGCCCAATCTGCTTGCTGTCCGTTGTCTATAAACTCTTTACTCGAGTCATCCTGAACAGGATTGACAGAACACTGGACGAAGGACAGCCATGCGAACAAGCAGGGTTCAGAAAAGGATTTAGTACCATGGACCACATCCACACGATCACAAGACTCATTGAAGTTTCGCGAGAGTACAAACAACCACTCTGTCTCACTTTTATCGATCTGAAGAAAGCCTTTGATTCAGTGGAAACAGAAGCGGTTATAGAGGCTCTGGATAACCAGGGCGTCCCTACTCGGTACATAATGATCCTTCGTGAGCTTTATAAAGATTTCACGACCAGAATATCTCCATTCTACAACAATATCACCATTGACGTAAGAAGAGGGGTTCGACAAGGCGATACAATATCGCCAAAACTATTCACTGCCACCCTACAAAACGTCATGCGAACATTAGAATGGGACGAAATGGGAGTGAAAATTGACGGTCGACAATTAAACCATCTTCGCTTTGCTGACGATATCGTTCTCATAACACCAAACATCAGCCAAGCGGAACGAATGTTGACTGATTTCGACAACGCCTGTGGAAAGATCGGTCTTCAACTGAATCTAACGAAAACAATGTTCATGAGGAACGGATGGGTTTCTAATGCCCCATTCACGCTCAACGGAACGACAATTTCCGAATGCTCCAGTTACATCTATCTAGGTCGTGAAATCAACATGATGAACGACCTAGCCCCAGAGTTGAGCAGGAGGAAACGAGCGGCTTGGGGAACGTTTAAGAGCATCGAAGATGTAGTGAAGAGGACAAAGAACATCCGACTCCGTGCCCACCTTTTCGACTCGACAATTATCCCTGCCCTAACGTATGCAGCAGAAACCTGGTCGCTACGTAAGCAGGATGAAAGATCACTTGCCGTTATCGAACGCGCAGTCGAAAGGTCGATGCTAGGAGTATCTCGTATTTCGCAAATGAGACAAAGGATCCGAACTTCCGACCTACGTCAACGATCGAAAATCAGAGACGCCGTTCTACACGCCAGGATATCGAAAATAAGGTGGGCCGGACACGTGATGCGCTTCAACGACAACCGATGGACGAGAGCCGTTACCGACTGGATTCCTCGGGACGTCAAGCGCTCTAAAGGAAGACCACTGACCCGTTGGTCCGATTTCTTCACGAAAGCGATGGAAGAAAGATATGATGCTCAGCGAATTCCTAGAGCAAGGAGGACCCACTGGGCTACTCTTGCACGCGATAGGGAAAAATGGAAGAGTTGCTGGTACCCGCTCGAGTCACTCGACGATCAACGGGACGACAGGTGATACAGGTGATACTGACACTCCTATGAAAAGTTCCTCTCCAGCGAATGAGATTGGTTTTCATTTATCGCCTCATAACCGAAATGTACCACCTTCGCAATGGTGTTTCTAGCAAGAAGAACGCCCATATGTTTTTCGTAGCCATGCGAAACAGTGGCTAGCCGAAAACTTTCGCCATAGCGAAAAGGTTGGTCGAGAAATTATTTTTCCACACTATTTATTAAGACAAAAAAGGATGCTTAGCAACTACCTCCATCTAGCCTGGATTCCTAATTTTTCGTAGTAGGCGAGATTTCGTTCGTGGTGTTCAATATCGGAGACGCCAAAATGTTTCGCCCACCACTGACGAACAGGCGTCCTCTCAAATTGCCAATAATGTGGAGGATCGCCCTGGAAATAAATACCATAAATCGAACTCCACACTGTTACCTTGAATGCCTCAAAATCAGGAGAGCAAGTTTCAGAAGAACAACCTTCTTCTCCCGTAAAGATAACGAACTAATGTGTAAACAGTCCTCTCAATGATCTATCTCTTCATAGTAGCAATGGGTATTTCTGTGTGTTAAACCACGATGAACGGTGGAGCTCTATCTTCATTCAATTTAGATAAAGACATTCGAAATTTTCATCAAAACATTAACTAAGGGCAAGCTTTCTCCAAGAGATGTTGCGGCAGTTTTCGGCTCCAAGAGAACAAATGAATATTCGACCTAATTCGCTACACAAGGATTTTTCATAAGAGTGTTCGCAATCATTCGAAAGCTTAAATCTTTGGACTAGAGACGTTGCGTGGCCGGTTTCCAAAAGACCCTTTTATAATGCTCTAAAGTTCAAAATAAAATTATGCTTCACAGGCGCATATTTGTCGTCGGATAGAGCCCTCATTTGAACTACAGCAATCAGTCGATAGCGTAAAAGTTGAAGATTCCAGCGCTGTGCTTGCTGTCTGGGAAAGACCGTTTCTCCGCAGTGCATCGGGAGAGTAAGCTCAAATTAACATACGCGCAAGGGATTTTGGCATTTCTACGGGGTAAAGCGTGGCGCAGGGTGGATCATGGCTCGCCTTCAATACGCCGGTGGATCGATTTGATCCATACCGCTGAGCTAATCGGAAAGTTCACGTGTGCTTTTCGTGCTTCCAGCGAAGCGAAATAGTTGAATTATAGGGATGATGTGAAACGTAATTTTATTTGAAACTTTACGATCGTATAAAAGGGTTTCTTCTTACGAAACCGACCAGTAAAGTTCTAGCTCGAGATTTGATCTTTCGAATGATTACTAAACAATCCTATGAAAAATTCTTTCACAGCGAATGAGATCGAATAATCATTTGTTCCCTTATCAGCCGAAAAAGACCCATGATGTTTCTCTATATTATACCTAGTCGTAACTAGCAACTGCCTACAATGGAAATGCACGAATACGATCAGTTCTACTCGATAAAAGGTTGAAAAGGATAAAGCTCTTGTCATTGATCAACAATCCCTGAGGAATGGGGCCATGCTTTCGACTTCATCAAGCACTTCTTTGAGGTGACTGGATGCAAACGTGGCCTTATCAACCACTCGGTTAGTCGTGGCCTACCAGTGTATAAAGTCAGTGCTGGTATTCTCCCAGACGAGTGAGGTACCACTTCGCCGAGCTCAGAGAGAATGAAAGGCTTGATGGCCTAAGCACGAGATCGAACCATTGATCATGTGTGTTTTGCAGCGCACTTCTGACCAGTGTGCCACACTCGCTCTCAACTCGATAGAATATCCAAATCACCAGTGTTGCTCTGACAAACTCACGAAGCGATAACTCAATACTCACTCCCTTTTGCCTTAGCAGACACTAGCGATCTTGATAAGTAGCAAATATTTATTTATTTCCTACTTCTCAAGAGCTTTGAGCATCGCCTGTCGAACTGACGGATGTATGCCTAAGCATAAGCGGCATGCACTGCGTAGCCTTTCAAGATATCAAGCTAACAAGATTCAGATGCTTAGACGTCGAATAGGGAACTTGCACTGAGCGACGATTTGATGAAAAAAAAGACTAAAGATCGAAAGAGTGGACCTCTACGATTCATTCGTTCTTCTAAAATCACTCAAAATCGGTATGCACACTTTACGGAAAGCATGATCACGGCGCATGTGCGCAGTGGTTAGAGGTGCTCTGCGTCGCACACGAGGTCAATGGTTCGATCTCGCGGCCATGGCTCACCAAGCCATCCATCCCTCCGGGGTCAGTAAATTGGTACCAGACTGGTCTCAGACTTGTCTGGGAGGATAAGCAGCACTGACTCGGTTCAGCGAGAGGCTACCATCGAGTCATTGTTAAGGCTAGATATGCATTCAATCACCTCAAACAAAGCTAAAAAATGGAGGCGAATGTATGGCCCATCCCTCAGGGATTGATCAACGCCGAGAGCTTTATCCTTTTTGGCTTTAACATGCTCATGAGAGGGCGCGTGCGGCGCAGCGGTTAGAGACGCCTTGCGATAGACACGTGGTCGACGATTGGCTCCCGTACTCACGCCTCACCAAGCCGTCTAGATCAGCGAATCAGTACAAGACTTGCCGAGGAGGGCACTGACATACATTGCGAGGCCAGAATGCGCCTTCAGCTACATTAGGCGATGTTTAATGAGGTCGAATGCATGATGTATCCTTTACAAATTGATCATTGCCGAGAGCTATCCTCTGGTGGTAGAGCATGGAAAACTTGGGACACAAAAAAATTTCAGTTTGAATTTCGTCATTCAGTGTCTTTGGTCCATGAAACTCCAGCAACACTACTGATTCTTCACCACTAGATACTACTACTTCTGTCAAATAAAGCACATCCAGATGAATGAAAACAGTGCTAACTTCAGGATAATCCTGTAGTTCACAGGTTCCATAGACGATGTGGTTGTAAGCAAGGCAGATAACAACTGGTAAAATACCGATTCCGATAAAGTAGAAATGGCAGTAATCCTGAACAAAGAAAAAGTACCTACACACAAGTTCATATTAACTCTAACTACTGCAGAAAACAAATGTATATTCTATATCAAAAATAACAAAGAGAGGTGAGTAGTAACTCCGAAATGAGGGATACAAAACTTGGGTAATCAAACATTGCAACAAATGGGAAAAAAACCGCCCGACGGAAAAGTAGATTTCTACAAAACTAAAGCAACTGCCCACACAATGAAAATATATGTACGTATATATATATATATATATATATATATGTATATATAATGTATATATATACATGTATATATAAATATATTTGTTTACGCGTGTATACGTACGGATGTATATATACGTGTGCATATGTGTAGCATGTGTAAATGGACATATTTATGCATATGTGCACTGTATGTATACACACGCATCTACATGTATATATATGTATGTACATATACACGTATAAGAGTATATATACATATATACGTGTACATATACACATTACGTATATATATATATATATGAATACATATATGTATATATATATATATATATAGTGTATATGTGATGTAAACTCACCTTAATCCTGTTGACAACGAGATGAGCAGGTCGTTTACGAAAGAGATTAGCATGCGATTGCCGAAGAGTTGGCATAATAAAAGTGGTGGGTTTTAGAAACCCACGAGACACTGATGGAATCATTTTACTTAGTGATGCCATCTTTGGTTGAAACCACCTGAAGTAAAACACCTAGAGAATGGTCAATAAGTGATATGGAAGGCATTGATAACCCTGGCCGGAGCTGAACCCGTGTCCCACCCTTTCTGTGGGGGCGTGCTGACCACCGCACTACTGGATCCTCTCTTTTGCTACCAAACTTTCCTTGGTGATGATGAGACGCAGGTTTCAACTCCCAATCAACGTTTAACCCTTTCGGGGTCATGAACGCAACCCGCTGCGTGATCAGTCTCCAACGTGTTGCGTCTAATAATGGCGTCTAACAACGTAGCGCGCTGAGCCTCAGAAGGACACGCTGAGGGTTATACGCGATTGTTAGACGGGGTTGTTAGACGCAGCACACTCCACTGCTAGACGCCATTGGCTAGATGAAGCACACTGGGCTTGGAACGGCAGACGATTATGTCCATGGTCCCGGAAAAATTAAACGTCGAGCGGGAGTTTAACCTGTGTCGCACCCTTTCTGTGGGAGCGTGCTAACCACCGCACTATCGGATCTTCTGTTCTACTACCACTCTTTCTTTGGTGAGGATGAAACGTGGGTTCAACTCTCGTTCAATGCCTAACACTTTCGGGACCATAGATCCAACCGCTCGCGTCTCTAACCTCCCGCAGGTTGTGTCTAACAATAATGTCTAACCGGCAGCATGCCCTTGTTAGACGCGGCAGGCTCCGTCGTTAAACGGCACTGTTGGACGCAACACGCGGGGGGTCAAAGAAGCAGACAGTTGAGTCCACGGTTCCGAAAGTGTTAGGCGTTGAACGGGAATTGAACCCACGTGTCATCCTCCCCAAAGAAAAGAGTGGTAGCAGAATAGAAGATCCGGCAGTGCGGTGGTCAGCACGCTCCCACAGAAAGGGTGCGACACGATTCAACTCCCGCTCGACGTTTAACCCTTCCGAGACCATGGACCCAATGGTTCGCGTCTCCAATCGCCCGCGGGCGTCGCTCCGTTGTTAAACGGCAATGTTAGACGCAACACGCGGGGCGTCAGAGACGCAGAACGTTGGGTCTGCGGTCCCGAAAGTGTTGCAGCATATCACTCAGCATTCTCGGAAACACAAACAGTTAATTCAATGTGGTATAGTTAGGGACATATTTCCCTCTTACAGTAGCATTTTCACACTTGAATATAAAATTTTTTGAGATTATCAAAATTCAAAACTAAAATAAAATTTAATTAAATTCAGACTAAAAGGGTGAAGATCAATTTTTAACAGCCTCTAAAGTTTATGGAATTGATCTCCGATCAAAAGGCTTGGGAGAGCTAAATCGATATGCATTCAAGCTGCTTACTTCGAGATGTTCCGCTTTCCCCTTGATCTACTAGGAGCTGCTCCGCTCCGGGCAACTGACGGATGACTGTGGGTCTTCCCAGCCATTTTTGAACAATCCCCTTCCGCTTCCCTTTCTCCTTCCCCTTTCCCCGGTGACAACTGGACAAGTCGGATAGGTACGAAGGAAGGAATCCGCTGCGAAACATTTTACACACGATGACGTCATCGAATAAACAAAAGATAAATAAATAAATAAATTCACTGGACCGATTCGTCTCAAATTGCACGTTGCGAACCGATCCCTAACCCTCTATTTTCACGATCTCTCGCTGATATTTTGCGACAACACTGCTCAGAGGAAATATTTTATTTTGTAAAAGAAAAAACCTTACAACTCACCAAACCACTCCTCTAGCGGGTTAGGGCTTGAGGGTTTTGGAGATCCGGGGTTTGGTGTCGTTCCCAGGTGGGTGGGCACTCGTCCTGCGCCAACGAAGGATAAATTGACGTAAAGTCAGGGAGAAAGTGCACTTCTGTGCACTTCAAACGTGATCAGTGTGGTTTCCTTGCTCTCGTAATTGTGGTGGGTTCTTTATTAATTGAATTGATTGATTATTGATTAGCTGTCTTGAGTTATCGATTTTTGTCGTTCAAAATCAATAAATTGAGAGGATTGAGAGGATTTTAAACTGAGGAGAAAAGATTTTTTTAGTTTTCAGATTTTAGTTCGTATAAATTCACCACGTCCGCTCAGAACACGCTGTTTCGACGGTATACCAATGTTTAGTTTGATAAGTCGAAGTAGAGAGCGCATGTGACGCAGTGGTTAGAGGTGTCCTGCGTCGCACACGAGGTCAGTGGTTCGATCTCGCGCTCATGGCTCACCAAGCCATCCATTCCTCCGGGGTCGGTAAATTGGTACCACACAGGTCTCAAACTTGTCTGGGAGGATAAGCAGCACTGACTCGGTTCAGCGGGAGGCCACCGCGAGTCATTGTAAAGACCAGATATGCATTCAATTGCCTCAAGCGAAGTTAAAAATTGAAGACGAATGCATGGCGCATCCCTCAGGGATGGATCTACGCGGAGAGCTTTATCCCTTTTTTATCTTTTCAAGTCGAAAAAAAAATAAAGGATAAAGCTCTCGGCGTTGATCAATCCCTGAGGGATGCGCCATGCATTCGACTTCAAAATTGAACTTCGTTTGAGGTGATCAAATGCACATCTGGCCTTCACAGTGACTCGCAGTGGCCTCCCGCTGAACCGAGTCAGTGCTGCTTATCCTCCTAGACAAGTCTGAGACCTGTCTGGTATCAGTTTACCGACCCCAAAGGGATGGATGGCTTGGTGAGCCTTGAGCGCGAGATCGAACCATTGACCTCGTGTGCGACGCAGAGCACCTTTAACCACTGCGCCACATGCGCTCATAAGTCGAAATGCGAGGTTATAATAATCTTATTCCATAGAATCCTCAAAATCGTCATAAATCTCTACAGCAGTTTTGGTGTGCTCTGGCTTGTTCTGGTGTTTCCGTCCTCGTAATTTTTTTTAATTTTGAAAATTTTCTGGTTTTTCTAATTTTTCTAAAAATAAAAGAGATTTTGGCACTTTATTGCTATCTGGGTTCCAGAAACAAAAATCGATCTCGTGGAGGAACTTTTCACAGGAGTATTGTAGATCAAATGATGTTCTTTCTATTTAACCGCTTCTAGCGGTGGTGTGATGTTCTAAATAACTTAGAGTGATGTGCAGAACTTTCGCCTCAGGCGGGACTAGAACCCGCACCTCACTCTTTCCGGGAATTCGTGTGCTCTTTCCGTTGCACTATTGACGCCCACTTTGCACCCTACTCTTTCTACGCTATGTGGTGCACAGATAGGTGCGCTATAGCGCAGAAAGAGATGTGCAAAATGGGCTCCAGTAGTGTAACGGATAGAGCACACGATTCTCGGATAGAGTGAGGTGCGGGTTCTAGTCCAGCCTGACGCGAAAGTTTTCATAGGAGTGTTGGTGATCATTCGAAAGCTGAGGTTCCTGGCTACAACCATTCGTCGCCGATTTTTATAAAAGACTGTTTTTAAAGTCTTTACAAAAGGAAATTCCTTGCGTTACACACGTGCGTATCTCTCGCCCCGACAGAGCCAACCATTACGCTATCGTGTGACTACTAATAGTCCAAAGAGAGGGCTCTGCTCGGCGAGAAATGTGCGCGTCTGAGGTTGGTTTTATTTTGGAGTTTACAGCGTTATAAAAGGGTATTTTGAAAACCGGCGACGTAGGGTTGTAGCCTGAAGTCTCAGCCATCGAACGGTTACTAACACTCCGATGAAAAGTTCCTGTCCAACGAATGAAGTCGGTTTTTCATTTGTTCCCTTAGTGCCGAAATTTTTTTCCTTTTGACTTATTAATGGAAAAAGCTTTGATCTATCAAAAACGGTATACTATCGTAATTCATGCCGAATTTATACGAAAAAGTCCAAAAAATCTGAAGAAATCTTTCGTTCTCTTCTGTGTCTGGAATCTCTCTAAATCCCCTTATTTATAGATGGTTTTTACAGAGTTTAATAGATAGAGCTGACAATGAGAAATTATAATGTTTTGACTGCTACTTATTGCCTAATTATTTTTTTCGCAGAACTTTTTGGTTAAAACATATCACATACTCGTTTAAGCTTGTCCGAGTAATGGTTTGATCTACGTATATTTTCACTTTTATCTCTAATCATTTGTTTTCTTTGGTAAATTGTTTTTAGTTTCCAGGCGATGGATTTACTTGCCGCGTTCACCCGGGCCAGTGGTCTAACGACACGACTTCTATCTAGGACTTACTCTCCTCTCGTCTCTTCGGTTCAACATGCTTCAGGACGATGGTGGCCTCAACCAGAGTAGGGTTATCTTAGTTACGATAGTTATACTACTATCTTAGACCACAGCAAGATAGCACAGTGTACTGCAATCACTACTACTGCCATTGTAAATTACAGCTTTTTTTGTTCAATAAACCCTAGATGGTTGGCTGAGTGCGCTATAGGGAACCGATCTTTGGCTTCGAGGAAAGCCAAGTTTGAAAAATTCCTCATTTTGGCACGGCTTTACTTACAATTACAGAATATGAACCTGTATGTGCTCGTTTGGTTGTTTTGATGACATCAATAGATTTATGCGAAATTGGCGACCACAGGGTACCACAACGGAAATAAGAACGTTATTCTGTACAGGATGAGGTAACCCAGTAGCTAGTGATGCGGAGTATCAGGAAGCAAGGCACTGGTTTGCATGGACTGGTTTGATCCCTTTCCTCAATAATCTTTTGTAGTCAGTCAACAAGCATCTTAGTGATTGCCTCAGCTCGGCTACCTCCAAGACTATAAAGAGTCGCGAGATTGAAACACGTGTATGGGTCTTCATAAGTCAGCCCTCTTCGATCGACCACTGACATGCGTGGCTCAAAAAATAATTACCAGGCATATTGAAATTTGAGATGTGGTCTCAAGAAAACGCTCAAAACGAAAGATTTGATACATAACTGGATCGTCTCGACCAAAGCATTCTTTAGCTGTCATAGAGAAGACGAAGTTGTCAAGCACCTGCCGAGACAGAGATGTTCAAGGACTTTAGTGGAGGATGAATGACGAGGAATAAATCAAGTGCAGCCATAGTAGATTTTGATAGCGAGCCATGTAACTAATATAATAAAAAAATTAGTCACACAAATTCTCGTTTAGTGTCATAATGTGAGATGTAGTAATGAAATATCCGCTTATTCTTGAGGGTGACCGCCGTTTGATCTCAAGTAACATGCGTGGACATTTTAGCACCAAAGGGTTAATTTCATGGCCCGTTTATTTCCAACAAATCTTATGATTGGGATGCTTTTTTTCTAAAGAAGTCAACTAGCGAAAAACTTTACTTTACCTCTTACGGCTCCAGGTGTCTCGATGGACTTTGTTCTGTGCTTTCATGTTTAGACATCAGTCAAAGTGATGGAGGTATAGTTGCTTTGTTGGAGAAAAGAAAATCTAAATCATCGGGAGACGGTTAGTGTTTCAGTTTACAAACACTAACACAGTAGCGCGACAGGGTCGTCGGTGGGTGGGCGTGCTTCAATGGCAATGTGGTGAATTCCTAGTAAAATTCAGCTTTCCTTGTCACTAAAGAGGAGATTATCGTGATTATGTGATAGAATATGGTAGAAAAGACGTCAACAAGGGCATGATTAGTAGAAACGACGGAAATACTTCCTCTAAAACAACACATTTTTGAGAGCGAGGAAGTCCTCAGATCCCTCAAATAGATCATTGCGCTCTCTTTATACCCTTTCTCTAGGTGCATACTGAAAAGTCCATATATAATTCCTTATAGAAGTTGTACGTTGAATGAAACGAGTTTTCCAATCAGAGTTTCGCGCTTTGCATTATGGAAAATGGGTGAAGAGAAAATGAGTTAAATCGCGTGGCTTGATTTCCTTTAATTCCACTGCGTAGCACGCTAATGCTGATTGCCCTGTTGCGGTGCCGCGGTCGGTGCATGAAATTTCATGCACTTGGTCCTCAACGTGTTGAAGAGATGTCTAGGAGTACTAATTACTATGCAAAGCATCCAACCCTACGCAGGAGTTGAACCCGTGCTTCACTCAC
This sequence comes from Parelaphostrongylus tenuis, assembly GCA_019055375.1. Lineage (NCBI taxonomy): Eukaryota > Metazoa > Nematoda > Chromadorea > Rhabditida > Metastrongylidae > Parelaphostrongylus > Parelaphostrongylus tenuis. The sequence continues at coordinate 206,312 of JAHQIW010001651.1, forward strand.
ACTGAAGGCGCCCCTAACTTCAGATAGTGTACGTATCATAGTTGTCAGCATAACTGGGTTTACTGCTGGCATGTGTTTATCCGATCAAACCCGTTAAAGGTTTCTTGCTGACAGCTTGGATAAGAGATATCGGAGAAAGAATGGTAGCAAGCGGTGGCCATCGGTAGTGTAGTGGTAGTACGCGCTCCAAATTTGGGTGGACGGCATGTTCAACTCCCGCATGTAGTCAAATGTTTTGCGTACCTCTCACTGCTTTTAGATCTCCTGTTAGTATTGAGAGCACTGACAGTTTTCTTTCGTTTCGAGTGTTTTCTCAAGACAGCTTAAAAATATAATATGCCTTGCAATCATTTTTGAGCCACTCATGTCAGTGGTCTGTCAAACAGGGCTGACTTATAGAGCCCGATACACGTGTTTCGATCTTGCGATCTTGTCAGTCGGGCAGTTACCCTTTCTCGTCTTTTGCTAATCTCTGTGGGTGCTCCAGTCCCCACACTAAGAGTTAGCGACGACGAACGCTTTATACTCTATATCCAGTGAAAAACCACTGACATGCGTGGCTCAAAAATGATTGCAAGGCATATTGAATTTTGAGCTGTGGTCTTAAGAAAACACTCGAGTTGAAAGTTATGATACATTGAATATACTTGCCACGAGCAATCGAGTGTACAACACTCTATGTTCGGTGAGTTTTTCACTGGACATAGAGTGTAAAGCGTACGTCGTCGCTAACTCTTAGTGTTGGGGACTGGAGCATCCACAGAAATTAGCAAAAGACGAGAAGGGTAACTGCCCGACTGACGAGATCGCAAGATCGAAAACACGTGTATCGGGCTCCATAAGTCAGCCCTGTTTGACAGAGCACTGACATGCGTAACTCAAAAATGACTGCAATGACAGTTTTCTGTTCAATCATGCCTTCGTTTCTCCGATAAAGCAGATATGCCTGCATCAGAGCATCAAAACTCTTCTTAGAAGCAGTAGAATAAAGCAATATTATATAACAGGTTCGGTGTTTCCACAAAGTAAATTTTAGATCCCGAGCTGACTTCTCCATAAATTGCTGGTAGCCACAACCAGTTCCGATATAACTGTCTCCACTTCAAGCGGTGACGTTCGTCTGGTGAAGGAGGATGCGGCTCCAGTCTATTATAAACCAAAGGGAGAGGGAAAAAGCGGCTTTCGACCTGGTACCATGGAAGAATGGCGAAAAACTTGCAAATTATGTGCTCTTCGAAGCGTCCATGGCTAAAGTGAAGGTTCCGTGGAAAGTTTACAATAGCCTCACGAGGGACGAACGGACAATATACATGGCCCATCTGAAAGCAGTTGAACAACGAAAAATTGACCTACAAGGATCCATTCACTGGTTATGTTGTGTTAACTGTGTCTCAACATCTGTACAGAGGCAGTTGTTGTGGTAACGGCTGCAGGCATTGTCCTTATAAGCATGAAAATGCTCCAGATGATGTTAAAAGATCGAAAGTCTGGAATGGTGCCTATTATGTTTGATCTATTTATATCAGATTTATTTATATTTGATATCTATTATGTTTGATCTATCTATATTTGATATATGTTCTTTATAAATCTTAATGAAGTGTGTGTTGAAGCAAAATAACTAGATGGCAAAATGAAATTAAATGCAGTGTCTTGAGCCCATTATTGTTGTAAGTGTCAAGATTGTATTCAAGGATGTCGAAGAACATGCAAAACATTCAGTCCTGTCGGGAGTTGAACCCGCGGTTCACCGAAATCGGGCGCGCGTGCTGCTGCTACACCTCCAAGGTAACCGAACTGCTAGCACTGTTTCTTAATATAGTTGCTAATAGCCTCGATGCTTTATATCGAAGAAAGACTCATGGCATGCGGTAAGCTAGCTGGTGTGGCGGTGGGACGCACCCCTGGTATAGATCAGACGCGGTTTCAATCCCCAGCTGGCGTAAAATGTCTTGTATAACACTTGGGATCGTTGGATTAACATTTATTATTTTATAACACTGTTTCAAAAGCAGTAAAATAAAAAACTCAATATAATTCTGTCATTAGGATGCGTTTTTTTCTACCTTTCTAGGAGATGACCTTTTGCACTTTGACCTTTCCCACTTTTTCTACAGACTTCTAGCAATCATTCGATGGCTTGAACCTCGGCGATTTCAATGATTAGCAAGGTTTCGTAGGTCTTCTTAGAGCGTTGCGGTAGTAAAAATAAGATCACTTTTCGAGCGTTGCTAAATCCATACACGTAGTGTTTGAACTCTCATCTACGCAGCCATCCATACACCTTAGCTGACAAGATATGTGCGCCGAATGTCAACTCGATTTCATTTTCGCTGCCTACAGCGCTTTAAGAAGGATCTAAAAGAACCAAAGCATTGAAATCACCGGATTTCGACTATCGACTGAGTACCAAAAATTTGAGGAAAAACGAAAAGGCCTTGTCCTCAAATGGTGGAAAAATGCATCCCGGAGAGTCAGAACAGTATCTGAAATTCTAGTAGATTTCAAGAGTGTGTCATCTTGCATATGTCATTTCGAAATGTTTAGTGATATCCTAAATCACTACCGATGCCGGGAAGATTTCTCTGTTATCTGGGGATAGTCTTCATTGTTCTACACAGTTTTTTGAGATTACTACGCTTCATTTTATCTCTGCAAAAACCTATTGGATCTGACTCATCATGGTAATGTACTGAAATTCAGCTATGAGATGTCGAAGCATCGCACTCGTCCGCCATGTAGGGGAATTCATCGACGGACTCGATGTAACGTAGTGGACAACTCGGCGCTAGGCAAGGAAGCAAACATATCCGGAAAGCGGGCATACTGTATCGATGTCTACAAGCAAGGTCGTCGCAAAAGACATATGCCTCATGCGACACTGGGCGATAAAGTGGGGATTCATTTCAAAATGTGTCTATTAAGGATCTCCTAAAAATAAAGAATATCTTCCTTTTTGAGATCCTTGTCGCGATACGTGGACAAATGCGAAAAGCATACGTTGTCGGCGCAAATACTCACGTTCACGACTCGCAAGCATGGAATTCCCGGTCACCGACACGAACAATATCGTTTTACTAGACGAAGAAGGTGAGTGGAAATTTGACGAAAACCTTCACAGAACAATTCCTATGAGTGCTATGACGCGCAGATGCAAGATCCTTGGACTCTTCTCAAAAGGGCTAGACAATCAGAGTGGTGATTAATGATTCAGTTACTCAGAGATGAGACATTTGATCTCATCTAGTAGCCAGTATGGGACAACACCAGTTCAGCTGATGGGTCGTATATGCAGAGATAGTAACAGGTTAGATGTTCTCATAGGCAACGGTTTTGGCTAAGTGTCAGCACAAGGAGGTTATTTACCGCGATGCAAGGCTCTCACTACCTGTCGAAGAATTATACTGTGCTTTAGCACTCTCGTTGTCATTAGCAATCTCTAAGTCCAATTCAACTCTCGACCACCTCGAGGAGAAAGCGTTCTCTTGCGATTTGTAAAGTGTATAAAGCAGTTTTTGAGCGCCTGTGATCAAAAGCGCTTCTGCGACGTACACGTCAAGCAATAGATGGATGACGGTTCGATCCCATGGTCAAGCCCCATTTCTCCCAGGTCGGTGTTCAGAGTGTGGTGATAGCAGCGCTGATTCAAACTCATCGATAAGGCCACCGCGAATCATTGTAAGGATCAAGTATGGATTACCTTGGATGAAGACGAATGCATGGCGCATCTCTTCAGGGGTTGGTCAATGTCGACCTTATTCATCTGTTAGTAAGTAGCTTTCACCGGAGTGACCTATGTGTTCGACATGCTGTCGGTCGATCTCGAAAAGTACACGAAAAGCCCGCCTGAGGAAGGAATTTTTGCGTACTACTCCAGTCTCATTAGGATTATCATTTCAACGTCATATCACTGCTAGAAATGCAGTTATATCTAGAAAAAAAAAGGCTTCAGGAAATAGCTTTATGCGGTGCGCTAAGTACTAACACTTCGTACAATATCCTAGGTTTTTATCCTCTATGGTATGCTGCCTATCTATAATTTAGGTAACCCACTTGGAAATCGAATAATGGTGCCGATTCCGGCGAAACTTCTTGAGAACAAACACAAGGCACAATTCGCCAAAGTGCTTGCTTTGGCAAATAAGTTCATATAATAGACGTTTAAGACATATGTCACGTTGTTTGTGATTGTAGTTTATTGCTTATAAATACTATTAAAATGGCAATATTGCAAAAGGGACAACAACGAACAGACTAATAACAATGAACGATCACAATCAGTTAACAAATAACAACATTAGGCCACTAATCAGTCAGTCAAGCTTGGAAATGAGATCTCATAAAGCGTTATGGTACAAACATGATAAGCCACTTCCAGTTAGAAATCTGAGATGTTCTGCAAGTACTAAGGAAAATCGTATATCAATCATTATCAAACAGGATCTGATCAAGTGTATACATCAGATAACAACTGGAGCTACGAGCCGATTATCGCAATCCATTACTTCAACCCTATGGAGACAAGGCCATTTACGCTGCTTTTCAGACTTTCAGTAACCCTTCGGCAGCTTAAATCTTGGCGATATGAACTCTGCACTTATTTCCTGGAAAGACCTTCTTAGTAGGCTCTAGCGAGCGGAAGTAGAGTTGAACTTTCGCAATCGGTGCGCGCTCTTTACTTGACTAGCGTATGTGGACGGCTGTGTGGATGCGACTTCGCAATAAACGACCCGAAGCGGCTAGGGTTTGTGGATGGTCTTCCAACAGACTTTTACTGGTTATTTGATAACTTAGGTGGTTTTGAAATTGAGTTTGGTTTTCAATGAGATCTTCATAGAAACATTGGAAAAGCGGAAAGAAGATAACGTTTTGTAGCTCTAGTTTTAGGCTCAGTAGCAGGTTAATACGGCAATATAGTATAAAAATAAGCCTATAGACAAATTTTCCCCTACAATTTCCAAACGTGAAACTTAGGAATTTGTGCGAAACAGAAGGGTTTTTCAGTACAACGTATAGTACTGAAACTGCCGAGATTTAAGCTATCGAATGATCCCTGGAAGTCTGAAAAAAGCGAAAAAGGCCTTGTAGGGTTGAAAAAACGGATTGCTGTGAACAACATTTTACCCAACGAAAACACTGGAGTATAAAAAATAACAATACACGCGTGGTATTACACTTTTTTGAATTGAAACTGAATAAATGAAAAAATCATCTTCTTGACGATCTTCGAAGTAACTGAGGACTAGAATTGGATTCATGAGTATCTGATATTAGGTGCTCATCTCTCTGTGTAGATGGTGGACAAGCTTTCTGGAAACGTGTTAAAATAACACTGATTACCCATTGTATCGCCAAAACAGCATTTACTAGCAATGTGTCTGAAAATCAACTTGTTTCTGGGGATTCGGGTGATACTGGACAAAACATGAGGTTAAAACCTTCAAATATATAAACCACAAGACTCAAGATTCAAAACCGCAGCGTTGTTATGTGCGCTATTAACTCAGCACTATATATTTCCTTAGTTAATTATAGCGTGCAAAAAAATGTAATCAGATTAAAATATTGAGTGAAACACAAAATTTTCGACTCCAGTTGGAAGCAGAACCCGCGTTTCATCGATACCTCGGGCACATGTTACCACTACACCGCCGAAGCCATCGCTTTGCTACTACAAAAATAAAGAATCTGAGCAGGTACATTTGGAATAGCTGTTAGCTTCACTGCGTTTGATACTGATATGTGCTTACCCTAGTAAACTCGTTGAGGGTTACTTACTTACAACTAAGATAAGGCATAGCGAACAAAGAGGGGGTAAGGCGATGGCCGCGACAGTGTAGTGGTAAAACGTGGCCGCGGTATGGGTGAAGTGTGGGTTCCTCCTACACTCTGAGAACGAATTTTTTGCATACACTCAATACTCTTAGATATCTACTGTATAACATCATGACACTTCAAAATTGCAGTAAAAATAGATAATTCAGATAGACTGTGAGATTAGTTCCAGAAACGGAAATGCAGCTGAACGGTATTCAATTTGCTCTTACGCATATAGCTGCCTGATTTTGTGTTATAAAATCATAGAAGAGGCAGCACCTCATCAATAGAAGTTTCTGCTGAAGCGTTCCTTGAGATAGATGTGCTAGAGGACGATGGTGGTAAACAGGGTTTGATAAGAGACCGTCGGCCACGTTTCAACCGAACAAGATCCGTTTGTGATGTTGAGCCACACTCATTAACTTTTTGAGCCTGTAAACTGCGGTTTCATCTTTCAAAAGTGATATTAAACTGGATTGTAAAGACCGTAAATGCCGATAAATAGATATATTTTGCTCTCGAACATCTATTTCCTTTAGCTTTACAAAGTAAGACCATGTAGGACCTATTACCTCATCAGTAGAAGCCTTTACTGTATCGTCATTCTGAACAGATGCGCTGTCTAAGCGACTAGCAGAAGACGACGGTAAACATGGCTTAATAAGAGACCGTCGGCCACGTCTTAGCATAGTACCATGCGATTGTGAGTTCGAATCAGTGATCTCACTAACTTCTGGAGCCTGTAACGTCATGACTTGTTCGGTACCGGCCGCCCTGAAATAGATAATAATTAGATTTTGATACTTGTAAAAACTGGAATTTCTGCCTTTTTGAGTTGTGTAGAATCATCTGCTATGGGAGTAACCGCCGCTGATTCCTCAGATCTAGTTGGTTCTACACTGCCAAGGCTATTCACTTCATGCGACTTATCAGTTCCAAAGGCTGTTCACTTCAGGCGACTTATCAATTGGTTGATCTGACACTACCTCCTGTAAGCGATATGATACGAGCTTGAGTCAGAAACATACAGTATGTTAGAGGAGAATACCAACCTCTTTCCCATTACTGACTTTATGATTATTCATTCGCAAGAGAGGTTTGGCAAGAATACGACGTCTTCTCAACAAGTTCCCGCTTGATTCAACCGGATTCACAGAACTTCGAACAGAGAATATCCATCGACTCCGTCTCTATAACCAACACCAAACAGTAATGTGCGATTGGGAGAGAAAAATTTACCCATGCTTTTATGCAAATACTATTTATTACCAGACATTCCTGAAAGATATGGGCATCAATTCGATTATGGTTACCTCAATGTTTGCTGAAGAAGTGGCATCCGTATTTATTCTTGAAGTGATAATCTCTTCTTTACTAACGTTATCAACTGCACTTGTGGGTGAAATTGCTCTGTAACGAAAGAGATTTAGGTGTGGTACGGAGTATGTAGATAAGTGTGCAGGTGAGCTCGTTTTCATATGGTGGTGCTGTTTCATTCACCTGTCACAAAGGTGGAACTCCCCCCTTCCCTCCTCTAACAAAAGAATTATCAACACTCCATAAATGTCATTTAAATGCATTAAGAGTAAGCATAAAGAGAATAAAACGGATTTATGCACAAATGAAGAAACCTGCAATTCTTCCAGCATACTTTCTCCGTCCTTATGAGCTTGCACAGAGAACACCTTTACTTCAGTTATATGCTGTTCCACCTCCGATATCTTGTCACTGCTACTGTTTGTTGAATGCTCATGCAACCCATTAGACTGAACAAATTAATGTGTAGTACATTTGTACTTGAAACATATAGTATTTACGCACATCCAAATGTTGACCCGAATGAACCTAAAACATCAGTTCCTCTTGGAACCGATTGACTACCTAACTGACCGTTGTTGAAGATGGATCACAGTGAGTCGCGGAAGAGTGAGAAGCGTTGAGACGAAGCATTGCCGTGTGCCTAATATTTGGCTTAATTTTCCCTACTCGAATACGTCGCGTAGAACTGAAATTCAAGTGAAATCACAATGTTAAACTGAGTGAAGCTCTAACTTTATTATTTTAATGTCAAAAAACTTGCAACGAACCGACTAAGGGGAATGGGCTTCATTTCCGGTGGAGGTGAATCCGAAGACTCATTCTGAATAAGACGTAATGTTTAGGTCAATTCTTCTCATTTCTTCATAAAGCAGTTATAGCGCCGTCGATAAAAGTACACATGTGTACCATTTTTTCACCATTCTATTTGACCCATTTCACTGTCTCCTTTTTTATTATGCGGGTCCCCCGTACTTTTAGCAATCAATTCGCCCCGCATTCTTCGCTTGCCTGAAAATTTTACCTGCATCACGAATGTTGTAGAATATCAAGTACGTCTCACTGCATTCTCTAGGATGACGAAACTCCAGCGTGAGGTATTTGTTATTGACTGCCAGTGAGTGCTGCGAATCAATCCTCAGTTAGGCCGTGCCAAGCATCACTAGCCACTCGACCACTGAACCAGACCTCAAGCTGGGGAAATAAACCATACATGAGCGTACATACATAAGACACGCCTGTCTCCACAAACACTCGAATACTCAACGTGGAATCGCACGAGCTACATGCAACCGAAACCCCACCTCCAGACTAAGGAAACGCTGCAAGGAAGCGATAAAGAAGATCTCAGAGAAAGAAGAGCAACATTTATGGCGAAAGCTGCAAAAGGCGGAGGAGTGTTCGCATACCCAACCGAAGCTTCGCCAATCCAAGACCAAGAGGACTGCATTTTGACGCCCTGACGTACGACTTCCAAGAGGGCAATTGAAAAATCATTCACGATTACTATTAGGATTATTCCAAAAAGCCATGTCCTCTTGAAGTCAAATAAAATTTAAGAGGATGAATTTGTCGGTACACCAGTTCGCCACTCCGAGATCCGAATGATACAAAGAAAATAAGACCAGAAGATCTGTAGAACCTCCCGTCAGTTCTCATCACCCACTGGCTCAGCCCTTTATTCGCCACCTGTCAGAATGCAAGGCTACCAGCCAATGGAAAGAAAGCACACCATGTCACTGTTTCAAAAGGGAGACTATCACAGCATGGGCAATCATAGCCCGAACTCATTACTTTCCGATGTTTGTAAACTTTTCACAACGGTCGTTCTTAACAGAGCTCATGACCGAGAGGACAATCAGGCGAACAAGGAGGGACTCGAAAAGGATTTGATACTATGGACCACATCTAGACGATCACAAGATTCACTGAAGTGCCACGTGAGTACAAGAAATCGCTTATGCCTCACTTTCATCGATTTGAAGGCCTTTGATTGATTTACTGAAACAGGAACCACAGAGGTTCTGAACAGCCAGGGCGTCCCTACTCGATACATAAAGATTTTTTGTTAGCCATATAAAGATTTTACAACTAAAATATCAACATTCTATCACATCACTATCGGATGTGAAAAAGAGACCGACAAGGTGATATCATCTCGCCAAACTTATTCACTCCCACCCTCTAAAACTTCGTGCAAACCTTAGAATGCGACAACATGGTAGTCCAAAGCGACGGTTCACAACTACACCATTTGCGCTTCTCTGATAACAACGTTCTTATAACACCAAGCATCAGCCAGACCAAACGGATATTGACCAGTTTCGACAACGCCAGTGCGAAAGATTGGTCTCTGACTAAATTTAACAAAAACATGTTCATGGAGAAAGGATTGATTTTGGATTTCCAATCAGGCTCAACAGATTGTTTGTCTCCGAATGCTCCAAGTACGTCTATTTGAGTGAGGAAATCAACATGATGAACGACCTAGCTGCGGGTGAAGAAGGAGGAAGCAAGCGGCTTGTGGAGCGTTTAAGGGCATCGAGGATGTAATGAATAAAAGAAAGAACATGCGACTCCGTGTCCACCTTTTCGACTCGTTTTTCCTGTAACGCATGCATCAAAATCCTGATTGCTACGTAAGTAGGTTGAAAGACCACTTAGAGTTATTGAACGCGCAATCGCAAGAATGAGAGACCTTGTGGTGTTACTGAACGCGAAGTCGAAAGCTAGCGGTCCCGTATTTCGCAAATGCGAGAAAAGTAGCAGAGTTCAGTCCATACGTCAACGATCGGAAAATACATGCCGTTCTTCACGCCGGGTTGACGAAAAGAAGGTGGACCGGACAAGTAATGAGCTTTAACGACAATCAATGGACAAAGGCCGTATCGACTGAGATTCCTGGGGCTTTCAAACGCTCTACAGGAAGACCACCGATGGTCCGACTTCTTAACGAAAAGTCTAGAAGAAAGATATGATGCTGAGCGAATTCCTAGAGCCAAAAGAACCCACTGGACTACTCTTGAACGCAATAGGGTGAAATGGAATGATTACTACTGCTCGCTCGAACCACTCAACGATCTACGGGTGCGACAGGTGATACAGATGATATACAAATGTGTACACTAATATAACACGCAAATTATGCAGTCCCACTACACTGCCAAAATTCAACTCTACCGTAGGCTCTATCTTGAGTGCTACTCTCAATGCTGAAGGATCCTTGAGTGGCTTGTTCCGTCGAATGATATCCCGCTCCTGTTTTGACATATTTTCATGCGTAAAATGAGTACTAGGCGATGTGTTGCTTTCATCCTGCAGTATAACAAAGCAGTTTTACAAGTAGAGAACACTAATGATAGTAAATGTCGATGCTAAACTTACTGGCATCGTTATGTTGTCCAATGCCAGAGTTGCAACGAGTTCATTGACATTCTGCAAAAAGTGATTAGTGAACTTAGAAGGAAAACAAAAAAAAAAAAGACTCCCAACAAACGTATCAAACATTTTAACCAGCAAAAAGTGAAAAAACGAAATGGCAAAGACGGCTCTATGAATTAATTGTGTTAGAAGACTGCCTGAATGTAGAGTTTAGTTTCAAAAATACCATCTCTTCCTCCATTTTCCACACTGTTTCACTTATTTCTTACTTCAAATCAATCATTTGATTTTTTCCTATTTCCATACTTTTGATCTTATTTCACTAGAGTCTATAACAGGATAAAGGATAAAGCTCTCGGCGCTAATCAATCCCTGAGGGATGCGCCATGCATTCGACTTCAATTTTTAACTTCGTTTGAGGTGATTGAATGCACATCTGGCCTTTACAATGACTCGCAGTGGCCTCTCGCTGAACCGAGTCAGTGTTGCTTATCCTCCCAGACAAGTCTGAGACCTGTCTGGTACCAATTTACCGACCCTGGAGGGATGGATGGCTTGGTGAGCCATAGAGCGCGAGATCGAACCAGTGACCTCGTGTGCGACGCAGGGCACCTCTAACTACTCGCCACATGCGCTCTTAGAGTCTATTGATCACTTAAAATAGCAAAGAACACCGCTGTTCCATAAAACTATAAAGTCAGTCAAGCTATAGAAAGTTACCTGACTACCCAATGAATAAATGAACGTACAGCAATAACTTGTGAATTATTCCCTCCTTGTTTCAGTGGCTCGAGTCCGCTTGCAGTGTGCGTGATTTCCTTTAGTATGTCGTAGTTCACCTTATTCGATAGCCGCTTCTCCTACAAATTTCATAGAAATGACCTTTGTAAAGCATAGAATTACTAAGCAATGATAACATCCTCACATGGATTATTTTCTCCATAGCTTCAACAGCACTTGCAGAGGCGACAGTCTGCGTCAGAGGCGCAGCACGCTTTCGCTTCTTTTTTGCCGGACCCTCCTTTTCCTTTTCTTCTTCGCGTTCTTTTCGCCTTCAAAATGTATAAAACTAAATCAAAGGAATTATGTAGAAACTATGTATAAACAGTTGCAAAGTGCATTTCGTCTTAGCCAATCTCTTTTAGGTGTGAACCTCCTTACATACAAAAATCATAGACGTACTCGTTACATGCGGGATCTAGTGAAAGATATGCTGTTGGCCGGTATTTGTGAAATACCAAACCTTCGTTTAGAGTGCTTTTCTCGAGACCAGGCTCAAATTTAAAGTAGCTGATAATTATTTTTAGGTCATGGATGTGATCTATTAGCGGCAATTCTTGTACAGTTCAAAAAAAATTATCAAGCATATGGGAATTCAAACCTGGTCTCAAGAAAACATTCAAAACGAAAGGTGTATATAAACACTTGTATATACGTACATATTTGCATAACTAGTATACACATGTATAAACTACCTTTTATATGAAACTCAAAACTTGAAACCTTGAACAACTTCGCAGGTTAACTTATGTTAAGTCGTTCCAAAAGTTTTGTCACTAGAACGATGCACACCAGATTCAATAACCAAAAGTAATTAATATTGCATGATTATGGTATCGTTCAATTGTGCATTTTCTTGTGAACATTTTGATACATAACTTGCCTATACTTGCTCTGAGATGTAGCTGTCCTGAGAACAAATTCCCCTGGTACCCAGCACGAATGGCGCGCAGCGGAAAATGCAAATGAAGCAATGCACAAGATTATTGGAGCTTCCTTTGTACGGCCCGAACGCGACTGATCCCTTCAGACTGTTCTCTGCAGCTTCGAACATCAGGAATCACTTACTAGCCGCCTTTTCTGAAACGGTTCATCATCCCAAGCTCCATCAATCTTGAGCGCCGCTTCACTAGCATTTTCCCCAATGCATCGTACGTGCATGGATAACAAGCGAATTTGTTCCCAAGACAGCTCCATCTTAGAGCAAGTATAGGAAGACGTATATCAAAATGTTCGCAAGAAAATGTGCATTTGAACGACACCAATATATGTAATTCTAACCCTTTCAGGACCACTATTATAATCGCTACGCGCAGTTCAAATCCCAGCCGGCGCATTTTTTTCTTGATTAATTAGGGTTTTTCATCGTTTTGAACAGAAATCTAGATTTCTAGTAATATTCCATACTTCACAATTTTCTCTACACACTCATATACTTTTGGTACAAATATAACGTCTATGTTTAGATAAAAACTCTCTCTCACTACGCATTAGAGTTAGCCGCCTTCCCTATAAGGTCATATCGAAGTCCTAGAAAGATTCACTGATATTTCCAACCTACATAGATGAACCGGGAGATGTACGTAGTTAACATTACTGCCGGCTATAATTCCGATTTCTTCCAATACATGGAAGGCGACGTATATCGATAGAGACTACATGCTACAAGGACCCAGGGCGCACGTGGTGCAGTGGCTAAGGGACACTGCAAGACATACGTTTCGATGGCTGGACCCCGAATCCGAGGATAGCCAGACCATCCTTCCCCTGGGCTTTGCAAACTGGTAGCCGATATATCTGCGAGGATAACAGCACTGACATGATACATCGGTAGGCCACCGTGAGTCGTTGTGAAAGCCTGATATGCATCCAATCACCTCAAACGAGTTGAATGAAGTTGAGTGCCTTTCAGTCAACAGCCTCATCTTTCACTATAATCCATCATACAAATACGCTGCTGTCACCACTTGGAGAGCTTTTCAACTTAATTTTTTCCTTTTTTGGTAATCCATAACCTCATGTCCTGTTGACATAGGGTACCATAGCATGAGAGGAAGGCAGGTAGCCAGCGTTGATTTACAATATCCACTATTTCTCATCTTAAGAAACGAGAGACAAGTTTATAGCACCACTCGATGAATTTTTGAAAAATACTACGCTCAGGAATTTCGCAGTTTTATAAAAAAGAAACGATTACTCAGCTACTGTGAACGTATATGGAATTTCTCCAAAATTCTGTAGAAACCAACTGAAATTGAAGTTTTCAAGAGGTGCCAAAACTTGTAACCGTTGCTCCAGGCTACATTCACCACTTATAAGCAAGAACAACTCTTACGAGAACTGTGTTTTGAAACCGGTCAGTCATATAAGCGATGTAATTGCACTACTATGCCAGAACACTCACCGTTGCTCCATCTCTTTGACAAACTCTCCGTTCAGTTTCATCCAGAAACGTTCCTTCATAGCCGATTCCGACTCCGTTAGTATATACGTGTCTATCTCTTCCTCATCGATGCCTACAATCAATCGACTTTGTGGAAACAATTTCACTATCAGCAGATGCTAATACCAACCAGTGAGATCAAGAGAACCGTCAGGTAAATCTTGTGATGGTAACGGAGCAGCAGGTGAAGACGTCGCATTACTTGTTGGCTGTTGAGCAATTCCTAACGAATGAAGTGATGGCCCATACTGACGATAATCCGGTGCTTCTGTCCTAAGTATTCTTCGAATATGTAAGAAAAACCACATGCCAGCTGAAGAAAAAGATGGCAGTCATGCAGAAAGGGCGCATTTGGCGCAGTGGTTAAGGGGTGCCTTTTGACGCGTACGTAATCATGGTTCGACCTCGCAATTTTCAAGGCTCACCAAGCCGTGTATCCTTCCAGGTTCGGAGAATTGTTACACACTTGTCTAGGACGACAGCTCTAACTTTACACAACGACAGGCCACCGCGAGTCATTGTGAAAGCTAGACATACATACAATCACCTCTAATGATACTGGATGGTCACGAATACATGGCGCATCCCTTAGGAACTGATGGATGCTGAGAGTTCTACCTTTTTTGACAGCAATTATTGGCACCTGGCACTTTATTTAATTCGTTCACTATGGTTTCTTTCACTGTGCGGATCCCAGTACTTCTAACATTCAAGTTGTTTGACGTGTTCCTCTTCACCGGCGTGGATACTGGTCGAGCGAGTCTCCTGACAATCTGGACGACAGCCTGGCTTTGGCATTCCATACGTTGCTGTTGACTGATGGAGAGAGTTGCGAGGGGAAGGTTCGGCCCCACGCGCGCCGAAACGAGCATCACAACCACTCGGCCACGGCGCCCCCGAAATTATTGAATAATCGTGAGTTTTGATTGAGAAATCAAAGTAATTTCAACGCAAATTCCGGTATACAAGCACTAATACCTAAAAAGAACTACCTTTCTTCATCGCTATCTGCGGCACGATAAACCGAATCCATTATATCATTTCGTACCAGCGCTTCTTCTGCAACACCGACTTCGGGATCATCTGAAATCAAGTACGTTCTAGCGATGAACCAGTTGATATGGACCAAGTTTTTGGAAGAAAAATCGCGCTTAAACACTTTTGTCCATGTAACGGTGCGCGTCTGGCACAATGGTTGGAGGTGTGCTGCGACGCAAGAAGTGGGTGGTTCGATCTCGCGTCCAAAGCTCACCAAGCCTCCGACCTGCCCGTAGTATAGCGAATGGTATCAGACTTGTCTGGAGGTTTACAGCAATGACTGATACGTCAGTAGGCTACAGCGAGTCATTAGGATAACCATAAATGCACTCAGTTACCTCTAACGATTCGTGATGAAGTCGATTGCATGAAGCAACCATCAGGATCGATAAACGCCGAGAGTTCTATAGTTTTTATCAATCCAATCAATATCAAAATCGATCAATATCAAAATCGCGTAGCGCGGTGGTAGTGATGCCGTACATCACGAACATGGTGCAGGTTCAACACCGTCGCGGGCCCACCTAGCCTCCAATCCCAGGGTCGTGAAGTTTACACTATAGAAATCCGAAAAAGGTCTACTACCACAATCTAGATGAGAGCGCTGTAGCACGACGGTTCAAGGATCACAAGAAAAATCGACTATACCAGCATTGAACGACTTTCAACCAGCAGTCAAACCCACATGCAGGATAGTCAAAGAACGTCTTCTTCAGAGCCGCACGCGTCTAGTAACCAAATAAGGCACTGAATATAAAATTTTTTATTGAAAAATCGTACCTATCTCACCAGCCACCATTTTAGCGTAACAAGTGTGTTTGAACTTCTCTCGCCGCTTTTTTTCAAGTGCTCGTTCTAATTCCTCTTCGATTTCGATTACCTGGAGTGAAATATGTCAGAACATACTTATACAGAGACAATGGATGTAGTTTTTGCTCTCATAATACCTTGGCGAGATCACCAAAGGGACAAAAAATGCCTTTGCTAATGGGATTCTACTTTGATAAAGATTCTGGTAGACGAAAATAGGACGAAATCGCAAGGCATATCTTACATCCTTTTCCATCCGTGCAGCTGCCTCAGCTTCTTTAGCCAGTTGTTCTTCACGAGCTTTTTCGGCGACTTTCTCGAAATGCTGGTGGATCTTCACAATGTTCCTAGAAAAGGAATTCTCAGAAGTGAAGGAAAAAAATTGGCAATAAAATCAGGAATAGCATGATATTTACAATCAAGCTTACAGTTGGTACTAATAAAGGATAAAGTACTCAGCCATGACTAGTCCTTCACAAATGCGAAATGCACCCGAATTCATCAAACATTGTTTGAGCTGACTAAATGCATATTTGGCCTTTACATTGGCTCTCGGTGACCTGTCAGTGTCCCAAGCCAGTGCATCTACCTCCCAGACACGCCTACTACCAATTCACCAATTCCAAAGGAAGTCGGAAGGCTTCGTGAGCCTTGAGCGTGGGATCGAACCATCGATCATCGATTGTTCGACGTGTAGAAACACCTCTAATTACTATACCACACACGCTTTTTTCGACCAGTGGAATTACGCTGATCAAATAAAGCATTTCCTTGCGCTTAATTTGCATCTAACTATTTTTATTCTATATAAGAATAGCTATAACTGGGCGTTAGTCTGACCGGTTCACAAAAATGAAGAGATCTATATATTCTAAAACTCTTCCATTGTTTTTCGAAGATCTTTTGTGGAAAAATAAGACTCACAAGGTCGACCGTAGAGAACTCATCGATAGTTAAAGCAGACGAAGGAGTTTGACTGAACTCTTCAAGCCGTTTTCCTTACAACTGACTCACTGATGTGAACAATTCTCACAACATCACTGATCGAGCGGTTAAAATTGAAAGATCTAAAGATAAATTATTCTTAGAAACCAAGTTCTCTACAGTGTGTGAAGACTAATGCCGTAAAGCTAATTTGCTGTTCACCTTGCTGCTAGTAGTAGAGCGGCTCCACAAATACCTGTTGGTCGTCGTCCAGTCGACAACCAGTCCCGTTTCATCCGTTGCACCAATCGAGTAGCAAGATTTACAACCTACAAAATACTACACTAATTATACTACACGGATCTTTGATTTTAATACTTCCTAGATTGGTATAATACAATAAATATACATCCCAGAGTATTGAGTGGTACGCAAAAATTTAACACCAGACAGGAGTTGAACCCGCCTTACCCTTTCGGGGGCGATTATGGTTCTCTTCATGAAATACTGATAGCAAACCATGGCCTTAATAGATAACGGTAGCACGCACCCGTCAAGTGTGAAACACGGGAGGACTCAACTTTCATTTGAGAGTCAGCCTTTTACCTAGTACTAAAAATTATAACTACTCCTCGCTGATCCTTCGGAATCCTATATTTCGAGTGATGGAAGCTAGCAAGACAAAACGTATAGAAATGAATTTCCATGGTTTGCTTATCGCCTTACAAGTGAACGTTCAGAAAAATCCTTTCTTCAGATACTTTCAACTTGAAACAAATTCAAACGACAGACCTCTTTCTGCTTTTCTCCGAGCTCTAAAAGACATGCAAAGCGCATAACGTATAAACAAGGATCTGTAGAGGGTAAGTTGATACGAAGTGATCGAGATAAAAAGCTGAGTGTCCGTCCGAGATCGAAAACATTCACCTTGAATAACAATCGTAAAGTCAAATAAGAACTATAGAAGAAACAATTTCCAAGGGAAACAATACCTGAGTGACATCACTAAAGTCCAAAAGTAGATGTGCAGTGTTCTCTAGACGACAAGTCATATACAAACATGCGGCTGCGACATGAGATCTAAAAAAAGCTGTAGTTTAAGTATTTTTTACACATTACACATCCTATACATAAATATTTATACATTTATATTTTCTTATTTTTGGACATTATACAGGCTTATATTAGGTCTTCTCATAAATTTTAGCACTAAAGCTCAAATTTCTATATGCCTGCTAATCATTTTTAAGCCACGCATGTCAATGGTCTGTCAAGGAGGGCTTACTTATAGAGCCCGATACACGTGTTTCGTTGCGATGTCAGCAGTCGGGCAGTTACCCTTTCTCGTCTTGTGCCAATCTTGTGTGGGTGCTCCAGTCCCCACACTAAGAGTTAGCGACGACGAACATTTTACACACTATGTCCGGTGAAAATATCACCGAACACAGAGTGTCACACTTTTTTTGACAGACCACTGACATGCGTGGCTCAAAAATGATTACAGGCACTATCCAAATCATGCGCCATCAGCATGAACTAACTTCTGCCAGTGCTCATGCAATAAACCAATACCGCGCTCAGAGAACTCGTCATCCCTGGATTCAAAGAAAGTTGTCAATTCTCGACGCAGATGACTGGTGTCTCAACAATCCTTCTTACTCCAAAAGTGCTCCAGTGACCGGAAGATAGTAAGGCGGCGACAAGTCAGAACTGCACGGTGGATTAGCCAGCAACTCTCAGTCCAGCTCGGTCAACTACCTCTTTGCCAATCTGCAGCCTTGCGTTATCCTGAAGCAGAATGGGATTGCGGCGACGTCGACATGACAGGGCTTGATTACAGCGTTCAGGTGCTCACAACAGCCCTGGGCGCTGATCGGCTCTCCAGCTTGCGACAAGTCCCAGCGGATCGGCACGGATCGGTCTCACAATGTTCTGATTGATAAATTCGGTGTTCACTGCTATAGTGCCAAACCTTATGAGACCTACTACATCATAGTATATAAACGCCGTACATTCAAATAAAAAAGGCCATCGTTCCCATTAAGGGAATATCCCATGTGGAATGACGCAGTCCTTCTTTCTTTATATAAACGCTTTATATTATCGCTTCAAAAGGTCTTACTATTCATTACTACAGTTCAAGACTTCCGAGTGCACTGCAAAACTCTGGACTTCCTACAGGAGTTGAACCGGTGTCTCACCCTTTCCAAGGGCTCGTGCTGGCCACTGCACTACCGAGGGTGCTGTTGTGCTAGCCCCTTTTTTGCACAGTCCTTCCTATTACTATTCCCAGCACCCGATCTCACTGAGTGCATCATACAATGAATATGAAAAAAGATAAATTTATTAAACCCAAAAATCGTATTAACTAGTGTCGCACACCAGATACCTCATTCATTGTACTGTTAAAAAAAAACGTGACAGCTTATCATCAGCAAAATAACCAACGAAGAAACTCCATATCTAAGGATGTTTAGTGACATGGAAACCCTTAAACCTTGGTCTAGAACTGGGAATTGGACTCGCGTTTCATCCTTCCGAAGGGGCGCTTGCTAATTACTGGACTACGGATCCCTCTGCTTTTACAATTTTTAAGATACAAGGCATCGGAGCTGCCAACAGCAATAGTCAACGGGGTGAGTCTGGTAAGCACATATAGGTATCTAAGCCAGTTCCTCTTCCAAGGGCAAGACGTGGGTTCAATTCCCGTCCGAGATTCACAGTTTTGCGAATCACTTAACATTTTTCGAAAAGTAGTAATAACACCATAACACTGATATGAAAACAGTGTACTTTTCCTCTGTCTCAATCCATTTTTCAACACGTTGGTAACAGAACATATCCTGTTTTTCAGAGTTCAAGTGACCTTTGGATCGCTTAATTCTCGGCGACTTTGATATAGTATAAGGTATCTGAGGAAGCCTTCCAGTGCGCTGTAACGGCGAATACCGACCTGAGTTTAAAACTCCGGACGCATCATCGCGCGGGTCAAGAGTCGCGCTGCGCACAAAGATTTCAAAGCCACCTCGAAAGGGCGTGATTTTTGCTAATTCTTTGAAAATCTTTTTCTCCACTTCGTAGAAACTTCTAGCTTCTCCGTATTTCAATTATGGACGATACTTTGCTCTATCTATCTGCACGATCAAGTTTCTATTTTCATTTTATATTGTCGGTTAACCCTGTATGAAGCTTAAACCTAAGCCCAAGCGTGCGAAGCGTCATCTTCATCTCGATCTTGCAACGCTCCATAAGAACATTATCAAGAACCCGAAAGACCGACTTTCATGAAATCCGGCATGTTAATAATATAAACCCTCGAAAATGAGGAGAAAAGCTTAGGAAAATAATCTTGATTTGAAGCTTCACGAGGTTGGTATCTCTTTCCCCAATCGATTGTTCTTCTTTCCAGAAAACCCATCGACCGGAAAGAAGAACAATCGATTGGGGGAAAAGATACTAATCTCATGAAGCTTTAGATAAAGATTAGTTTTCTAAGCTTTTCTTCTCATTTTCAAAGGTTTATATTAACAAGAACCTTTTCAAAAATTTAGCTCCAGATTCATATAGAATTGTGCTATAAAATAACAACTAAAAGTCTGTCGGAAGACCACAAATCCTAGTCGAGCAGTGTGCCTCGAGTGTGAAATGTGATCTTATATGCACTGCTACAGCGCTCTAAGAGGGCCTTTTCAGAAGCAAATCTACAATGTTCAAATTGCAGAGATTTTCAGATTGGTATTCCTGAAAGTTTGAAGAAAGCGGAACGAGCCCTGTCTCCAAAAGATCGAAAGGAGAATTCAGATAAAGAAATTCTACTAAAAATGAACGGCTGGATAGAATTCTTGTGAAAAAAAAGACTTCAGTTATTTGTTCTACATGTGAAAACTGAGCGTAGTTTCGGTAGAGAAGAGAAACCGACCTGATACGTCCACGAGTGAGATGACGACTGACACACATTTTAAAGAAGTTATAGGCTGTATCGATACAGTGTTGGTTAATTCGCAGTTGACTAGCAATCTAAAATAGAATAAAACTTAACATTACTAAGCAAAAAAGACCTAAGATCTGAAGTGGAACGCACCTCTTCAATAACTTTTCTACCTTTAGCAAATGTAACTTCTCGAGATTCCTGTGATACTAAACCATTACCGCTTACACCAGCTTGACACTGTGCACGGTCGGCAGACACAAATTGACCTCAAAACGCTTATATTCCAGAGAAACACTTGAATCAGAATGGATCTCCGAGTCGAGAAATCATTCATTTCATCGTAACGAAGAAAACCCAATGGATAGTAGTTCAGAACAAGACCAATTCTATGCCTTACTCTCGGGAGATAACTGCCCAATTATGCTAGTGAGTACTAGGCACAGCGATTAACCCCAAAGACCTCAGCTAAGTTCCAAAGAGTTGCCAAGTGCTCACCACCAGTTCTTCTGAATTGAGCGAAGCTTTTGCTAGGCAAGTCCGATAGCAGTTTGCCGGCAGCGGGATGGGGTTATAGTTGACTCGAAGAGAGATTGTAGATTACCCCTGGGCTGGTTGTGGGCCCAGTTCACAATGAGCTGCTTCACTGATCCTTTCGAGACCATGGACCCAATCCTCTGCGTCTAAAACTCCTGGAGTGTTGCGTCTAACCATGCTTCACCTCTAGACGCCATTTTTAGGCGGAACACGTTGGAGGTTGGACACGCTGAGGCGGGTCCACGATCCCGAAAGGTTTGACTGTGTCAGTCGACCTTTCCTACCATAGCGGCAGAAACATATGTGGGAAGAAACGAACGATGAGTCGAACCTTAGCACTAACTCCTCTACAGATATACACAGAATCGGCTGCACTCTTCATATTTGAAAGATCTCTTTAGAGAAGAACCAACGATACATTTCAGGCTGGAACTCTTAGGATGAACCTCTCGGGGTTGCCCAAACCCTTAGGGATACGCTTTGCACTTGATTTGATTTGGGAGATTATAGAGCTGACAGAATGCATATCTGGCCTCTGAAATGACTCGTGATGGCATACCGATGTCGAGTCAGTGCTGCAATCCTCTCAAACAAGTCAGGTACCAATTCACTGACCCCTGAAGGGATAGAAGGTTTGATACGCTTGAGCCCGGGATCGAACCATTGATTGATCGACCACGTGTGCATCGCAGAGAAGTCACTGCACCACACGCGCTCTGCTACAAAGGATTTTAAACTAACGAACTAAATTACAAACCTACGAGCGTGTGTCCTGTGCCACCAGCTCTTTCTTGGAATTGATTCTCCGAAACGATGACCGATTCCTCCAAGACCGTACCGCATCTTGTGCAAGTGGAATCACCTTGGATACAAAATTATCAGCGAGTATTATCCTCGTAACACTCAATTAAGGAAAAAGCTAATAAATAAGGGGTAGAAGGGGTCAAGAAAGTACAAATAAAAAAGAGGAATGAAGAAAAATAGCAATGGATTTGGAGAGGAAGCAGAGAAACTGGGAAATACCCACCTCTTCCGGCATCCTCGTCGATATCGGAACATCCACAATGTGGGCACGTCCGTGACATATTTCATATAGGAGGAGGAGGAGTCAGCGGAATAGTTCGGTACCTGGCGTGGATCAAGACGATCAACCCGAACTAATTTCTCTTCCTGAAGCAAGGAAAAATCGATTTTTGAATTGAGAAATGAAAAATCAACGGCGAAAATCTCAAACGCGCCCCCTCCCAGCAAAGTAACTAATTCAACAAAATAATTTAGTCGAGACAAAAACACATATGGAACTAGCGGGACCGAACCAATGACCACCGGGGTGCTGCAGAGCACATCAACCACTGCGCTAACACGCCCCACAGTTGGGCGACATGCGATGGAAAAGAAACAGGTAAGAAGGGCGATGGAGTAGAACCCGGCATCGAACCGACGAGCCATTACCCCGATGTGACGGGATCCGAGACCAGAACTCGACGCCAGGCACTGTATCAGAGCCTGCACAATTTGCGCGTGAATTAAAGCGTGTTATCCGTGCCCTGCACTATTCAATATATACAGTATACGAAGGAGGTCGAGTTGTAGCTCTAATCCGAAGTGGGGGTCCTTTTGGTCCTGACGAGGTGTGTTTGTCGATCGATAGGACTGATTATGCCCTGCCATCTTTGGTCTTCCCGCTGGGTTTGATTGTGGCCAAAGTACTGACCGCATGAGGACGGCGTGTGTTCTATCCAATGCACGCGCGTTGCTTGGCTCTTTATTAACCGAACGGAGATCGTTCACTCGATTTCCGATAGTTATTCTATGGCTAAAAAAATGGCGATTCTACCAGTGTGCTTGCTTCCTCGAAAAATCTGTTTAATGCGGTATACTAGCGAAAAATGTTACGTCTCGTCTTCGGGTAGTCAACGCGTCGTTTCGTCTCCATAGCAGTTGATTGCTTAGACTTAGGCTTAGGCTTAGACCCAGGCGCTTAGACCTAGTCGCTTAGACTTAGACCTAGATTTAGGCGCTTGGACTTAGCTGTAGGCGCTTAAACTTAGTCCTAGACGCTTAGGCAGATAGGCTTAGTCTTGGGCCTAAGCGCTTAAGCTTAGTCTTGGGCTTAGGCGCTTAGGCTTAGTCTTGCGCTTAGACTTAGCCGTAGGCGCTTGAACTCAGGCCTAGCGCATAGGCTAAGCCTTAGGCGCTTAGCTCAGTTTCAGGCTCAGACTCTTAGCTTAGTCCTGGGCTTTGGCGCTCACGCTTAGCCTTGGGCTCAGGCTCAGGCGCTTAGACTTAGACGTAGACGCCTAGGCTCAGTCTTGGGCTTGGGCGCTTAAGCTTAGTTTTGGGCCTAGGTGCTTCGCCTTAGGCTTGGGCGCTTAGACTCAGCCTTAGATGCTTAGGGTTTAGGCTCTGGCCATGCTCAGGCCTTGGCTTAGGCTTAAGTTTATTCTTAGTCTTAGCTGTTGGTTATGGATATGAGAGTTCAGTTATAGCGCTTCGTAGCTGGAATAAGTTCACCATCCCTTGCCGTCTTACGAATATGCCTTTTGTAGTAGTTCTAATATGATTTGCTGGAAAATGTCTGGAATCAACTGTTATAACACTTCAGATAGAATTTGCCCAGCACATAGCTGTAACGTGACATTATCGATATTGATATTTTGAAGCCGAAATAGCATATATGGCAAGTTGAGCCTTCAAACAATTCGAATGAACTTAGGATCCCATGTGTAAGAAGTCGTTGGCTTTTTGTGAGAAGATCTCGCAGAGTGTTTCAATTAATAAACACAATGAAAAAGTAACATATGTTTCATTTTGAATGTCTTCATAAAAACAGCTCAAATTTTCAAATAAAATAAGTCATCCCTGTTTGACAGACCACTGAGATGCGTGGCTCAAATAATGATTACCAGGCATATTGAAATTTGAGCTGTGGTCTTAAGAAAACACTCGGAACGAAAGTTATGATATATTGAATATACTAGCCACGAGCAATCGAGTGCACAACACTGTCTGATTAGTGATAATTTCACTAGACATAGAGTGTAAAACGTTCGTCATCGCTAACTCTTAGTGTGGAGACTGGAGAAACCCACAGAGATTAGCAGAAGACGAGAAAGGGTAATGCACGGCTAACGAGATCGCAAGATCGAAACACGTGTATCGGGCTCTATAAGTCAGCCTTCATTGACAGACTTATGACATGCGTGGCTCAAAAATTATTCCCAGGTAAAATAACAGCTAAGCAAATATGCAAATGTTTTTATTTAGTTGATATATGGAAATCTAGAAAATCTATCTTGATTAGCTGACGCGAGATTGATAAACTAGTCATAGCAATTCAATGTTTTTAATCGGTCACAATCCTCTTTATTTGACCGCCACTTGTGGTGGTATGATGTTACAGTATACCCCATAATGGGGAGTGCTGTGCAAAAACATTTGCGTCGGCCGGGATTCGAACCCAGATCTGTCTTTGGGAGCGTATGCTAACCGTTGCACCACCGACGCTCGTTTTGAACAGCACTCTTTTTTTAACCCTATAACGCGTTGACTGCCAACAGCCAACCGTCGACGGTCTGGCGGGGCAGCCGCGATCGGCACTGAACCCACGTGCAAAACGAGCGTCGGTGGTGCAATGGTTCGCATACGCTTCCGGAAAGAGTGGGATGTGGGTTCGGATACCGGCTGACGCAAGTGTTTTTACATAGCACTTCACATTATTGGGTATCAGTGTTTTTATTTATAATGAAATCTGTCTATGAAGAGTCATTCAGTTTATTGAAAAATCCTCTTAATGAGTTTTCATCTGTCAATGACGTATTTTATGCATTTCATTTTTCAACCGCTGACAGTGACAGAAATCCGATAGAAGTTTGTTAGGATTGGTCCGTCAGTAAGAAAACGAGCCACTCTGTTCGTCACACTCAGCCACATTTCGATCAACTACTTCAGCATTACGATATTGGTGGTCTAAATAGAACCTCTGAATGAGCATGGACATCACTTTCATGAGAGTTAGGAAGAATGTTACCGAGAGTGTTCCCGAAATAGTTTTATGTGTTAGTGATAAAGGCACAATATCCGTCTCAACCATGCAGATACCGCTGCCCTCACGCCTCTGGAAGTCACTGTATGACCGATGATAACGCATGGATCGTTCGGACCGACAACGGTACAGTACATTAAGTGTTAGACGGCTGCAAATTTGTAAACCGATCTCGTTTGCTGGACAGGAACTTTTCATAGGACTTTTGGTAATCATTCGAAAGCTCAAATCTTGGCCAGAGCCCTAGTTGGTTTTTTTCTCAAAACATCCTTTCACAGCGCTATGAAATGCAAAATAAAATAATGTTTCACGCGACCACGTGTTTTTTTTTTTCTTATTCGCTTATATTTCGCTGGAAAAAAACTACTTCCTTAGAGTGTTAGTACTCATTCGATAGCACAAGTTTCGAAGAACTCAAAATGCATTTATTTTTTGGAAAAGCTCTTTTGATAGTGCTGTAGGAGAAAGAAGATGTTTCTGCTTCGAACCTTGCCGAACAGAGCTCTTTGTCTAGACTACTAGTAATCATTCGATGTCGTAAGTTTCAATGATTTTAAGGTTATGCTTATTTTCTATAAATACTGTTTATCAAGGAAAATCGACCAAGTTTTACATCTTCAACGGGCTTGTTTACCGACCAACTCACGGAGCCGGGGCCAGGACGGTCGATCACGTTTGAAAGATTGTTATTCGATTGGAATTTTTTCCACCAAATCGAGAGAAACTTCAGATTCCTACGTTGATTCTGATACCACGGGAAATTCTCTAACAATGACATGCTTTTCGTGCTTCCAGCCAAATATACACTTGATAAAAATGAAGGCGAAGGCAATTGTGAAACAGAGTTTTATTTTGGATGCTTCAGCATTACAAAAGGGTATTTGAAAAAACCATTGGAGGGAGTTGTAGCCAGGGAATCAAGCTTTCGAATGATTACTAACACTCTTATGCAAAGTTCCTATCCAGCGAATGAGATCGGTTTATAAATTTGTTGCCATCTAACATAAAAGTACCACATTATCTTCCAGTGATCATCTTTTCTTAATAAGAATGTGAGCAGATCATAGAATAGATTCAGTGAATGCATGCTTGCGCTTTTTCGAAAGTTTTTTGTTTTTAGCTTCCTCTTACCTGACAATGAACCAAACAGGCGGTGCTAACTGTGCATAAATAAACAGAGGTACATCCAAGTAATATAAGGAAAAAATTTTAAGAAGTTTTCTGTTTACAATGACAGAAACTTCAAACTATTACTGTAATGTATAATATCATAAAAATACCAGTTAAAGAGCAATCGAATGTACAACGTTGTACATTCGGTGATAATTTCACTTGAATTACAGTGCAAATCGTTCGTCGTCACTTGGCTCTTTATAGAAAGAATAGGGCTCCCGAGAGAATTGGCTAAAGACTAAAAGACGAAGGGTTCTGTCCTACTGAGGAAACTGTTAGGTCGAAACGCGTGTATCGGGCTGTACAAGAGCCCATTAACAGATCATATGACATGTTGGCTCAAATAATAATTGTGAGATATATTGATATTTGAGTGTGGTCCTAATGAAACATTCAAATAAAGGTACAATCTTAGTGTAATTGTTTCGCGTTTTGTTCAAGGTTTGACAAAAAGCTATAATTACCATAAACATATCCTATTATTCTTTCATTTCACATTGCTTTCCGAAGGTACTAACAAAAATTGTTTCATAAGGGATTGAAGGAAGTCGATATGCGCGATTTGTCATGAAGTTTATCGATGTCATTCCTGAAAGTGGAGTGTCACCTTCAATGATTGTCTACAAGATATCTGATCTGCTTGAAATGATCAGCTCCGGATTACTGAGCTATAACGTTAAGAAAAAAAATTAGGTAACAATCTCCTTTTGTGCCGGAAAAGTTGATGTTGCGTATAGGTAGTAATGGCGATCTATTTCCGTGAATCATTCGTTATACTGAAGTCGAGAAATAGAATTAAATACTGGCGTCCATCATTTGGACGTGGGTTAACAAGTACTGCCTCGCATTGAAGAAGACTGTGATTGACTTCCACAGTTAACAGGCTTAAAATTCCAGATATCACAGTAGGAAAGAGGCCGGCACGACGATGCTCTTCCAGTACATCAGTAATATGAAATGAAATGGAAACCGAAGTGAAAATCAGGTGTGCGGAAAAGAGCTGCTACAATAGCAACCGGATTTTCTTCCATAAAACTGACAGCCGCATTTTCAAACGATGCACGATCGACTAAACGTCCATTGCGCTTTTCTTAATCCAAATCTTAGGGCCGTTCTAGGCTGCCTAGATCGTAGCGGGATAAAGCGGCGACCAATAATGATAATGTACTTGCACTCATATATCAATCTTTCATAGAGGACTTGTTGAAGTATAGAAGAAGAATAAGATCCTATCTCATCAGTCTGGTCAAGACTAGGGGACATCACACATTTCACTTTGTCTACGACATCGGAGAAGAAATGTTTTTCGGAACATGCGACAGAAGAGGAGTCGGGAGGCAGACATTCTCGTCAGCACGTGATTAGTCATTAACGTCAATTTATTCTAACAATTCATGACCGAGATCAGGCGCCTACGATCAAGGCGGTTTGCAATGTGCAGTATCTTTTCAAACAAACTAACCACCGATTTCTATTTTATTCGCTACCATGACCTCTGATTATTATGTGAAGCAAGGGGATATGAAAAGCAACAGATTTGTATTGTAATATCCTTTGCACAACTTATTACAATTGATTGAATGTCAAGAGTAGTATGAAAACGCACTCTAGAAGAAGCACTCTTCTCCACAAATGAGTTTTATAAGCAGCAAAATGGAAGAACGCTCAAAAGGATATGGTGCATCACAGTCATAAGATAAGGAGGAAATTATTCTTAAGCAGCGAAAAACCTTTTCGCAATCCCGTTCGGTACGGTAGTTGAAATCACTGAACGCATTGCGAATCGCGGAGCGATAGCGCTTTCGTCATTTAATTCGAGTTTTTTTTTAGCTCTAGGGAAACCCTACAAGTTTCTTGTATTAATTTGTCTTTCCACGATTTCTTGGATTTCTTGCACACGATCATATGTTTTTGGCTTATATGCAACTCTTGGGTATAAAGAAAAGCTCTTTTTTCATTACGCAATCATATTGTTGTTGGCATTCATTTAATTGTAATAAGTTGCAGAAAAAATATTATGATTCAGATCTACAATAAATAACGAAAAGTTGTCTAAGAACGACGCTGTGCGCAGCGACTTTGATTGCCGTCCTCAGAAGGCTAAGGGATGAATTTATCTGTCATCATCCAACTTGAAAAAAATTAAACTATCTCGAAATTTTCACGCAGGATCAAAATTATTTTAGTATAACTCATTCTAGTGAGGCGTCTAAAGCGTTACTACTCATTTTCATATAGTGGATAGAATGAGCCTTCAGCGTTGTTTATGTTCTTCTGAACTTCACTTAGAGTATCACAGCAGTTACACGATTCTTATTAGAGGCTTCATTTGATAGTGGCTGATGTTTAGCGGTTTCGTTGCCTGCAGAGCATTAAAATGCCACAATCCACTCAGTGAAACACTTTCAAAAGCTCCTTTCATTATTATTTGAGCCAACATGTCATGTGGTCTGGTAAAGGCTCTTGTACAGCCCGAGACACGTGTTTCGTCCTTACAGACTCATCAGCCGGGCACAACCCGTCGTCTGTCGATCTTTTCATAGTCAGTTCTCTCGGGAGCGTCACATTCCTTATATATAGTTATCGACGACCTACGCTTTACACTCTTTGTCAGGTGAAACATTCACCTAAACAGAGCGTTTTTCGCACTCGATTGCTAGCTGGCTGGTATTTTATCATATTATACCTTTCGTTCGAGTGCTTTCTTAAGACCACGCTCAAATTTCAATAGATCCTTTCATTATTATTTGATATGATAAAGCACTCGAAGGAAAGGTATAATATGATAAAATACCAGCCAGCTAGCGATCGAGTGCGAAAACACTCTGTGTTAGGTGAATGTTTCACCTGACCAAGAGTGTAAAGCGTAGGTCGTCGATAACTATATATAAGGAGTGTGATGCTCCCGAGAGAACTGACTATGAAAAGATCGACAGACGACGGGTTCTGCCCGGCTGATGAGTCTGTAAGGACGAAACACGTGTCTCGGGCTGTACAAGAGCCTTTACCAGACCACATGACATGTTGGCTCAAATAAAAATGAAAGGATCTCTTGAAATTTGAGCGTGGTCTTAATAAAGCACTCGAAGGAAAGGTATAACTTTCAAAAGCGCTAAAGGAAAACTCTTGAAGTACTTTAGTTTAACTGCAATATTACAGACTTAAGGTCACGTGAATTGATGTACACTGCTGCAAATATAATGTCTCACCTGTATCACCTGTCGCCCTTTGATAATCCGGTCACTCAGGAGGGAATTAGTAGAGCTTTAATTCTTTTCTATCGCGTCCATGAGTAGCCCAGTGGATCCTCTTTGCTAGAGAGATCCGTTGAGCATCATAGCTTCTTTTTTAGGATTTTAACGAAGAGATAGCACGATCAAGTCGATGGTATTCCCGCTATGCGTTTGACATCCCGAAAATCGACTCGGTAATAGCCCTCGTCTGCCGGTCGTGTTAAGACGCATTTCGCGTCCGACTCACCTGATACTCGATAACTTGACATGTAGAACGGCTTTCTTGATATTTGATCGCTAATACAAATCAGAAAATTTTGGATCTTTTTCTCATTTACAAAATACAGGGTAATTCTAGTATCAACTGACTGTGTATTCAAAAAACTAAATAATCCATTAATCTGATTACGTCTCCACTAAGTTTCTTATGCCCAGCTAAGACTCATAAAATTATCTTACATGCTGCTCTTTCCTAAAAATTTGCGCGAAGTTGATATATCTCTTCCAATATCGGCGACTGGCGTCTCAAAGACTTCGCCGACCTCAAAACTTGGGTGTTCTGCTCATTCCACATCTAGTATTCACTGGAACTTTTCAATATTAGTTAAAATCCAGTTCAAAAATCAATAGAAATGTCTATATACTACGTGAAATCCACCGGTTAACTACTCCTATGGGAGCAGTTACGGCTATGTTGACACACACCTCAACTTCAGAGCTATGGTGTTCATCATTTTGAATCTCCGACCTGGATAGTCGTAGCTGGCGCATTCGGATATGTTCATTACATTTAGAGTGATTGATGCTTATGAAACCAATCCGTCCGTCCTTCATAACTTCGTTTGTGAGATTCAGTAGCAGAACAATATTTTCACATGAGTTGTTGAAATCGATCACCATCCGTTCCGCTTGACTAATGCTTGGTGATGTAGGAGCGATACCATAAGCGAGGCGAAGATAGTGTAAAAATAGGTCAGTAATCTTTACTTCCTTATTGTCCCATTAATTGAAGACTGAATGACGTTCTGGAGGGTGGCTGTTTGGAAATATGTGGTTTGGTACACCGTAATTTTTGTAAGTTGTCGGTGGCGGCGAACGAATGTGCAGCTGGCCAACATCCTTTGTGTTTACGTTCCCATCGCGCGATGAACTTGTCACTTTTTATGCTACGAACTTTTTTCCCATTGGTGTAAGCAAGAAATCTTTGTGTTAAATGTATTTTGTAGCAACATCTTGCCTATCCTCCTTTGTACGCATGTTAACCTCTGTGTTTTCAGATCTAACCCTTTGTGTGTGTAGATTTTTTATGCAGTCGTAGGTTTACTGTAGCCCTACATCTGGCAAGCTCTTTGTCTGTGGTCCATATATAATTTTTTAGCGAAAACGGAAAGTTCAGTTGCCATTAGTCGTCGTAGGTTGTCATCAACTAGCAGTCAGTGGTTGAGTCGCCGGGATTACCGTAATCCTACCGCACTCAGTCCACTCATCCGATTGACTTACTGACAGTTTAAAAGGATAAAGGATAAAGCTCTCGGCGTTGATCAATCCCTGAGGGATGCGCCATGCATTCGACTTCAATTTTTAACTTCGTTTTGAGGTGATTGAATGCATATCTGGCCTTTACAATGACTCGCGGAGGCCTCCCGCTGAACCGAGTCAGTGCTGCTTATCCTCCTAGGCAAGTCCAAGACGTGTCTGGTACCAATTTACCGACCCCGGAGGGATGGATGGCTTGGTGAGCCATGAGCGCGAGATCGAACCATTGACCTCGTGTGCGACGCAGAGCACCTCTAACCACTGCGCCACATGCGCTCTACTGACAGTTTATCCTCAGTAAATTTGTTAATCTTACCGTGTTCTACACCTACACTGCCAGGTCAGTGTTAATTGCAATCACCTTGAGAGAGTTGAGAGTCAATTCCAAACAGTGGCAGTGATTATTTTTCACCAAGAGTATCGTCTTGTCGAACGGCTGTTCTGATGTCGATAGTAGCGATGTGATGAAATGATGATATTTCAGACACCTTTTTTATAACATATTAATTATCCTCTCATTGTTATCTGAGCTATTCTCGTTCGTCTTCGATGACTCTCTGTAGGAGAGCAGAGCTCCCGAGAGAACTGACTATAGAAATATCGAAAGACGACGGGTTCTGCCCGACTGACGAGTCTGTAAGAACGAAACACGTGTATCGCGCTGTACAAGAGCCCTTACCAGACCGCATGACAGGTTGGGTCAAATAATAATGAAAGGATCTATTGAAATTTGAGCGTGATCTTAATAAAGCACTCGACATATTAATTATCTGATGTACATAGACAGGGCGGCATAGGTGTTCAGAGCCTACAAGACTAAAGTATCAACTATGTCTACAGGTAAAGTATCAACTATGTCTATAAGTATGTTCTGAGAAAATGCTTGTAGCTTTTTTGGATGTCGGCCATTTTTTGTATTCATAGGTTCATTTGAAATCCCGTCTTCTCCTGCGTTGATTGGTTCATAATTTACCTACTTATTTCAAGATGGAGATAACAAGCGAGCAAATTAGGTCGATTATGTTACACGAATGCCTGTTAGGTTCAATTGCGACGGTGGTAAGTGAACGCATCAATCTCGGTTGGGGGCGAAGATACAGTTGGCAAAAGTACGGTGTACTGATGGTTCAAAAAGTTTGATGAAGATGAAGAAAGTTTCGTTCAATGGAGAACTGGTTGTGCGGCAAAAGTTTGGTAGTGATGATGAATTGCACCAATCAGTCATTCATTTCTTCAATAGCAAGAAACTGTAATTATATGCGGAATCGATCATTGGCGGAGAACTTGCAGGATATGCTTGAAGTAGAAAAGAAGTACTTTGACTATTAGTTTTGTTTTTGTTCGGATGTAATAAGTGCATAAATAAATGCTTTACAAGTATTTTCTCAGAACTTTATCGCCAACCTTTTAGATCGATGAAAGTGGGACAAGGCGGTCTCTTCTACTTTCGCAAATCTTCAGTGAGCCTTGTTATTGTGTGGATGTGGCCTACAGTACTATTCATTTTTCTGAACCTTGATAGCTCGCTTAGCTGTCGTTTGTACAGTATTCTGTTAATCATCCTCAGGATGAATCGAGTGAAAAAGTTATATACGACGGATAACATATTGGGCTGTGATTACAAATATCGTGAAGATCTATATCTCTATATCTTCTCTATCTCTTTTATAACAACAACGCGATCTTGCAGGCTTTTCATCTACTAGAAACCTTGCATTTTGAATGGTAGCGTCTGAAGAGCCGAGCTAATGCGTTGATGAGAAATGGTGGAAGGTTGTACTGGTGTACAGGTCTTGTGATGTCTCGACGAGGTGCTGTTTGATTTAACCAACAAAGTAGCATGTCAAACTTAGGTATAGCATATAATTTTGAGTGGAGCTACAAATCTGTCTCATTTAATAAACTGAGTGTCAATTGAACCTTTTTAATCTACCTCCATAACGTCAGCCAGTATTGAAAGAAGTTTTTTTCAAACAGCTTCGCATCTGCTCAAAAAGAAAGCATTAATTTTCATTGAGGCGCTTTTTTTTATAAAAGCAAACGAAGTGTTCAGGAGCCCATCGACTTTGTCAAAGAACGCTTTTATCGCACTGAGGTATATATAAAGCAGGTGTTTGAGGACATTACCGAGAGTTTATACGCCGCCCTATTGGCTTTTTCTGCGAATTTCGTGTGGATAAAATTAGAGAAGACTATGGAGTTCACTGCACTCTAACTACCGCCGCTTCTCCATGCAAGTGAGTTTTTCAAAAACTTCTGGGTAACCAAGCCGTTAAAAGCTGTCCGCTACACTAAAAATTATGCGCGTGTATTTTAACCATGATATTCAATATATAACACCGCATACTTTGGGTGCTCGTGTACAACGAGGAGTTATACGAATAATAAAACAAATTTTATAGGCAACCATATATTAGACGACGACAAATTAAAATCAGTAATCACCCTGAAGCATGAATCTCTGGCTACAGTCATACAAGGCCGGTTTTTCATAACACTCCTTTGTAGCGTTGTAAAATCCAAAATAAAGTAATGCCTCACACGACCACGTGTTTCTTCCTTATCTCGCATATATGTAGGCTAGACTAAACTTTTCCCTCAGAGTGGCAGTACTCATTCAATAGCACAAGTTTTGAAGTACTCAATAATGTCTTTGTTTCTCGGAAAGCTCCTTTGATAGCGTTGTAGAAGGAAGATAAGGTTTGTGCTTCACATCTTTCCAAAGAGAGCTCTTTCTTTAGACTATTAATAATCATTCGGTAGCGTAGGCATAAGTGACTCCAACGTTATGCTTTCTGGAAATACCGTTCAGCAGAGAGAATAAGATTGAGTTTTGTTTCTTCGGCAAGCTTGTTAACCGGTTAATTCACGGGCGGAGCGGCAGGGGTGCGACGATCGATGGCGTTTGACATGTTGTTATTCAGTTAGAAATTTTTTCTCCGCTTTGAAAGAAACTTCACATTAAATGATTTATTCAGATACCACGAAAGTTCCTCTGCACGTTGATACGCTTTTCGTGCTTCCAGCTATTTATGCGCGTGATAAAAATGAAGGCGAAAGGCGGCGTGATGTCACTAGACTTCTGGTAGTCATTCGATAACCTGGCGACTCTAACACTGGGTTTGTGTTCTGAAAGGGCCTCCTTTGTAAGCTGTCGCAGCGAAGAGTACATTACTTTTCGTTGACCGAAGTTAGTAAAGCATCACTTAAGAGACCTTTATAGAATGTTCCTATTAGAAAAACGCTCATCTGTCATAGAAATTAATAATTCTCAATTAAATGCTAAAAGAACATGCTTTCATTCTTTGAGGAAGATTTCTATCGCATGTATCATAAAAATGTAGTGAAATGCTTCTATTCTACAACACATAACTTCTAAAAACAATTTTCACTGAGGAATTCTTGATATTTATTCTCAGTAGGCGGAAAAAGAACGCACAGTCATAGTTGTATTAGGTACTTATTTGAAAAAAATGCAAATTTCTGAGCCATTTTTTACTAAAGGCCGAAGTATAAATTTTTTGCTCAAATATTTATTCTGCAGTCAGTAGATTACACAGTAATAGTGACATCGAGTGTCTCAAAAATCAGTGTCGATCAAAAATTTTCACTTTTTGCATGGAACTTGTTCTCCTGTATATAATGGGGTACGGGAAGAGGCGTAGCCGAGTGGTTATGTTGTTCGGTACAACGCGGCGTGGGGCTGATATGCACTGTCAACGCTCTCCGTCGTCAACAACAACAAAGACCCTACGGAACATCACATTCAGGCTATCTTCGAGATTGTAAAGAGACGTGCTCAACCAGTTTTCCACGATGTTTGAGAATAAAATAGGAAATTAAATGTTAGAAATAGTGTTAAACCCGCACAGTGAAAAATAAGACTGTGTGACGTGTCAAACAAAGTACTAAAGCCATGCAATAGAGTTTCGTCATCTTTTCGTCTGCAGTCTTTTCTCACCCGATATTTTTCTGCTTGCCATGGATATCCATCTTCTCGATGATTAATTTGCGGCTAGAGTTTATGCCGAATGCATCATTCTCCCCACTATGTCATCAGCTTCGTCATCGACCTCCTCACAGTCATTGTTTGCTAGCAAGATTTCGAAATCTTCATGAAAAACGTGACAAAACCTTTTCTTCAAAATATTTATTCACTCGTACTTCTTCCTACAACATCTACGAATAATTGCATTATATTAGTCTCTAAGAAATGCACCTGTCCTGCATGTAGTTTACAAAAACTTAGAATAATATACACAATACACTTCCAAGGTACACGACTGCGTTAACTTTTACGCTTTTTTTCGATATCTGCAATCCAGAAGTATCCGTCTATCGACTCTTCTTCACATGCAATAAACAAGTTTTAGCAGATACTTTTTTTTGCCTATTTTCAAATGAGCCACGCATGTGGCATGTTATGTTTACGTTACAAGACGCGTGTTTCTGTCTTGCAAACTCGTCAATTACACGGTGCCTTTTGTCTGAGCTAATTTCTCTCCAAAGAAAACCCCCTCATAGAGGAGTCGTCGACGAAGTTTCACACGCACCGCTTTAGCACTGTGCAATTGACGAGGCTGAAAGGCCGAAACACAGGTATTGCACCGTGCAAGTGTCCAGAACAGATCACATGCATGGCTCAAAATGACTATGGCGCTTATTGAAATTTGAGCGTGGTCTTAAGAAAACACTCGAAGCAAACGGTATGATGTATTTTTCAGTGGTTATGCTGAGTTTTTATTTATTCTTTTTGTAGCAAAGAATATGAGAACTAAAAGTCCTTTATCGCAATATTTTTGGTATCACACATTACAATTCATTGATTGGCAGCAATGGTAAGATTACGTAGTTAACGAGAAGTTTTTCTTCATATAATAGTTATATATGCACAAAAAATGGAGGGCTATATAGAAAGACATGCAGCATCAAAATTATAAGAGAATCTCGAAATTTTTTTTCTATAAAAAAAAGGAAGAAAACTCTAATTGAATAACAAAAATCGCCCCGCTTGAAACAATTCTAACGACCACCCCTGGAGGGTTAAGGATAGCTACTGAATTCGATACGTCACTACCTGCTATCCACTCTTCATCTACGCCTTCCAGTGTGTTCAAGAAGAATGTCTGGTGTCGAAGATAACAGCCAGAAGGCATTTGTTCTCACTAAAATTTCTTTCGCCTTAATCGTTATAGAGACCATTTTTGTATTTTTCTTTGCGGCCTTCCCTGATAGCTCAGATTTTCAGAATATGCACCGTCGCCTGGTTATGGCGCAAAAATAAGCCATAGAAGCAATATCTATGACTTAGTTTATGAAATCTTAAACTCGATTGCCGCTCAGTACAATGTCAAGTAATTTCATCATCTAGCTTGCGGTGACTTATGGCTCGGCGTCAATTTCTTCATAAAGGAGTGTAGCCCCAAGGGATCGGCTAAACCGATGGACGGTGCTGATGAGAACCGCTAGGACGAAAACAGGCGCCTGTATAGAATTTAGACCTCAATGGCTCAAAACATGATATATCTTTACCAGAATATTCTATGATTTAGTCTTGAACATATCTTCTTCTCAGCTTATGAAAAGGGCGTCATCGAATGGAGTGTAACAAGGAACTTATGAAAACTGGCTCATATGAAATAGGAGCTACTCTCATCAGGTTTTCTTATTTTAACTGAAAATTGAGATTGGAGGAATTAAAGTTGATTAAATTAATGTCAAAGACATTTTTTCGGAAAACAGAATCTTATAAAAGGAGATGTCATGACAGTTTTGTCGAAAATGTTTCCCACTGTTTTTTTTTCCGTCGCACACTTATTCGTGTGAATATGAATTTACGGCTGACAGAAAGTCATAGCAAGAGTCTCGATTGTGCAGTGCATACCACGCAACGTTGAAAAGTGTAGTCGTGGTTCGGATCCACTTCATATAACTCAGACTGGCTGTTTTACCCTTTTATCTTAACATTCCTGCGAGTATGAATTATAAAGGAGATTGACTGTGAAAATTTGCCCTTTTTCTTATCGTCCTAATTGTCGGCTTTAAGCTAAATGAAGTCTGACTACTTCCCACGCTTCCTCTTTCTTCTGAATAATTTGCTGACTCTTTCCATTGAAGCCTGAGTAAATTCTCCGCTTTCACTAAATATTTTAAGTGATAAAGTCGAAAGTTTTTTTCAATACAGCATAGATGAATTTATGAACTCTAAAAACTGTGTAATTAGTTTTTTTGTTGAATTCGTTGTCTTACGCTGACCTTGTTAGAAACTACTCTCGCCAATGGTGAGACTATATCGCAGCGTTTAATTCATGACGCTGCCATATTTATTCTAAGCGAAACGCTTCGTGTTGTGTTTCACTAGCTTTTGTTGATTTACACCAATCAAGTCTCTCGTCTTTCTTCTAAGATTGCGTTCTGGGAAGAATCATTAAGCACTTATAAGGTCAGGAAATGATCGAAAGGTTTTTTTGAAAACCGAGAGTCGTTCAAACCTCGGGACGAATAATCTATAGCTTCTAGATCATTGAGCTATTTGTTGTTAAATTTTCAGTCAGTCCAAGCATTATTATTAGAGAGTCATGAAAATACGTTTTATCTATGATTTTTGAGCTTCTTCTTGCTTTGTCATTGACTTTAAGCACCTAAATCTCCATAGAAACCATATAAAATATCCAGTGCTTCTTGGAGTCCAATTGATTAAGAACTTAAAGTTCAAATTGGACAGATGTAACATTCCCAATATTGCGTCATTGCACTAGTAAGCTAAGCGAAAAGCAAATCAATTCCATGAGTCGACGTTGTTTTAGAAGAAATCAGTTGCCACGTCCGCGTTCTTTTTCCATAGCACATTCCTGTTCCCTCTCCATAGCACATGTGCCAGCTGATAACAAAAACCTCTTGCCATGAGATATTTGGAATCCTAGAGAAAAATGTTTAGAAAGAACGAAATACCAGTCAAATGAAGAATATTGAAGCTGTCTTCAATTTCCCATAAAGGCAGGCAATTGAAGCATTGATTAGCAATCACTTCAATTTAGTTATGGTTGCTGTTAGAATGACCATGAGTACTACTTTCATAGTAATGTTTGTGATCAAACAACGAATATTTTAAGCACCGCTCCCGAAAACAGAGGCCTTTAATTAATTTTTTGTCATATTTTCATTAGCACGTGTTATGTGACCGGTGCGTCCTTCCAAGAAATTTTTTAAACTTTTTCAAATATTACTTGAAATTTTCTTTTAGGATTCGGATTAACTTCGATCTTAATTTTGGTAAAATCCTAAGATATGGAGAGTAATATGAAATCAAAGCGGAAATCTCAGCAGAATTTAGTGTGCATCATGCCGTCCTTTGAAAAATTCTTTTTATTAGGAATGTATGGATGAATAGTGTTCATCCATGCGATAGCGCCAATTTACATTCCATCGAAGTCTGTAATTTATAATAATTGTTGCTCTACTCTTCTGTTTTGAACATTCAGAACAGCTAGAGAAACAAGGTTTTTCTTCTGTTTCCCAACTGAATTTTCTATTTATCGGTCCTATAACACCGCAGTGAATCAGTAAATCAATTAGTGGTGAATCATCCACTTCCAACTCTTCCCTTTTCCTTGTCTTCGTTATCTTGGCTTTTTTCTTCTTTGTTGGCATATATGCTGCTTATGCTCCTCGTTGGTCCGTTCTTTTCCTTGCAACATATTGTAAGCTAAACTATACTGTCATTGTTTTACTATCAAATTTATATTCACCAGCATTGCCTGAGCTTCATAACAATGAATTTACT
The DNA here is from genome assembly GCA_019055375.1 of Parelaphostrongylus tenuis. Taxonomy (NCBI): domain Eukaryota; kingdom Metazoa; phylum Nematoda; class Chromadorea; order Rhabditida; family Metastrongylidae; genus Parelaphostrongylus; species Parelaphostrongylus tenuis. Next base: position 245,057 of record JAHQIW010001651.1, read on the forward strand.
GCATATGAGAAGGCGTTGGAAAATAAAACTATACAGTTTTTTACCGTCATTTGAAGTGAAATGTGATTTCTCCCAGCTGTTCAATTCTAAAAGGTTTCTTTGTGACTAAGAAAGGAAAACAGACTGAAGTGCTCCTCGTATCACTAACTCTCCGTATCGTGACATGTGATTCATGTGAGTGTTTCCTCGAAGATTCGTGTCTGTGGCAAATTTTACAGTTCGGAAATTGAGATAATTCCTGTTTTGTAATTTTCAGCCCAAATGACTTCAAATGTAAATGAGATGTGGTGTCCAGCAAATGTCAACGAATGCACAATCGATTTTGCTTTAGAATATTTCATCAAGAAAATCGACGTTGAAGATGAGGGAGTTCGTGGACAATGAGAGTCATGAAGGAAAATAGGTACATTCCTATTATCTCGACCCTTTTTGAGACCTTCAGTAAAAACGTATTTCTGCTTTTTGTGAAACGTTATAGTGATAGTTCGATAGCTCAAATGAAGTGAATTTGTACGGTATATTTTATTTCTCAAATGACATGTTTTTAGTGCTGTCCACAGGCGAAATGAGACTTTGCGCAACATTGAAGTCTCTCGCCGAGCGAAAATTTTTTTATGATCAAATTTAAATCATCAAATTGGCAAATCTTGGTGATTTCAGGATATATTTGTTTTCTAGAATGGACTTCTTAGAATGTTGTACCAGTCGAAAGAAAATTAGGTTTGCACCCGGTGAGCTTTTTCTTATCTGTTAGGATGTGTGTACAAGATGTGATATCAATCCGTGGCACGAAATCACATGTGAATTTTTAGATGAATACGGATTGTTTCTGTACTTCGAAACTCCTCTACATGATTATGGGGTTTCTTTGAAAAAAAAGATATGTTGGAAATAATTCATTGTTTCGAAAATTGATAAACTCACACTTGAATTAAAGATCACTTTCAGGAACCCAGAAAATTTCGATAACATCCGAGAGTGATTTGAAAAATAGTTATTTCAGTCCGCAACTGTGTCGTGGTTCACCACTGAGCTGTGGTTCATGCCGAGATTTTTCAGCACTATTTAATCGACGTAAACTCATCAGTTTTGGCGTGGAAAGTAATGAAGAGTGACGAAGGGAAGACGACGTGCGCTCGAAGCAATTGTCCGACTCTATTAATGACCTTATCGCGGCACCTATGCTTATAACATCGCCAAATAATTTCTTAACAGAACTGAATTCAATAGATGTCCTTTCTTGCACAAACGTTTGGACTGCAATACGCCGTGTTTTGTAAGAGCACGACGGCTTCTTTTTTGGTGGTTGGCGAACCAAAAAATGTTCATGACTAGGTGAACTCGAGTCAATGTAGCGAATGTGTGAGATGGTTTGTAGGCTTGGTGCCAATGTTGCGAAATCCCATCCATATATCGGCAATGCGTGCGTGGTCACGTGCCATTATTGCAATGCGCGGTTGCCTAGTTTTCTTTTGGCTGCTACAGTTTACTAAGAAGTCCTTTCAAAAAAAGCAAACATGTCGCTGGAATAGACAGAATTCAGACTATCAGAATGGTACCAAACTCTAAGGACACTGCTCTGTCCAGCGAAAGATGCGCTAAAACGCTACATGTGTGAGACATGATTTTATTTTGGCTCTTACAGCGCATAAAAAGTTTTGTTCAGAACGCAAGTATGCCGCCCAAATTGTCTAGATTTGACACACTAATCAATCGCGGTACAGAGCCACTGCATAAAGTTACACTTGATAAAGCGATGTTCTTGAACGCCTGCTCCAAAGGAGTATGGACAACAGCAACAACTCGGACGTGTAAAA
>JAHQIW010001652.1:0-13182 GCA_019055375.1 Parelaphostrongylus tenuis
GAACATATTCTTTCATATTCGAGGATTTCTTGCCGGATATAATGTACTTTACTGCATTACTGTTATCATCTTCGGAGAACTCTCCCACCAGCAAACAGACTGGATTTGCAGCGATGCAAGGCTGAATAATTCAAAACGTAGGGCTTAACCAAGCATCACGTATGTATTCAGAGCACTTCTAATCGTGAAAAACAAGCTCGCTTACCCTACCCTCATATCACGTTTAATACTGCAAATCATTAAATTTATTAGTTGTTGCAGAGTACGTGAGTTACGAGGCTGTAGAAGCCGTGTACATAGATGTCGAAGAAGACAAACTCTCTGGTATGATGCTGTCTTCGCTGCCTTTCAGCGACAGCATAACCATGCGTAGTTTGTATAACTCAATTGTGTTGTAGATTTACTTTCTGATCAGATTTTCGGATTAGATTCCAAATTCTCCGCACTTATTGTGGGAATGCACCAGGGACCATAGTACATTGCATTTCAGCATAGTGTTTACCATAGCCACAAATATGTTGAAATAGTGCCGATGCTAATGGAGGTTGAAATAGTGCCGATGCTAATGAGGAATAGAGAGCGTTATATTAAGAGAAATAAGTAACGTAGCATCAGCATTAGTTGTAATCTCGTTATCAAAATAATCGGGTGATTTAGACGGCGCTGCTAACATTCACATTTGTTGTCGTCACACAGCAGACCTGCCTTTAGGACATCACTAGCATTAGGGACTTCCCTTTTACTGTTCCAACCGATGGCTTTCTGTGAAAGATTCTACATTATCGTCAGGTAGCGTACGAGTGGTTTGGCGCATTCTCTTGTAATGATTATCGCAAAAAGAGGAGATATAGAGCTCGTCTTCTGCGCGCTTTGGTCTGTTATGGTAATATATGCAAATACAACAATATACAAAATAACGCAGTAGTTCGTGGAATTCTCCTAGGCATACGATCGAATTTCAGTTAATCTCGTATTATCGAGAATTGAATTCCCTTGCCCGCTGTGTTATAGGAATACGAGTTCTTGAGCGCTGGCTGCAAGAAGAATACGGCAATGCGGCAGATTACAAAGTACAGATTTTTTTCTCAAAACCTTACGGGATAAAATGGGGAAGTTACTTCTCTAATTGTTAATATGCACGTCCATATAACCTCTAGGTGTTATAAGATACAAATTTGTAGAAATAATGTCGGAAACAAATTTATTGCAAATCCTAAAACTGATTTGGCTAAGGATCATCAATTGGAGGGAATTTTGAGAAGTCACTCAATAAGGAGATTAATTTTTTGGAATATATTTTTTATAATGTTACTTTTAGGTTCTACGCCTTTTATATGTTTTCCACTGACCTCGTATCGTTATTGGTGGTTACTGCCTGTGGAATGCGACTGTCAATTTATATGGTTCGTGTTATATCTCTTCACATCCTAGTCCATATATCACCTTTCTCACTCATCCCTCTCCAACAATGGTTAAGAAAATAGCGTATGTAATGACTCCATTCGTTCCCATCACTCTCTAGACCTCCTACACCCAGTGACTATCCGTTTGCTACAAGACACATGAGACTAACTTTCGTATCTTTTGAACACGGCTCTTTACTCCTCATTAATCATTGGTAGGCAGTCGAGCTTTGCCATGACGTGTTTGGTAGATAAATCATGTGTAGATTTTCAGCTTACACACATGTTAGCTTGGAAGATAGTGCATGTTAATCCAAGCCAATAATCACAGGTCATCCAAACCCTGAGTTTATCAGTATGTCAGGCCAATCACAAAGCCTTGTTCGATTCTTGACCCTCTAACTGATACACAGAGATAATCACTCTGTCCTTCGACTTTAACTCCATTATCAAAAGCTATTTGTAGCTCTTTGAGACGAGCTAAACCTTTATCTTTCCGATTAAGGCATCCAATGTTTTTTAAGCAATTTTATGAGTATTTACTACACTCCTCACCTTTTAGTTATGTAATCCGGAATTACGACGGGTAATCACAAGGACGGTGAAATTGCCGAAGGTTCAAGAGTGCAGAACCGATTGCGTGTAGTACGGCTGCTCATTTCAGATACGAATATCAATAAAGATGTAAAGGATTGACTTTTGCTCATTCATATCACATGAAAGAATTGATGATAACTGCAATACCAAGTGCTCAGTTATACCCTAAGCTAACACTACATGTCTTGATCAAAAATTGCCTGTATAACCGACCATCTTTGATTGGTGATATTTCGTCCTCCATCTTCCAGTAGCTCTTTAGAAATAGAAAAACGCTGTATTTACCTCGATCGTGGATTTTTAAAAATTGCTAGAAGTAAAAAGAAGTCGATTATGCACTATAAATTGTTGTGGCGGAAACGACGAACGCGGAAGAAGACATCCAGTAAGGAAGAATATTACAATTCTTCTCCAGGACATTATTAGATTTTCAGGAAGGCTCAGAAATTTTGTTCCTTGTCTAGAGATCCTTAGTTGTTTGCCGCATTATAATCATTATAATCCATAGCTTCTTCGCCATTTTGATTGCTGAAGCGGCCAACTATGCCACGAGTTTTGAATACGATAAGACAAGATTAAAGAGTGATGAGTAAATTGTTCGACACTGCAAATTCTCAGAGATGCATCAAGCATTTCAGTCCATTCGTAGCGTTGTATAAACGATATGAATGCATAGTTACTTCGTACAATAGCTTATGGCTCGATCCAGTTTTTGAAGTCCTTCATTACTTAATGAAGAAAGAGCCTTGCTTTGCACGCGGTTGAACCAAACTCACAGTGGACTTACACGGCATTCGTAACCGCTATGCTACACGCATTTGAAAGTATTCACTGCAACTAGAGAGCTATTTTGATACGTAATGAAAAGATCCAAGTACCGTCTACTCATATAAACTCATTCCTGGAATCTTTCTCTGGGCAGCTGAAAATTTTACGCACTTCTTTCTTAAAATTTCGACGAAGGTCAAATGATCAAGAACGAGCAAATAATTAAATTAGGAGGAGTGAAGTCGTATATGGTTATACCACATTGAGAGCCCAGAAAGCCGTACATAAGAATGAAATTATTAGGTTGAGGAAAAATTCCCTTAGCAGCCGTTGAAAATTCAAAGTTCAAAAAAAATCCAATTTAAATCAACAATAACTATTCTTCAACATAAAGACCATCATTATCTACGACCTTCTGTCCACTATCTGCAAGCTTCCGGACCTGCTCGAAATATCATTCTCTGGGCTTTGAATCAAAAAGTGTAGCAAACCTCCCAACGGAGTTTTGCTATCTTTTCGGGAATTACATGATAATTCAGGTAACGCAGATGGTCCACGACCTTAGAGAGCAAGTGCTACCGGAGAGGTTCGAGGACCTTAGACAGAAAATGATCCAAGTCGCGAGGGCTGCACCCAGTTGCCACCAACCTCAACAGGCAGTTCGATCGACGAGCATCATCCGAACGGTCGTCTGACCTCACCAGGACCACCTCACCTCAGTTCGTTGTCGACACATTATTGCTCTCTCCACATAGTCTCGTTATCATGTAACTAATTGCTATCAATAAGGTTGAGTTCATGCAACTGTCAGATGAACTCAATAGAATTGTGAGCAGAACATATCACTAACGTGGCGGAGCAAACTCACTTAGGCTATGCTTGGCCCACGGGATTCTGCCTATATATAATCAGTAGTGACCCCACTTCTAACACTATATACTCACCCACTGGATCCCGCCGCCGGTGCTTCTACTTCGGGGCGAACATAGCAACCTCAACGGTCTCCGCCGCTTAGTCATGCTTCGTCAATCACAATGACATGGTCGCTTGTCATAACATTGTCACATGCAATAACGTTATCAATTATAATAACATCATCAATCACGTCGCTTATTAACATTATCGTCACAAGACGAAACATCACATTCACAGGCATGTGTTCACATAACGATATGTCGCAATCATATATATATTGTTCTTATGATATTACTAAAGTAATGTATGTATATTATAGGTTGTTTGGTGGTACCACTTCATTGTTTGGTTTCACCACATTGTTTGGTGTAATCCATATAAAGGATTTAAACTCTGCTCTATTGTCCGTTGCGAGACATGAATTGGCAGCGGATCACAACAACAAAATGACTGAACGTTCACCACAAAAAGCGTCTTAAATTCCTTTTCACCTTGATCATGTCTCGAATCGCCATCCAAGTAGGAGATGTTCCACTTAGCGGAACTGGACCATAATCGGACGGCTCAGCATCTGGACTGTAGGCTGGGTGTGGCATGACCTGGACTAGTTTAAGTTTGTCAAACTTTTCCTCAATCTTCTTTGCGTTGTGACGTTTGGCATTCTCTTTTTGAAACAATGCGCGCTTTTAGCAAACCAATGTCGGGTACTTTTCCTTCAACGCATCGTTGCCGTGGAAGTTTCCTATGGAAATATTTCTAACATATTCGCATAAATCTTCAGTAACCGATGCTATGTGAAACAGCATAAAATTTGAATTTTACGCGGGTGTTAAGGGATTTCTTCCTCAACCTAGTACTAAGCAGATCAACATAAGTAAGTATTATTTTCTGTGACCTCGGAATAGCCTCCGATACTGAAGGTAAGGCGAGCACGGAGAGACTGCTAAAGATTGAGAAGAAGCTGCTTAGATTTCGAAGGATTAAGGTAAAATCTGCAACTATAATACACTTCCTCGTTCATGTGAGTTCTCTATGGCAGACGGGGTTATAAGAGCAGGAATCGTGGAGTGCAACGTCAACAAATTGGAGGAGACAAGGAAACACCGCTTAGTTTGCGACACCTGGTAAAGGAAAAAAAAACAATAAACTAAAGCACGAGATAGTAGAAAAATTTGGCAGTGTTGGTGTATCCGTCAGCACGACTTTATCTATGGGCATCGATTCATTCGAACAATTAACACTAGGAATCGATGCTTGTGGTTGAAACGATGTGGATTAATACCGGCATTAACCATCTTCGACGTTTATTAAAGCGATATGAATTCGAAGTGGAAGCAATTTTCAATTGCTATAAGAAATTCTGTGGATAAAGCCACACAATGTTGCAAGGTTATTCCTGGAAATTTATCTCAAAGATTTGATTCAGAAAAGCGTTCAATCACCAGTAAATCAGAATTCACAGTTTGGATTGTGAAGAACATGGACTGCCCGAATCTGTCATAATTACGAAGAAAATTTATGTTAAATCAAAGGTTCAAAAGCATCGTTATCAAAAGTGTAGGTGGAACTCCTAATAGAGAGTATTGTAAGGAAATAGGTCACGTTGCAGTAAATGGACGATTTTGCAGGATCAAATTTGCTCATACGAAAACAGACAATCTCCTCCTGCTACAGATTTCACGTTATCGCTGTGAAACTGAGAGTTCGAAAGTCTACAAGAGTGATGTTTCCCTAAAGCACTCGAAATGATACGCTATCGTAAAATCATACGAACCACAGGCGATTGCAGCTACTGGATTCTTGGAAAGTTAAATCCTCAGTATGAAGACCAAAGGCCGAGTGCTCAGAATTTCTCAGAACACTGCTACAGCAAAAAAAAATTGACGCGAAGCAATTTTTCAGAGTGAAAGAACTTGCTATAGCACTCATAACGCAGCAGCAACGTATGTGAAATTTGCTGACGCATGCTCAAGCCGTTAGACGATTAAAAGGAGAGCAAGTGTGACAGATTATACCAGGCCTATGATGACCCGCATTTGTATATCTTTATGGGGCTAATCACTAAATCAAGCAACACTCTAGAGAATGCTTCGGTTCCTCGACACCAAACCAATCAGCTCACAAAGTCTAGCAATTTGTCAAAAATATCGACTGATCTCGATATGTCTAATGAGCACGCGCATTCTAAATTCTTTCACCAGAACATTTAGAAACTCATAGCGTGTTTTCCACAATATTGAATAAACACTTCATTACGACTTTTGAAGACCTGTCTTTTCGACATAAAGGTGAGTAAAGGTAAGCAAAAAAAGAAGATTGTATGAATTCGAGCACAGTTTATTGATACTATGTAAGGTACACGCTGAAAAATAGATTTGCGAATTCGTTAGAGCACTTTGTGTCAGTGTAAAAGAACATCTAGGTGATAAAATCAAAACTTGGCAAGATCTCTACTTAGGCACACAAAAACATTAAACCACAGCAGTAATGAATTTGTAACTGTCACGATCCTGGCGGAGGAGCAAATCACGCCAACTTGGAAAGCTCTTGAAGCGTTTTGGATAAACGCCAAAAATGCAAAAATGAACTGGAAGGACAAATGGCGTCCTCTACTGTAAAATTTAATCCCTTCCTCCGTTTGACTTCCTCACTTGGAACTGAAGCAAATTAAAACATCACTGGTAGTTCATAAAACCACACTAATAGCCTAGACAATGCATGTTTGACGGGCTGGCCGAGTGACTAGTGCGCAGGCTATCAGGATGAAATGTATTAGTTCGACACAGTAGTGAAACACTATTGACTCGATACACTAGTAAGTCACCAGTCTTTGAAGAGGCCAAATATGCAATGTCAATTTCATAGCACTATAATCATAATTTCCCAACGCTGCACGTTTTATCCATTTTTTCGTGTTTTTCGCATTTTTCGTGCCGTTGTGTCATTGAATGGCTATCAAGAAGGCGCAATGTAATATACTTCAAAAGCCTTATGGACTACACTCGTCTACTGTAATGGCGGAGTCGCATCTCGTGAGCAAGCAGGTGCATTTATGTGAAAGTGCGTCTAACGTGGAAAGCGACTGCGCGACGTCGTCTGCTCATCAACTTTGGTCTTCAAAGGGATAGATTGATCAATGCCAAACAGATTTGATGCTTCAATCCTTCATTTGTATCTTTGACTGCTAGGTCGTGATCACCATAATCATTAGTGATTAAGTAAGAAGCAAGATTGAAACTTTTCGTTCTAAAATCATTAGTGCTGATCACGAGTACTCACTTCTGCGACAAACGACCATCCGTTCATGAATGTTTATGTAAGCAATTACCTCACCACGTCTAATTTGACTTTGCTGCATCGCACGACTTCTAGATTCATGCCGTTACCGTCGCGTAATTGTTCGACAACAAACGGTAATTCGTCAAACCTAAGACACTTTAGAACGCTATGGGATGGATTACGGACAAGATTTTGCTCTATCGGTCTATAAAATATTTTTTTGGAAACGTTTTGAAGCTAATTATTGATCTGGCGATTTGAAAACCTACCCCTTTCCAAAAATGCCGTAACTACAATTTTATCAAAATGAATTTTCTGTCAGTTGTTAATCAAATGATGGGTCAATGGATTTTTCACGAAAGAGTTTTCTGTGCATTTTGTGTTTGTCACGGAGTTCTCTTGCTTCATGCCCGTATAGAAGGGTCATCGCCGGTATAGGCAGCAAAGTCATCAGATGCAGAACGAAAACAATCCAATCCGAAGAAATGTTGTTGAGATCTCTGCAGCTATTATGTCTTGTTATGCTCCAATGAATAGAAGATAGGTTTATCACTGCATCTCGCCATTCTATGAGTTGATAACGGAAAAGTTCCAATTCCGTTCCACAGCTACCGTCTCGGACCACGAAATTTTCGGTGGGAAATGACGCTGGATAATGGCCTGTGAACTTGGAGTTGCGACTGAAAGCATGAAGATGACCCAGCTATGGGACCTGATAATCACTGCGCTGCGAAAATGCAGTAAATACTAGGAATTTCGTGTACCAGTTAGTGCAATGGCTGTCAGCTCGAATGGATTTATATAGCGAAATCGCATACCCGACCAAACCTGTCAAAGGTTGGTGGCCGATAGCGAACATAGAAATGTTGAAGAATGAGAGGTAGCGCGAATGTGCTTTGGTGATGTAGTGATTGAACACATGTCCCGGATAGTAAGAAATGTGGGTTCGGTTCGCGCCTGAGGTCTTGTTTTTGCTCACTACTCAATTCTCCTCGGTATATATGAAACTAACGATTTTGTTGGAGCTGATGGCCACGATTCCCATGTACTTCTGGCAAGACATATGACATCATATCTCCACAAAAGAAAAAATCTCAGATCAGCGGAGGACTTTGCACACAGCCATCCACCTTAGAAAGGGTGATAGGAGGGATCCTCACAAGTACCACTTAGTGTGTTTGTTGAAGTGCTCTACAAGCTGTTCACAAAGATTATCCTTTTGCGCTTATCAAAGACCTTGGATGAGGCGCAGCCAGTTGAACAGACAGGGTACCAAAAGCGATTCTGCTGCATGGACTGCATTCAAACGGTGTCACGAATTATTGGTCCGTCGGGAATACCGTGAGGTTCCAACCTCTATCGACTATGAGGAAGCTGTTGACAACGTCGAAGCGAATGCAATCCATTCAGAGCTTGCCGACAAAGGTGTAGATCCGCCATTTATACGAACATTAACAGGCTGATATCGGCAAATACACGGCCATCAAATCAATCTCTCATCATACTTACAGAAAAAAGTTGTTCGACAAGGCGGCACTATAACGCCAAGCTGCTTACTGCAGCAGTACAATGGATGAGGAAGTCTTTCTACTGGAACCGGAGAAGCATGCGTATGGATTCAAATTTCTCATCAAATCTTCGTTTGGGCAACATTGTTATTATTTAATAGTAATGATGAAGCAAAGATGATGACTTGATAAACTAAACGAAACGAGAAAAAAGATAGCGTTATGCATAAGAAGAGCGAAAACCGATTTATGAAAAATCCATAGTGCGAAGGTAAGCAAATTGAAATGGATGGTTTCTGATCAAGAAGACCACTTTGCAACTGTACCTTGGATGCTCACTCAATATGAAGATCAATTTGAAGGTGAAATTAGGCCGAAAAAGGAGAACAGAAAAGGGCGGCCTCTCGAATAAGCCACCGGACCAGACAGCGGACTGAAAACTACATGCTCACTTTTTTGATCTAACAGTACATTGTAACCGCAATGTTCACCCCGGTTTGCGCAGCTTGAATCTTCAAGAACTACCGCATCTCCATAGCCCAAGGGTATATATATAAATGAATAAATATATATATATATATATATATATATATATATATATATACATCCATAGCAAAACAGATGGGCCGGTTGCATTGTCAAAAGTGCAGATGACAGATGAACGAGTGTAACAGTGAAAAGGACTCCAAGAGAGTGTAGCCGCCCTTTTAGAAGACCACCCGAAAGGTGGGAGGCTGTGTTTGTGGCTAGCGTCAAACATCTGCATCTGCAGATGGTAGCAAGTTCGGTGTAACGGAATGGTCGTCGCGCACGTTATTATTCTTGAAGAAGATCACCACCGTGGACGAAAATTGCGCGCGATAGAAACAAATGAAAACTATTATAGGGCTCGCACAACCAGTGAAGACGGGCCGTCCAAGTTCCAGAGTGTCCAAGTAACCAAATGTGCTCACACAGCAAGCTCTCTGATTAGGATACTATTTGGTTACAAAGATTGATAGGAAAGCCTTCTGTGCATCAAAACTAGTCTATGAAGAAAATGACCTCCACAGAGGTCGTTTTGGTCACAGTGCCTCCACGAATGACTTTTGGAGAAGTTACGTTATTACACTGTATTGTATGTTTGTATCTACGTTTGCACGTATGTTGTGTATGTGCGTATGCGTGTTTGTGTGTGTGTCTGTATGTATGCAATTACTGATGCGTGTATGTATGTGCATTATACATGCGTACGTATGCATATGTATAAATTTATGCATGTATGTATGTATGTATGTAGGTATGTATGCAGGTATGTCATCTATGTATGTGTATATGTAATGTAGGTATGTGCGTATGTATGTGTGATGATGTATGTATTATTTATGTACATATGAATGTATGGATGTGTATGTACGTGTACGCTGTACGTGTGCATGCTTGTGTGTATTTATGAGATGATTTTTGTACACAGAACTCAGTTAAGTATTAACGGAATATGTCTAAAGGATGCCTTATAAAATCTTATTCTTGAAAATGAATGCGATACAACAGTTGTAAGAACGAAGGCCACATAACTGCAGCAAACCACCTTCAGCAATTCGTCATCATATTTGGCAGAACGGTAAAAATCCCATTCCTTCAGTGTAGTGCACCTAAACAATATTTAATGCGAAAGGACTAGAAATGTTAAGATTAACGTTCAGTATCCCTACAAGGGTTAAGAGGAAGCTATTGTAGTAGTAATCGGTGTTGTTTGCCCTGTGGACGTTGCACATGGCTCAGATGTCCCACGTGTTGTTGGCGTTTCTGCATCACGAAACCTCAATGGAGTTGGGAGACGAGATGTTGGTCGAGACGTAGTGACAAGATGTTGGTTCAGGTGTGGTTCGAGAAGCGTTCAAACCAGTAGAGGCTGTAACACTTCGATCATCAACTTTTCAAAGAGAAGGCAACTTATCCACACGTTACCGATTCGATAATGTAGAACGGTTTTTGAGTTCCCTATCTTCGGCAGCGTATGTGATCACAGGAACAATGTTCCGCGTTGAGACCAAGGTCATATTATTTTTTGTAGAGCAAAATCTGGACTTTTCGAGGCATTTTTACAGAAGTACAACATTTCTACATTCTTGAGTGGTACCTGTAACCAGTATGACGGACATCACTTCCTGTTTTTACTTCGACTCCAGCAAAATGGGCAACCACTTTTATCAGAGGTGTTTTCGTACTTCTCAATCACCACCTCAATAGTTGAGCCAGCTGGTGCCTTAAAGATTGCTATTTAAAAGTTGTTAATACATTTCATCTGTGTTTCTTTCAGAATTACCTCAATCCAGTAATTGCACATTAAGAGGTCATGGATTTGATCACTTGCACCCTTTCCACCCCACTGTATCTTCAAGCACTTGGAAAGAGCTGGTCGCTTTCAACATCTTGCCACAACCGCTTGGCTACAGGGAATGACTAAATATTTTTACACATAAATTAAAAAAAAGATGCTTGATACATATTTTTTTACCCTTTCATTGCAAAAATTTCCACTATATCCACTTGGGCAAAGGCACTTATAGCAGTCTCTGGGATGAGGAAATCCACCGTTTTCACATGGAGGTTGATAAACTCTTGCATCGCATTCATCTAGAGAAATATTATATCAGGAAAACATTTGCGCAGACTCGGAAGATTTCCAAAAGACGACAGAGCAGCTCTCTTCACCAAGGCATCCATAAAGCATGTTCATCATAAGAATATCGTAGAAAAGAGAGTATCGTAGAGCCCATGGTTTGGATATGTTTGACATCACGACGGTACCATGGTTGGCTGTCCGTTTTTTGAGACACTACAATAAAAACGTCTATGAACCTTTTGATATTATCCGAACTGGGACAGATTCACGCCAACCTCAATGCTCCGTAATGCATAACACTTCCATAATCATAGGTTAGTCCATAGTTGTGATTGACATCCTCACTTATCTTTCTGAACTGAGACAGCCAACCATCCTGCAATCATATTCTTGACTTTTATAACTATAGTGACTATATGATTACCTGGTAATTCTCTGGGTGAAGTGTAATGAAATTGTCACGATCATGCCTTGATTGCGTGTGGAAAAAACCCAGAGCATGGCCGATTTCGTGTAAAGCATTTCCAACCTGACAGAAATGGGAATGCATGCATTACCGATCGATTCCATTTCCTTATATATTATTCTGCTTGCTTCCTATTAATACGATAGCTTGAAAAACTAGAGGTCTTACCCGTTCACATCTCAGTCCCAGTGAGAGAGTGCTGAACACCCCCAGATCTTCCAATAGCTGAGTAGCATCCTTTACCCTCGCTTGAGGAGAATTCTGTCAGTAGCTGGGAAACACGATTTTCAGGTGCTTATGAAATCACAATGTTTTGCTTTTTCCTGTCCGTCTGTTGTCATACCTGTGTCGCTTTCGATGAAGTCAATGCAAGTCGCTGAAGACCATATATGAGCAGCTTTCTTGAACACTCTTGTCGCATTTTCAACTGAACTAATTTTTTGCTTACTACTTCCGGCGAGATTACAATCAAATGAAAACCGTTGATTAAAACAGACATAGATCAGGGGGAGAATGAGTAAAACACTTGATAATTTGTCCACAATTTATTAGGATACTTGCTGCCACGATATGCCTGTCGTTTTCTGCGATTGCTTCCATCCTGTTTGATATCCTCCATAAGCTCCTCAATCTGCTCTCTGAAAAAAGAACTACCCTTTCGAAACAAAAAAAGCGCCTCAAAAATGACCTATTTGGGATATACTTTGTGAGAATGATGTCTCCCTGAAACAGTGCCGAATCCACTTTGTTGTTGTGGTTAATGTCCCTCAATTGTGTAGTCCAATGATTCGATGTTGAGAGCCTTTCTTTCCGATGTAGCTCTGAAGACTACGTCTCATTTGTTCACTATTCCCCAATTAAATAATGATGTTCTCACCATTATCTCACTTGGTAGCTGGTGAGCAGATTGAACGTGTCTATTCTTTAATTCTTTCTCCATGTTATGCAACTGCTTGAGAAACTTCACAGTGCCTTCCTCATTGGGTATCTGAATATATTTGCAGTTTTGATAAAAGCTTACAGGTATAACACAAACTTATGTATATCAAAATCTAACATCTTTGAGTAGGTCGTATCCTGCATTGATTTCTTCTTCAAAGCTCCCTTCGTTGACGGATTGCTTACTTGTCGACTGCGAGCTGTAAAGTGACGCAGCGCAGGTGACCAAAAATGTGATTTGGAAAGCTTTCATCCTGAAAATTGAAGAACAAAATTGGCGAAGTGGTTCATGTTCTTGGGATTGTGAAATAGATATTATAGCTCATTTAATATCGGCCCACAAGACTAACGATTGGGCTAAAAGTGTTGGTAGGAAGGTCGAAATATAGAAATATATCAGCTACAAAACACACAAGAATGGAGAAACGAGATTTACTGCTGTGTGTAGTAGGGCGCTACAAAGCGATCATTTTCTAAATGTTAGCTGTTTTTTCTTTAGTCATCAAATGAAGGAAAGTGACGAACATTAACCATAACGAATTCTGGCTGAATTGCGCATATTTTCACACAAAATGCAAAGAAACTAAGGAAGCTGTGATGTTAGCAAAATTTGAAGACTGAAGTGGTTTTCGAATTCGTCGAGCTCATGCCAGGGTATCACGTGAAAGATAAAGGCAAAGAGAAGACCTGGTTGTCAAT
>JAHQIW010001653.1:0-13056 GCA_019055375.1 Parelaphostrongylus tenuis
TAAAAAACGAACTCTGGCCTGTGAAACGTGTCCTCTTCTTACGTCATTGGTGGTATTATTGTAGAATGGAGATATTTTGGTCGTGAAATCTTTATAAAACTCACAAAGGATCATTATGTATCGAGTAGAGACGCCCTGGTTATCTAGAGCCTCTATAACCGCTTCTGCTTCCACTGAATCAAAGGCTTTCTCCAAATCGATGAAAGTGAGACAGATTGGTTGTTTGTACTTTCGTGAAACTTCAATAAGTCTTGTAATCGAGTGGATGTGGTCTATGGTACTGAATTCTTTTCAAAACCCTGCTTGTTCACATGGCTGTCCTTCGTCCAGTGTTCTGTCAATCCTGTTCAGGATGACTCGAGTAAAGAGTTTATAGACAACGGACAGCAAGCAGATTGGGCGATAATTGCCTATGTCGTGAAGGTCTCCCTCTTTGAACAACAATACGGCCTTGCTGGTTTTCCATTGAATAGGGACCTTGCATTATGACAGGTAGCGAGTGAAGAGCCGAGCCAGGGTGTTGATGAGAACTGGCGGCAGGTTCTTCAGGTGTTCTGGTCTAATCCTGTCTGGACCGGGTGTTGTTCTGTTTTTCACCGACGATATAGCATGTCGGATTTCGGAAGGAAGGACCGGTGGAACGACATATTCGTCCTCTTTCAATTTATATGACGGTAAGAGAACATGGCTAGCGAAGAGATCCGAGTAGTAGTGGTGGATGATTTTCTCCATAGCCCTTCTGGAAGCTGTAAGTGTCCCGTCAGGGTATCGGAGTGCAATCATCTTGGTCTTATAGTTGGCGAAGCCTCGCTGGGCTTTGCGAATGCTCTTCCCAGCTTCTGCAGCTTCTGCCATAACTGCTGCTCTTCTCTCTTTAAGGTCTTCTTTTATCGCTTCTCTGCATCGTTTCGCAAGTTCGGACGTAAGGTTTCGGTTGCCTGCGGCTCGTGCGATTCCACGTTGACGTATCAGCTCGAGTGTCTGCGGAGACAAGCGTCTCTTCGTGACCTTAGGACTTTCGGCTTTTTTAGCGCCAACGTGAAGAACATCAACGAGTCGATCGTATTCTTCGTCGATGTTGTCGACAACGGTATCTTCCCAAGAGCCGACTAATGATTTGAATACATCCCAGTTTATGGTAGTTCTGGGACTTCGTTGTTTGAATTTAGCGGCTTTCTCTCCTCTCCTCGAAAATCGGAACGTTGCGCGAAGGAGGCGATGGTCTGATCCCGTGTAGAACTTGGGAACAACAGCGACGTCGATCAGGCAAAACCTTCGATTTACTATGATGTGATCTATTTCGTTATGGTACTCTCCATTAGGAGACTCCCACGTCCATCGCTGAGAGAGAGGCTTTTGGAATTGCGAGTTACCATGGATGGTTTAGGTCGTCATGATAAACTCGGATATCCTCTCACCCTGTTCATTCCATTCTAGTCCGTGGGTCCCTATGTGACGTTCTTCAGACGTTCTTCTAGGTCCAATTTTTGCGTTAAAATCTCCGACAATGACCTTGAAGAATGTATGATCTTCTCTGAAGAATTTTTCGAGGTCCATATAGAACGCTTCGACTTCTTCTTCGTCATAGCTTGATGTTGGTTAGTAAGCAACGAAGATGGTCAAAGCCGGCATAGAACCACATCGTTTCAACCGTAATCGTCCGATGCGGGTTGTTAGTTGTTCGAACGAATCAATGTTCACGGTCAAATTCGATTTGACGAGGACGCCAACGCCACCGACACCTCTGCGATCGCATGTTCCAAGGAACAGTTCTTCTCCGGTGTCATAGACAGCGTGAAAGGGATGGCGCCTTCTCGTCTCAGCCAGGCCAATGACGTCGTACCTTATTCTTCTTGCTTGAATCAACAGATCTTCTACAGCGGATTGTTGAGCAAGGGTTCTTGCATTGTAGGTACAGATCGTCATTTTAGTCCGTTTCGATCTTGGCAGCCTAGTTCGGCCCTGAGATTTTAGCAGCCTCTCCGTACTCGTCCTACCTGGCGCTGCCGTACCAGGGGCTCTTTCGGGGTCAGGGGAATGAGGCCCATATTTGTTACTGTTTTTGGCATTTTTGATACCCAACGTGTAGCTTGCCAGGCTCTAAACGTAGGGGCTGGGTACTCACGAGTAGCTTGCCAGTCTCTCTCGAAGGAGCGGGAGGAGCTTATTTGTTGGAGGCGACTCCTAACCGCCTCCCATGTACTTCCCAGCCGCTTGATTGCAGGCTTTTGGCCGACTTGACTCGTAGAAATAGAGTTTTGTCAAGTCGGCACTGCAGAAGCAGGGAGCTCGTCCCCTGAATCCACCTGCGTCTCTGGGAAGCACACGGTCGCTTTTGGTTCGCGTTTTATTCCCCTATCCACCACCTGGGGACGCGCCACGTGCCCTCGCGACTAACCGGGCGGGATCCCTCAAAGAGGGAGGTCCGTGGAAGGTCATTGCATATATCATTACTTAATCTTTAGTACATGTAATCGCCTGCAACAATGATTCTGATGCAACGTTTTTGCTAATTTGGGTATATTCGCCAAAGAAATTCTGGGCTGTTGGCGGCTCCACTTGAGGCCTTCGGTAAAAACGTATTTTTTGCTTTTGAAAGACGTATCGGCAATTTATCGTTAGCTCAGATCAAGTGTAATTACAATGGCATGTTTGATTTCTCAAGTGACTTATTTTTGGCGGCGTACCAGTCAAATTAAGATTGTTTCTCATTCGGTAATTTCTCACTAGTTGAAAGTGATTTTGCTCTTTTATGGCAGCACCATTTAAGGCCTTCGGTAAAAGAGTCTTCCTTGCTGTTATCTGAATAATGTATGATTATCTGATAGCTCAAATCAGGTGAATTTTAGAGGTATATTCTATTTCTCATATCGCTTGTTTTTAACGCCGTACATTCAAAATGAGATTCTGTTTTAGCTCTGATAATTTCTCGCCTGATAAGAGTTGTTCTAAAAAATTTTAACCATTAGATAAATGTACACACAACCTAGCCGACTAGAAGTACTCACTGAGTGTAGTGTGAAACCCAACATTTTTTCAGTCTTTCGAAAGCCAAATATATCATGATAATCGGAAAGGTTTTCTCTATTTAAGGATTGAAAGCTAATTACAGCAAAACTTTTATCCAGTGGGAAATCTTTAAATGAGGGAACAAATCTTATTTCAACTGGTACGGCTCCAAAAATAAGCTGTTTGAGAAATTAAACAAATCATTGAAATTCACTTGATTTGAGCTGTCGATAAACTAGAAAACGTTTTGCAAAAGCAAAAAGTAAGTTTTTACCGAAGGCCTCCAGTAGCGCCACCATAATAGAACACTACGGAAATTCTTGACAACTGCATACGTTCTGTTTTTAGAAATCCGTATTTGGAAACGTACGCTCAGGATGTGGATCCGGGAGTTCGAATCATCATTGAAGAAATAACGCTTTTCCGCGCAAGATTCTAGCTCAAACTTCTCATAAATCTGTTTATTTGTATTGATTAAACAATAAATTTTGCAGTCAGCTGATTGGTCAACGCCGATGTTAGTAAAAACCGCAACACAATTTCAAAACCTGATTTAGAAGCTACGCGAGATTAATAGATGAATTCTATTGAGGCTATGTTTTAGTGCTATCGCCTACTGAAACATATGAATAGTCAGAAGATTATCAAGCTATTATTTATTGTGATGGTTGGTCAAACATTACGTACAGTAGAGTTTCCAATCAATTCAATATGTACTTGTGAGTAACTCGAAACACTGACTATCCGAACGGACATGTAACGATAATTGCATCAAATGACTGAAAGCTCATAAATGGCAGAACAGGGGTTTGAAACAAATTACAAACACGATCCTATGTCACTTCAAAAAAAACTTTTCTTCTATTTTTGCATGAATAATCAGTAATAGTTCATTTCTAATTCAGCACAAACCATGAGCTCTGTACACGAGTTCATCGATTACTGCAGGATGGACTACCCGTCGAGAAGAAAAACATTAGGTTTTTTTCATATTAACTAGGGAAAAATGCAGAAACGATTCTTTTTGTTGCACAGAAGCTTTTCATAAGATGTTATTCATCATATAAAAGCCAGAATAGGTCCTCTTTGGGTAAAAGTGAAACTTTTTCTAGGCCTGTTCTTTCGCTGGATACGAACTTTTATGAGAGCGTTAGTATTCATTCAAAAGCTTGAATCTCTTGCTAGCGCTCTACCTAGTGGGTATTTGGAAAAGTCTTCTTAAGCGTTGTAGGTTTCGGAACAGAATTATGCTTCACAAACACCACGGGTTGTTTTGTTTCATCTCGCTTATATTCAGTTGAAAGGAACCCCTTCGTTAGACCACTAATACATTACAATAACACCAGCCTAAATGAACTCAAAAATTTGTTTGTTTCGGTAGAAGTTCTTCTGATGACGCTGTAGGGGAATGAAAATATTTGTATTTTACACCTCGCCGGAGAAAGCCCTCTCTCTTTGAACTATTAGTAATTACTCGATAGCGTGAGTTCCAATGATTTCAACGCTGTGCATAATTTTTGGAAAAAGCGCTCCACTGCAGTGTAACAAGGAATATGAGATCGAGATTACCATAACTAGCGTGGTTGTCCATCGAGCTGGAGGGCGGGCGATCAATGGCCTGACGAGTTAGATATGTGAGGACGTAACTTGCTTTTCAAGCAGGAAATTTTTTCTCCGCTTTGTAAGAAACTTCAGAAGGACCATGATACTACGAGACTTTCTCCACGCTTCCTTATGCTTTTCGTGCTTCCAGAGAAGTATACACGTGATAAAAACGAAGACGCGGGATGGTTCGAAATCTAGATTCTTTCTGTATGCAACAGCGCTATAAAAAGACTCTTTAAAACCGAACAAGTTGAGTGCTAAGCACAAATTTAAGCTTTCGAGTGGTGGTGTCTTGAAGTACTCAACACTCTTACACCAAAGAATTTGGCTTTCAGCAAGTTTCGGCTTCTGCACATTTGGCCCGCACAACGACTGCCATCTTTCAGAAGTTGTATCCAGGCTTAATGGGTAGGAACATATGGCCGCAAAACTTGTCGGATCTCAACCCAGTAGACTGCTTTGTGTGGTCTATACTAAAGAAAACTGCCTCAGCTACTCGCTGCATCTAGGTAGATACGCTTAAAACGGATTTCACATGGGCTATAGCAATTAATGCAGCATTCACTGCTATTTTCTTATTATCTTTCTCATGTGAGTGACAAGATAACGTGCTCGATTGTTAAGGTAATCTTAAGTGAAGAGAGGCAGTGCTTACGGTGCGAGGGATGGATACGCAACGAAGTACGTAGGGAATGGGCCGACGACGGCGGACTAAATATGTTACGAAGTCTGTTGCTAATCGAAACTACCACAGTTCATTGATGTATCGATTATTACGTGTTGCTTGCTGATCCTTGAATTGTATTGATTGACGGAATGGATGTGTTATGTGTATTCATTATTTATTTCAGGTTGTTTCTATTCTTTCTGTATTTATTGATAAATCGCCTGGCAGGCTAATTGACTATCTACATCACAGCAATATATCTCCATAGACACGAGCATCTAGCACTTGGATCACTACATGGGCTTGGCACAAATTTGCGATGGAAACGTGTGGGAGTACTGTTGGAAAGTTTTGCAGGCGGCTTCATGAATATGTAGTTCTTCCTCATGAATGAATTCATTCGATAATGATATAGCTTGTTTTTAACTGTCAGGTCTAGTGATATGCAGGGGCTTGTATCGCCCTATTAGGACTTATCAGTACAACTCTTCCTTGGTTCAGTAGATGCCCTGAGGTTGAATAATCTTTTATGAAGTAATCGACGTCGAGTAATAAATCATCCCAAGTCAGATGATGTAGATACCTGATTTTGTGGCGACCGGCAGTCGAGCACCAGCTGTTGTAATAAATCGTACCACTTCTATCGGCTGTTTATTTATAGACCCGCTCAAAATGATATTATGTGATAAGGATATAACATGTTTTGAGCTGTTAGGTTTAATGGGTATACAGGCTCCTGTTTCGTCCGTGTCGTCGTGAAGAGCGCAATTCCAAACACCAATTTTAACGGTGAATCGTTTTGCTGTGCTATCGCCGCCTAGGAGAACAAGTGCTTGGTATTGCAGGTTAAGATGAGGTAGACTGTAGGAATAGTTATTAAGCTTTCTCGTAATCGTATAGCCCATTTCCGTACAAACTCAGAGAATATTTTGTCACGATGTGTTGCTATACTGTAGAACTATTAATAATTCGGCGTTCATTGTGTTTTCTTTAAATTAACTGAATCCACTCAAGCCTTGGGAGTGATTGCAAAAGAATATTTTTGGAACGACTTCACTGAACAAAGCCTTCACGGTGTGCATAAAATACCCTCAGAAACAGCAGCACTCCGCTTAATCGCTGGCTCTACTGCTCAACGTGTTGATTATTTTCTGCGCATTTGGCCTGTCATCTTCACGTTAATATGTTTTGCACTATGTTGGCTCATATCACCTTATCGTTTCAGTCTCTACTATGAACACATTTCGCACCCTGAGACATTCATGTTGCAAACGTACGCTCTCATAAGCTGATGTGCCCAGATGATGTGTAACGCATAAAGAAGCAGTTCCTAAAATTTTCAAGATTTGTGTTCGATTGTAGAGACGAATCAAAATCAAAAGTTCTGTTCCGAGTATTGATGACTTTTGAGCAGCAAGCATGCTTTCTTTGACTTCATATGCTTAGCCATCTGCCTAGGCATTCTCCATCGAATGTTGAGTTCTCATCATGCTTTCATTTTTACCATATACACTGCCATCACAAACTGCAAGGATCTCATCAATTTTTCCATTGGACTCGTCTCCTCGCAATCATCTTCTGCAAAAGCTCATAAACGTCCCACTCGATGCTCGGCAACGTGCTTGAGAAATTATTCAGTGAAGGATGTCATGTTGAGACTATCCTTACAATTTGGAAAGAGCCAACTTATGAATTTTTCAAAGCGCGTGTTTATTGATGGCCAGAGAGTGTTTGAGGGGTGATCGAGCCAGTGTCTTATGATCATGCATCGTGGTATGACGCATCACGACCACTGAGGTAACGGTTCCTGACTTGTTCTTGTCATCAACAAACAATTAAATCAACGCTCTTCGGACATACTCTACCCGCCGTGACCACTGTTGCTTAGTAGTCTGAGATGTTTGGTGGGTTTAATGAGATTACGCATTATTTAGGCAGATCAGAAGATGCCGTATTTCACTCTGTCTCCTTTAGATGGTTACACACCATGATGTTCATTAGCTCTTTTGTTATGGTTTTATTGTCGGCAGTGATAGCCACAGCAGGCAGTGTTACTGCCAGTGTTATCCTTGAAGATGAAAGCGACGAGCTGTGTGGGAAAGAAGGTGACAAGTGAAAAAAAAGAGCTTTCAGCGTTATACATTAGAAATTTATAACAACAAAACTGGCGTTCCAAAAGGGCTCCAGCTTTTGGTGAGATTTCAGCTTTTTGAGCTCGATCGTATTTCTCAACTTAAAAAGCATCTTTTTGAAGTAGTTAAAGTATCTTAATCATCGTAAACAATATCAGAAGCAATGAAAGCTTCAGCGGAAACTGGTTTCTCTACAAGGCCTAAAGCTTCCTTCTGTCAAAATCAACGCTGTTTTCCATAATCTACAATGAACGATATTTTTCTTTTTTTGCACTCGTTTAAAACTTACCTTTTTGATGCGCAGGCTTCTTTACAGTAAGATTTTGAGGATGACAGAGGCACAACGTGTAACAAAGTATCGCCGATTTTTTCGCTGCAGTGACTGCGTATAAAATTTGAAGGATTTGAAACTACTACTTAGCTTTTCTTGACAAGTTCAATTTCAGTATTTGAGATTGAAGAAAATTCTTGCGGATCTCATTAACACTTATAAATATAAATATACATAATATATATGTATATATATGTATATATATGTATATATGTATATATATGTATATATATGTATATATGTATATATATATGTATATATATGTATATAAATAAGGAGAAAAAGAAAGAAAGAGAAAAAGAAGGAAAATTAGAAAGATAGGGAAAAGGTGTTAAAATCATCTCTCTATGTTTAAATGACTCTTGTAGTTCTGACGTAATCTGGTAATCAAGGAATTTTCGACAACAAGAAAATCACCGAAGACGATTATATCTGTGCGAGAGGGATTGATACAATTCGGTGGATGTTGAGGGAGTAATTTGGATGCAATGTTTTCTGAAAAGTTGTTTGCATAAAGTCACTCGCTTAGATCGTATTTTGCGAAGGAATAGCATCCAAATTGAACATTAAAGTACAACTGCAACCGTCATGTCGGAAAATCAGTATGCTCCATCGGATTTTGAGAATAAATCAATGCTATCTCATTGCTCATAAAGCTGAGCTTGCTTCAGTTTACTTTAACGACTGATAAATAACTGATGGGAATAGACGCAATCAGTGACCAATGGGTTCAAATTAAGATTAGAGCATTTAGAACTACAGTTGTGATCTAGAGGAGAAAGACGATCAGGCAGTCAATGGATACTCAACAAAGTCTCCACCACCCACCTCCCACTAACACATAAGCTTCAGTCATTAGTATGGATTTACATCAATATTGCGGCTGTTCTGAGATGAAACAAAGTCAGTTGATGTTCCCAGTTTTTTGATTCTCAGTGACGAACTCGATGAAGCCGCGAGTATCAGTCGCAATGTTCTATTAAAGTGACTATTATTTTCCTGGTTTTTTAGAGATAAGACTGAAGCGGTAAACACCGCCAAGAATGTATTTGAGCAGAAAACAGTCCTGCGTTGAAATAGATGATGCGACCGGATATCATAACCGTGGGCTGCTCGATCGCCAAATGTCCAGTATCTAATGACTTGATCAACGTCACCATGGAATGTGATTACGAGAAAGAGAAAGATACGTCCAGGTGAACTATTTTGACTACAAATTTGACATTGATCACTTAACATTCAGTAATTAAACTGCCATTCTGTTTGCAAAGAAAAATTGATATGTACTCTCTAAGAAAAATTTGCAAAATAGAGTGATGTGCATCACCGTTTATCGCTATAGCTTCCGCAATAATATTCGTCTAGCGCGCAACGCAGTCGGCGAGGGGATGGGGAGCACTCCAGTAACCAATGCCATAGTTTTCTTATAGATCCTAGATTCCTATCCTCACTAAAAGAATTTCTTCGTAGATGGTAGAAATGATAGGAAAGACTCTAGTGAGATTATCGGTAGTAGAAACAACGCCAACGCTTCCTGTTAGACCCTGTTCTTCGCAATGGTAACCAAATTACTTCTGAAAAGTCATTCTTTGAGATGCAGTTGGATATTTTTTTGCCAATGTATTCACACTTATCATATTTATCTCTCTTTGTTGCGCCAACGTTAACGCACTTATGTACATTGTCACAGGTGAACTTCATTACAATATTTTGTACACTAATAATCAGATAATGCTACATGGATCGTTCTGTTTCAATATCTTCTCACTTCATACAGACCGAAAGTCTTAACTGTAATCTGATAATATGATAGCATGTCTCGAGTCTTTTATGACGTTTGGTAGGACACTTATAAACTACTAGACAAGCTTGTTTTGCTTTCCTAAACCCACCGGTAGTGCGGTGGCTTTCGATTCAGTCGATCCCTTGCAGGGCAACATACGCCTGCGTATAAAGTAATCGACGCCGATTAACAAAATGTCCCAAGTCAGGTGATAAAAGTCCTCTACATTGTACTGACAAACAATAGACCTCATGGATAGTCAGTGCAGTGTGCGGGGATTTTATCACCTGACTTGTCACCATTTGTTATTCGGCGTCGATTCCGTTGTATCTGGGGGTATATGGCCCTGTAAGGGATCAGCTGAACTGAAAGGCACAGTATTAGTGGAGAGCTTGGAAAGGCGAAACAATCCTGTTTAGTAAGTGCTTATAAAGATAAGTGCTCATCAGACCTTATGAAAGACTCACAACATGTTTATCATGTCAGCAGATTATTACTGTTTGAGCGAGATTCATAAAAGCAGACAAATGAACAGTCTCAATAGTGATTGAGAACTGCTAGAGAATGACCGTCTTAGCAAAAAATGGTGCTATTTGGAACTTACGATGCCGCCCCATCAATGTTCTTGAAATTTTTGATTATTTGTGTACTACACGTGTTGGGACCTTCACACATTCCTGACAAAGGACTCGTTCAATTTATAAGTAGTCACATCTGGTTTAACAGCAGATTGAGACCTTGTGGTCCAATCAAATGCTTTCACTGGGTATACTTCTCCACTAACACCGAGAAGTTTTATACGTAAACTGTCAAATCGACAGGCATTCTTTCAGTTCAATCGGATAATAGCGGTGGTAAAATATATCCAATGATGTTGACTGATGTGTAAAACTTTCTCTTCACGGGAGAATCGAACCCATATTCAACCCTTTCCGGACGAGTGTTAGCCATGCGCACTACCGTGGCATGTTGTACTACCAATCGTTCGACGCTACATCGCATCAGTGCGTCGATTCCTATCTGACATTAGAGTTTTGCACCCTACATCTTGGGTTTAACCTTCAAATCTTTGGAGACGTAAAACTACTAACCTTAACACTTAGGAGTACTATGCTCCACTATATTCGAATAAATGTTTTATGTGAAAGGTTTTGTTGTGCCTGCAGATAGGGATTACGGGATTCTACTCGATTCTGTCCCGGAAAGCATTGGTAAGCCTTTGCGTGACTTCGCTGACTAATGTAAAGTTAATAATCTCAGTAGTGAAAAGTGGTCATCAAGAAAGACATCGTCACTCAAAATCTACCTTAAGCTGTGTTGGCAACAGAATGTGATCAAGGCGACAGAATGCTCAGGTGCAAGACACTCCACGAATTGCTTAGCGATGTTAAAAGGTAATTATCAAACGATAAGTACCTATGAAGATAAAAACAATTGTGAATGGAAAGAGAAGGTCTCCACTCTCACAGGGCCATATTATCAAATGCGGACCTTATCAAGACCTCATGCGCCTCATCCTAATACTCCTTCCTTCAAAAGTTCTTTCTAGAAATTGTATACTATAGAAAGAAGTGTTTTTCAAATTGCAGTTTCATAGCATCATTGAAGACAATGTGCGATGAAAGCTGGAATAGCGCTGTCATCTCAAATCGTAGTCAATGTATAGAAAGCTAAGGATTTTTGAAACAAATAGCCGTCCTTTCTGCCCGACGTGTTGCCATAGGAAACCCTCAAATAGAAGTCTATCCTTTTATTACGACAAAGTGACCCTGAAATCAACATTTCACTGTATAATTACCAAAAAGGGGTGTAGAAATTAGGTAGCGAACTATACTGTCCAAAGACAAAGCGTAATCCTCTTTTGAGTCATCACAGAGCAATAAGAAAGTCGTTCCAGATACGAAGCTTCGTGACAAAATCTTGAGTTTTCAAGCTAGCAATTGTTTATTAATAATTCAGTAAAAAAGCTCTGCTCCATAGAAAAGGCCAAAAACGCGAGCACATTTTACAGAATGCAACTGCTTTTCACACAATTCGTGGATAAATGTCGGATTTACTCAAACGAATGGACTTTTCTTATCAAAAATACGCTTAAAAAGTCTTTTCAATAGTACTTGATAATTTGGTAATAAGAAAGTTTGTTTAGGGTCAAAAATGCACTATTTACACTATCTAAGCACATATGAATGCGCTGTGAGCAGCGAGCTAGTTAGTCTCAAAGCAAAAGTTTATTTTCTTCCGTTAATGGAATGTACTATTTAGATCTCCTTGCACTAGCGAAATTCGATTTTAGAATTGAGGTTCCTTGAGCTATCGTATGACTAGAAGTCACAGAAATTAGAAAATATTATACAATAGCTGTAGACATTTTCTTATAAAAAGATATGGTTCTATGGTAAAAGTAGAGGGAAAACTTGGAACACTGGCGTTCTCCTTACTAGGAACCCCTTATTAAGGTTATATTCATGGTGTTTTGTTATTTATTCAACATAATGTCCCTAAAAATCGGATTTCGCTACTCGGGGGATGGGGGCGGCAGAAGGTGTGATGATCAAATATGATATATGCTATATGCGAATCCAAAGGATCACATCAACAATTATGTAATGTATTGGAATCATCGTGACACTTTGGATCATTTTTCATAAAGCACTTTTTCATAATTGAATTACTCTACCAAAAGTTATTTGATTGCATCAATCCTCTCACAACGAAGACAGTCCTTGACAATGCTATTGCTGCCGTCATTTTAATGCTTACAGGAGTTTATTGGAACAAACAAGTCATCAGACCTACAGAGAAGACTTTAACATCTTCTCCTCTTCTTTTTTCCTTTTCTTTTTCCTTCTCCTTATCTTTTTCTCATTTCCTTTCTAAATAGGAAATCCACAAAATTTTTTTAGCCCGAAATTTTTTTAAAGTTAACTTTGTCAAAGCAATATCAATAGAATGTGATCAATTAGAATTTTTCTTACTTACCGCTTCTAGCGGTGGCATGGTTAGAATTATCCCAATAATGATGAAAGATGGGTAAAACCTTGACGTCAGACAGGAATTGAAAACGCCGCGTTGCACCCGAGAGCGCCTTCTTGTTATTTGCATTACCGGCGCATGTTTTGCCACCGCTCTTTTTACGCTGTAACACATCAATCTCTCAGCAACCAACCATCAGTGGTTTGGCTTGGCAGACCAAATCGTCAATGATCCCACTTATGGTGACAGATATTGGAAAAATGTGAAAGAGTGTGGCTAAATAAGCGTTGATAATGTAATTGGTTGGCATGCGACCTCGGAAAGAGTGAACTCTAGCAGTAGTTTGATTTTTTTTCAATCTCATACATAATCAGTGTAGCCACAACAATCAGCGGCGCACTATGAAACACCGTTGCCTTCCTATGGACGAATATTAAGCTTCTTCAATTGCCTTTGTTTTACATACGTAAGTCTCAATGACTGAAAAAAGAAAGAATATTTTGCAATGTAGGTTTCGAAAAAACTTCAATTTCGATAGAACGAAAAGATATGATTG
>JAHQIW010001654.1:0-59306 GCA_019055375.1 Parelaphostrongylus tenuis
ATCAATCGATTTCCACGAATTGCATATACGCGACGATAAAAGTTAATTGTCAAACGATAAATATCTATGAAGATAAAAACAATGGTGAGTGAAAAGAGAAGGTCTCCCTCTCACAGAACCAAATTATAAAATGCGGACATTATCAAGACCTTATGCGCCTCATCCCTCCGTCCCATAGAAGTTCTTTCTAGAAGTTGTTTACTATAGAAACAAGAAACGAATAGCATACGCTCCCGGAAAGAGTGAGATCTGAGTTCAAATCCCGACTGACGCAAACGTTTTTGCACAGCACTCTACACCGTTGGGTATATTGTAACATCATAACCCCGCAAGTGGCGGTCAAATAAAATCATTTCTAATTGATTATTGATACCCAATATCTGTAAACAAAAAAGTAGTTCAGTGTCGTTGACGACTACTCCGCCAGACCGTAGACGGTTGGCTGTTGAAGATAACGCGTTGTAGAGTAAAAAGAGTGTTGTCCAAAGCGAGCGTCGGTGGTGCAACGGTTAGCATACACTTTCGGAAAGAGTGAGATGTGGGTTCAAATCCCTGCTGACGCAAACGTTTTTGCACAGCACTTTACACCATTGGGTATATAGAAACAACTGTTCCTCAAATTACAGTTTCATGGCATCATTGAAGGCAATGTGCGATAAAAGTGGGAACTGTGCTGTTATCTCGAGCTGTAATCATCGCATTTGCAAACTATGGATTTTAAAACAGTAGCCGTCCTTTCTACTTGACGTACGGCCGTAGGAAACCCTCAAATAGAAGTCTATCCTTTCATTACGACAAAGTGACCTCAAAATCAACATTTCACGGTATAATTACCAAAAAAGCGGTGTGAAATTTAGGTAGCAAACTATACTGTCCAAAGGCAAAGCGTAATCCTCTTTTGAGTCATCACAGAGCAATAAAAGTCTTTTCAGATACAAAGCTTTGTGACAAAACCTCGAGTTTCCAAGGTAGCAATTGTTTATTAATAATCAGTATAAAAGCTCGGCTTCATAGAAAAGGCCAAAAACGCGAGCACATTTCACAGAATGCACAACTTTTCACACAATTCGTGGATAAATGTCGGACTTACTCAAACGAATGGGCTCTTTTTATTGACACTTTCGTAAATAAAAAATTCGTTTCAGGTCAAAATTGTGATATTCAAGCATTTTAAATAAATTGATAATAAATCCTCTGTAAGCAGCGAGCTGGTTAGTCTGAGAGCAAAAGCTTATTTTTTTCCGTTAGTAAAATGTACTATGAAAATTTCTTTGCACAAAGAAATTCCGATTTCAGAGTTGAGAATTCTTAAGCTATCGTATGACTAGAAATCACAGAATTGATAAACTATTATACACCAGCTGTAGACATGTTCTTATGAGAAGATGTGGTTCAATGGTGAAAGCATAGGGAAAACCTATAGCATTAGCGTTCTCCTTGCTAGAAACTCCTTACTAGAAGTTATACTTATGATATTTCCCCATATACTCGACATAATGCCCCTTTGAAATCTGATTTAACTACTTAGGGAAGGGGGACGGACGCACGTCAATGCAAATTATCTCGTACGGGGCGCGACAATCGGTGTGATGATCAAATA
This sequence comes from Parelaphostrongylus tenuis, assembly GCA_019055375.1. NCBI lineage: Eukaryota > Metazoa > Nematoda > Chromadorea > Rhabditida > Metastrongylidae > Parelaphostrongylus > Parelaphostrongylus tenuis. The sequence goes on from JAHQIW010001654.1 coordinate 1,601, forward strand.
TGATACATGAGAAACGCAAGGGATCATATCAAAATTTATGTAATGTATTGAAATCATCACGACACTTTTCATCATTGTTCATGATGCACTATCCAAAACATCGATTCCTGCATTTGCATTCCGAGATACCTGCATTGTTTGAAAACCAGCGCTATGTCACTTCTATATTATAAACGTTATCACAGTCGCGCAGATCTTGCAAATATATGGGATCCCGAGCCGTTTAATGACTACGATAACCGACTCGCCAAAATAGTGTTGAGCAAAACGGCGATTAGACGTGCAATCAAACTAAGAAGTATTGTCGTTCAATAATTGTGGTTTTTGGGCAGTAACTAGATCGTGCAGCACCCAAGAAATCGTCATCCACGGCAGAGCTAGCACTTAGATATCTGTTTCTAAAAGTGAGATCAAGTGGTTATCATTGAAAATTAATCACGTGATGTATGTCCATATCAGCTGCAAGTATATCAACATTTCTTTTCATTTCGTTTTTTCATATCCGTACACGACCAAGGTTCATAAGCATTATGTGTGTGACATTGTGTGAAGGTTGAGAAGTCCATTTTCTTCATGATCGTTGTTAAATAAGAGTTGAATCGGCTCCTTCTGTCCTAAGATGAAGCTCTATACTTAGTTCCTATTCATATTCTTAGAGTGCGCTCCCGCAAGACAAGTGTAGCACGTCCGACTTCGGAGGAACGAAAAGCTCGGTGGCCTAAGCAGTGTCAAACCAGCAATTTGTGCGTGACAACGCTAGAGCTACTTCTATGCTATTCGTTTCTCAAATAATAGTGCTAAAAGACAACTTGTGGAGTGTTGTAACATTGCTGAAATATATTCGAGCTCTCAAAAGAACAATTACCTCACTAAAACGATTCTTTATTTTGCTGAAACTTCGAAGACTTGCAGGGAACGGATGAGCATGCGAGAAAACTTACGTACTTTCTATAGTTTTGTAACTACTAATTTCAATTCTAGAATTACGTTTTACGTTCCCTCAAACACATTTATTCATCATGATGATGACCCTTTTCGTATGTCAACCACAGTGCTCATTGTGCTATTGTAGTAGAACGATCAATTGCAACACTGAAATTACTTAGGCAGAAATACTTCAAATCTCAATAAGCTTAGAAGTGGAGCTGTGAGATGGAGAAAGAAGCTAAGCAAGTCTGATGGTTGTCGCGCGAAGCTTCCAAAAATCATCGAAAGTCACGGAACCATTGCAAGGTAGCAGATTGCTTTTTATTTTACGACGAAAAGGAAACGGAGCAAGATTAACTAGTATATTCCATATCTGACATTTTCAGGAGAGACTTAAGTCCAGCACAAGCTAAGGCGAATGACAGATCGATAATTATTCAATTATCATTACTATTCAAAAGTTCAACTATCTATAGACCATGACATAATTGATTGATATGTGAAGGTTGAGAAAACTTATCTTGATTAGCTGACGCGAAATTAGTAAAGTAGTAGTTCGGCCGACGTTTCGTCAACCCGCCTTCCTCAGAGCCTAGATGTATGCAATAATAGTCTATTTGAATGACTCGGAGAATCTTATTTCTATGCTGCTTAGGTTAGGTTAAAAGATCAAACGAGGAAAGGACGCGAGATTTCGTGTGATGGCGACGCATCTGTCCTTCCTGTTCATTCCGGGATTTTTGGCGTTCATCCAAAATGCCCCGAGAACTTTGCGCGTGGATGTTTTTCACTCCTGCGCTAGGATCGTGACAGTCACATCAAAATATTTGTTGTTGTGTTTTTTTGTGCCATATGTTAAACTAAAGGTTTGCTTTATCTATATTGGATTTGTTCATCGAGGTTTTCTTTCATTCGGATGAAAAATTGGTCTAAGCGGTTTCGCCTATATGTTCTTTCCCGCATATTATACATGTTACCAAATAAATTCTGCCCGATCTCATACAATCCCCCCTCCTTTCCGTTAGGGCAGACTATACACTTTTTGGTGGGTAGTTATTGAAACCCCACACACCACCCTACGCCATCAGCTGATCCGCAATAGACTTACGATCGATTGTGCAACACCAAAAAGTGTATAATCTGCCCTAACGGAAAGTAGGGGGGATTGTATGAGATCGGGCAGAATTTATTTGGTAACATGTACAATATGCGGGAAAGAACATATAGGCGAAACCGCTAAACCAGTTTTTCATCCGTATGAAAGAACATCTCGATGACAAATCCAATATAGATAAAAGCAAACATTTAGTTTCACATATGGCACAAAAACACAACAAGAAATATTTTGATGTGACTGTCACGATCCTAGCGCAGGAGTGAAAAACATCCACGCGCAAAGTTCTCGGGGCATTTTGGATGAAAGCCAAAAACCCCGAAATGAACCGGAAGGACAAATCTGTCACCATCACACGAAATCTCGCGTCCTTTCCTCGTTTAATCTTTTAACCGGACTTAGGCAGCATAGAAATAAGATTCTCCGAATCATTCAATTAAACTAAAACTACATACGCCCACGGTCTGGAGAAGGCGGGTCGAAGAAACGTCAGCCGATTTACTACTACTTTACCAACCTCGCTTCAGCTAATGAAGATAAGTTTTCTCAACTTTCATATATCTGTTATCTCTACCATTGTTCAAAGGCAACCAGAGTGAATTGGAAAAACTCGCCATTCCTATGAATACTTTGCAATAAAAAAATCTCTACAAATAGATGAACGAGGAAACATAGAGATTGGTTGCTCATCAAGCAGGTGCTCAGAATCCGCAAAAAATTTTGTTGCTACCTTGGTGCCTTTACAGCAGCGAATAAGCTGTCTTTCTCCATTAAGATTATATCTGTACAACATACAAATCGCAATTCTCTTAAAATCAGCAGCAGACCACAAATAATTGTAATAGTATAATCTTGTAAGTAGCAAAGAAACCTGGTTCTGCTTTCTTAATTTACTTGCAAGAGATAAATAACTCACCTTTTCCTGCCTCCAAAATAGGAGTCTAATAACGACTGTGCATTAGTATGGCGCTTAGACATATTTTCCTACTGAGATCGCTACGACTTCGAGATTTTTTGCTCATTTTAACAGATTTTCTATTCGTTTTTGTCCTGCCGTCTTTGTACAGGATGTCGACGGGTTTGAATCTTGTACTGTGACGTGTGGGAGCTGCTATCTTGAATGCCAATGTGTAACCAGTAGTATCGTCAAGTGTCTCGTTACTCTCACTAGTAGTGCAGTTATAAATAATACCAGGAAAAGTTTCTTAAAATCCGCAAAAAAAACTCAAGTTTTTTTTTCTGCTTAATTCACACAGTTTTGATGTTGCTGTGAATTTATGGGAATATCCTAGAAACATTTCCATCTAATGCGAGTAGCTGCTCTTATTCTATGATGAGTTGAAGGAAAGATACAACAAAATAGACCACATCATAGCGAATCGAAGATTTTGCCCCACCGATGTCGCTGTTGTTCCTAAGTTCTACATGGGATCAGACCATCGCCTCCTTCGCACAGCGTTCCGTTTTTTTGCGGAAACGAGAGAAAGCCGCTAAATTCAAACAACGAACTCCCAGAACTACCATAAATTGGAATGTATTCAAATCATCAGTCCTCTCTTGGAAACATACTGTTGTCGACAACATTGACGAAAATACGACCAGCTCGTTGGATATTTTCACGTCAGTGCTATGAAAGCCGAGAGTCCTAAAGTCACGAAGAGGCGCTTGTCTTCGCAGACACTTGAGCTGATACGTCAACGTGAAATCGCACGAGCTACAGGCAACTGCAACCTTACCTTCGAATTAGGAAAGCGCTGCGAGGAGCGATAAAAGAAGATTTCAAAAAGATGCGAGCAGCAGTTATGGTAGAAGCTCAGAAGCCGAGAAGAGCATTCGCACAGCCCAGCGAGGCTTCACCAATCGTAAGACTAATATGATTGCACTCCGATGCCCTGACGGCACACTTACAGCTTCCAGAAGGGCAACGGAGAAAATCATCTAAGAATATTACCCGAATCTCTTCGCTAGTCATGTCCTGAATCCGTCATATAAATTGAAAGAGGATGAATCTGTTGTTCCACCGGTCCTCCCGTCCGAAATCCGGCATGCTATGTCGCCGGTGAAGAACAGAACAACACCCGGTTCAGACAGGATTAGACCAGAACACTTGAAGAACCTACCGCCAATTCTCATCAGCACCTTGGCTCGACCCTTCACTTACCTGTCAGAATGCAAGTTTCTCAATCAATGGAAAACCAGCAAGACCACGTTGTTGTTCAAATAGGGAGACCTTCACGACATAGGCAATTATCGTCCAGTCAGCTTGCTTTCCATTGTCTATAAACTCTTCACTCGAGTTACCCTAAATTAGACTGAACAATGGATGAAGGACAGGATTGCGGAAAGGATTCAGTACCCTGGACCACATCCACACGATCACAAGGTTCACTGAAGTCTCACAAGAGTACAAACAACCACTTTGTCTCACTTCATCGATCTGAAATAAGCTTTTGTTTCAGTGGAAACAGAAGCGCTTATAGAGGCTTTGGAAAACCAGAGCGTCCCTACTCGGTAGATAATGATCCTAAGTGAGCTATGTAGAGATTTTACGTCTAAATTATCTCCACTTTACAACAATATCACCATCGACGTAAGAAGAGGGGTTCGGCAAGTCAATACAATATCGCGAAAATTATTCACTGCCACCCTCCAAAACGTCATGACATTAAACCGGACGATTGTTAGTGAAAATAAACTGTCGACAATTAAACCATCTTGGCTTTGCGGGTGATATCGTCCTCATAACACAAAGCATCAGCCAAGCGGAACGAATGTTGACCGAAATATAGGTTGGGTTGTTGTGGGTTGTTGATCGAACGAAATGTGCGTCTGGACTGTGACGAAGGCGCGGTCTCCGAAATGTCAGCCACCACATTTTTAGGTAGAAGTATAAACCTCGAGCAAGTTTCAATCAAAAAAAAGGAGAGTTCAGAAGAAATTTTGCACTTTTTTACTCAAGCTGATGTTTTGAAGAGCTGCACTTTTGAACTACATAAGAATTATGCAAAATCATGAATCTCGGAAAAAGGTTGAGTTCCTTTCCTACCTTGCCCCTACTTAGTACCACATACTAATAGCTACATTGCTCTGCTCTCTTCTATTTCTACGATACCAGGTGCCGGAGCTATTAGCATGCAACCACGAACGGGGATCTGATTCCTCAAGTACACATCGACATTGAACCCTAAAATGCAGTGATTGGGGATTCCTCCTGAGAGTGGAGGAGCAGGTTCGACTAGCGTTCGTGGTTAAGTTCCGCGTATCACTCAAATTTCTCAAATATATTTGGTCGTGAGCTTTATAAAGATTTCACGACCGAAATATCTCCAATCTACAACAACATCACCATTGACGCAAGAAGAGGGGTTTGACAAGGTGATACAATTCCGCCAAAACTATTCACCGCCATCCTATAAAATGTCATGTGAACATTAGAATGGGACGATATGGGAGTGAAAATTGACGGTCGACAATTAAACCATCTTCGTTTTGCTGACGATATCGTTCTCATAACACCAAACATCAGCCAAGCGGAACGAATGTTGACCGATTTCGATAACTCCTTTGGAAAGATTGGTCTTCAACTAAATCTAACGAAAACGATGTTCATGAAGAACGGATGGGTTTCGAATGCCCCATTCACGCTCAACGGAACGACAATCTCCGAAGGCTCCAATTACGTCTATCTAGGTCGGAAATCAACATGATGAACGACCTAGCTCCAGAGTTGAGCAGGAGAAACGAGCGGCTAGTGGAACGTTTAAGAGCATCAAAGATGCAGGGTAGATGACAAAGAACATCCGACTGCCCACCTTTTCGACTCGACAATTATCCCTGCCCTAACTTATGCAGCAGAAACCTGGTCGCCACGTAAGCAGGATGAAAAATCACTTGGCGTTATCGAACGCGCAGTCGAAAGGCGATGCTAGGTGTATCTCGTATCTCGCAGATGAGAGAAAGGATCCGAAGTTCCGACCTACGTCAACGATCGAAAATCAGAGACGCCGTTCTACACGCCAGATATCGAAAAATAAGGTGGGCCGGACACGTGATGCGCTTCAACGACAACCGATGGACGAGAGCCGCTATCGACTAGATTCCTCGGACATCAAGCGCTCTAAAGGAAGACCACTGACGCGCTGGTTTGATTTCTTCACGAAAGCGATGGATTAAAGATATGATGCTCAGCGAATCGCTAGAGCGAGGAGGACCTACTGGGCTACTCTTGCACGCGATAGGGAAAAATGGAAGAATTGCTGGTATCCCGCTCGAGTCACTCGACGATGAACAGGACGACAGGTGATACAGGTGATATATATATATATATTTGCGCGTTATACGTATGTTGATTGCCGAATAAACAAGGAGAATAGATCAACACAATTCACAGGGAGCCACACAATTTTTGATGAACAGAGAAGACTTGAATGAACTAAACGTTGTTTCTACTAAAAGTACGTTTTTAGAAATCTCTCTGACTATGAACTATCTTTCCTTGCAATAAGCTTTGAATACAATAAAGTTTATTGCTATAAAAGATATCAAAAAAATTTCATTGTGAAGTTGAAACATCGCATCGTGAGGGCGAAACGTCCAATCATCTCCTTAAGTATAACGTAGTACTGAGGTTCTATCAGGAACCAGGCTTGCTATCAAAGCAGCACTATCCAGTTTTCGAATGATTAGTTAGTTTTTCCTTGCTGGAAGCGGTCTTTTTACGCTGAACCATTAGAGATTTTCTCAATTCTTAAGCATTCTCCTTAGTATAAACCATTTATAAGAGCTTTATCTGAGACAGTCTTTTTCTTTGCATCACAATTATTATCCTGTATCGATAGTTATCTTGTAATCAGAATTTTACTCTGTGATGCCAAGAAATACCTTGTGAAGTTGATAAAAAACGAACTCTGGCTGTGAAACGTGTCCTCTTCTTACGTCATTGGTGGTATTATTGTAGAATGGAGATATTTTGGTCGTGAAATCTTTATAAAACTCACAAAGGATCATTATGTATCGAGTAGAGACGCCCTGGTTATCTAGAGCCTCTATAACCGCTTCTGCTTCCACTGAATCAAAGGCTTTCTCCAAATCGATGAAAGTGAGACAGATTGGTTGTTTGTACTCTCGTGAAACTTCAATAAGTCTTGTAATCGAGTGGATGTGGTCTATGGTACTGAATTCTTTTCAAAACCCTGCTTGTTCGCATGGCTGTCCTTCCTCCAGTGTTCTGTCAATCCTGTTTAGGATGACTCGACTACAAAGTTTATCGACGACGGACAGCAAGCATATTGGGCGATAATTGCCTATGTCGTGAAGGTCTCCCTCTTTGAACAACAATACGGTCTTGCTGGTTTTATTGAATTTCCTCAATGTATATATATATATATATATAGTATATATATATATACGTATAATACGCATATATACATCTTTATATTCTTTATATTCTAGTCCTCATAAAAAACGGTAATGCTTCTCTTCACAGCTCCATGAGTCCTTCTCGCTATTCGCTATAGGGATTCGCGGAGCACCACATCTTTCCTCCAGGGTTTCGTGAAGAAAGGACCATCGGGTCGGTGGTCTTTTGTAGAGCGCTTGATATCCCGAGGAATTTAAATTTCCTATAAACAACAAAATGTGTGAATATATAAATTCCACTCACCACATCATGTCGCCAACTGGTTCGGAAGCAACTATGTCACTATCTATGTGAGGTTGAGGATTAAGTGATATTTCACATAGGCAGAGACGGTGACTGTACGAGCTGTACGAGTTTAGGTGGAATATATCTGATCTCTTGTACGACATGTGGCGTCGAGAATATAGGCGGAACAAGTAGAGCATTTTGAGTCTGTACAAAAAATCTGGATGGAACGTCGGAGAGTAGAGAAAGAGTTTTTCCAGGACATATGAGAGAGAAGGACACGTCGGAGACAACTTTGAAGGGGTAGAGTCAAGGCAGAAATCAATAATATTAATCAAAAGCGGTTGACCTTTTGGATGAACCCTAAAATCCAACCAAGAAGGGGAGAGCGTCTAAACATAGGAAGTAATGTGTTCTTTATCTCAGATTGGTTTTCTAAGTTAATCAGGATCATTCATCACAGTGTTTGTCAGCGCACCGGCGTTCTATCCCTCGAAAGTATATGGAGGGTCTGTTATAAAGTATGGGGTTATTTGCCCTAATTTTTGCATTGAATCGTCACTGGTTATAGGAACTATTGACCGACTAGATGGATAGGTTTTGATGTAGTAGATCGCCTTGGTTATGGAGAAGGCAAAATCGTCTGAACGTCAACAATTGGTGCTATTGTATAACCTCGCGAAAGTTTTTTTCATAATTTGCAGGATTTTTTCCACATTCATGAGGCGGTACATCGAAAATCGGTCTTTGATCACTTGGTTTGCTGATATCTCTTGCGACTAGCGGCTGCTATGCTGCTTGGAGATTTAAACTATTGCGTTTGACCCTTTGAGTGAGAAGTCGTGATTAGCACTTTTTTGATCATGTCTGCAATCAAACAAAAGCTGCATAATAGAGTGGCATTTTGATATTTATTACAAATGCGTATTACAAATGCGAACCGTTGTTGGAAGCGTATCTCACTGCTACCGCAAGCATTGTATTGAAATTATCAGTTCCAACTCCTCTGAAGAGCATGTGCTCACAATGGAGGAGTAGGAGGAGGACAACGAAAATGCAACATCAACAGACGCACCTACCACTGGAGACCCCTTTATTGGCTACACCGAAGAAAAGCGAGTTTGCTTCTGCTCAATAATTGTTAGTCTATAATTTTTGTAACTGATTCTGACATAAGTGATCGAGCCCTTGTCCACCTTACGATTAATTCGTTTTTTTATCCTTTGTAGATTTGAGACAGAAAAAAAGATTTGCTAAACTCAGCAATCAAGCAATTAGGTTTTTCAGCTGGTACATCATCAACTAGGTTTGGCACACTCAAATTTCTGTTATGAGCCTTATACCTTCTTTTTTGAATAACGTTGGTGTCCGATTTCTTGCGGTCGTTTGGAGAAGTCAGTTATCGTGTCAAGTGTAATGACTTTTTTGTCTTCTTCTCCTCCCGTCCAAACACTTATCTCCTTTCGGAAAATATTTCGGACAAATGATTTTATGTGTATAAAGAATGAGCATACAAGCAATACATTGGCGTGTTCCTACTGCTTGGCTTTCGACATCGCTTCGTAATGTAGCTATTTTCGGCGAGTTGTATTCGAATGTTCAAGAATGAAGGCCAATTCCTTTCAATTTTTTTTTGAGTGGACTACTGTAATACGACTGCCCATATAATAGCTCAAAAACAAGTGAAAAACGACTGATGGACTGGCGTTTATTCGTAAACGTTCAAGTAAAACTGTTCAAAAGTAGTTGCATTACGAAATGGCATCATTAGCCAAACACTAATACCACATATTATATCAGTACACCACTTCTCCTTACCGCACAAAAAAGCATTTGCCCGAAGTTTTTAGAGAATAGCAACACGTGTTTACACGCAAGGGGGAAAGATAATAATCACCACGCTTAACAGGACATTAGCTTTTTGAATGATTGAAAAAAGATAGTCCTTGACACTTGGTCAAAAAGCATAATTAGACCCCATACTGCGAACAATAGTGTTCCAAACATAAATATAAGAGAGCAAAGATGACCCTTTGTGACAACGATGTAGGTGCCGCTATTAAAAAGTCACAGAATTTCCAGCCAGCTCATTACGCTACCAAGCGGTTCCAAACCGGCCATACGACCAATACGTCACAAGAACAGAGACGGAGACTGCTTGAGTCTACGTATACTTAACCTGATCTCCTGTATGACATGTGATGACACATTAGTAGCGAAACAAATAAACATCTTTGTGCCCGCATAAAATAACACCTAGTTTCCAAAGCAGAAAAGCCGCACAAGGAGTCCTTTCGGAGCGCATATGACAGAAAACAGGCAGTGAGGGCCTTTAGGTGACAGTGAACATCATGGAGCGAACCAAGATATCGATGGGGAAAACTATCAAGGTTTTCGGATAAATTCCAAAAGTCTAGGAATGAACAAAAGAGGAGAGTGCCTGCACATAGCAAAGACTGTATGTAACACCTTACAGCAACACTTCGGTGATCTCTGTTACACAGGTGATTGGATGGTGTGTCCCATTTGATGGGTGGGCAATCGATTTTTTTTTTTTTTGGATTTGTCACTAAATAAAGATAACGTAGGATCACATGTGACGCGCTGGTTAGAGGTGCGCTGCGTCTCACATAAGGCCGATGGTTTGATCGCGTGCTCTTAGCTTACCAAACCACCCGTCCCTCCCGGGTCGGTAAATTGGTACCAGATGGGTCTTAGACTTGTCTGGAGGATAAACAGCGCTGACTCGATATAGCGGGAGGCCACCGCAAGTAATTGCAAATGCCAGATATGGGATTCAATCTCCTCAACGAAAGTCAAAAATTGAGGACAAATGCATGGCGCATCCCTCAGGGATTGGTCAACGCCAGGAACTTTATCCTTCAACCTTTTATGGATATCTCAACTGAGTATCTGGATATAGTTTGGTATAGTACGTTATCTAGGCTTCAAGAAAGGGGAACAAAATATTACACTTTGATTTTGAATGGGAACTATACCAATCTACTGTAGATTTTATTCAAAGAAAAGTGCAACACGATTAGTTTTGAGCATCGTGAGCTTACACACTAAGTGTTCACTAATTTGTAATGGTACTAGCAGCAGGAATAATTATCTCTAGATTTCCTTCCTTGTTGTGTACAATATGGTTCTCAATTTCTACCTGCAATGGAGTCCAACCAGCACTTTCAATATCCGATCGTGCCATCTGTCGAGTGAAAGACTTTTTTTTTCTTGGCTAGAGGATGTTTTCAACAGATAATAGAGCTCACCTTTCTATGCTTTCGACTTTGCTCATCCCAGCACGTTAGATTTTGGAACGCAATGAACCAGTATTGCGTTATTAGGTCTTTGTCTCAATGCATAGGTGAAATTGTACAGATCGAACCATACTATTTGATTAAACTCTAACTTTCCTAAATACTCATCTGAGATAAATTGATACTGCTGGAAGTTTATGTAGTCTGCCTCGTGGTTCTCTGGAGGCGTACGTGAGCACCCGAGAACTGCTCTGAAGGCCAATTTTTCTTGCTCGCAACTGTATTTCCTAATAAGGTATCACTAAGTCTTTTTGCTTCCAACTTATTACTCTTATTTCTTGTTTCGTCATTATCGTGGATGTGTCCTGTTTGAGATTCTCAACAAAGACCATTTGGAATTGTTGAGTGAATGTAATTATAAAGTAGATCACAGCAATTTAAACCCTTCAGAAAGCAAGAAGAAGGCCCATAAATCATCATTAGTTGAATTCTTTCATCATTCATCAATTCATCATTAGTTTAAGAGACTCCTAGTAATGTTTTTTTTCTCAGATATTTCAGGTACTTAGTAGTTTGAAGCATTAGCTACGGAGTACGTTCGTTATTCATATGGGGCGGTTGAATACAAGGGTGTTTAAGCCTTTCGAGAACGCATGTACCACTCATGGTACACACGAATTTTCGTCAAATATAGACTTCTCTCAAGATTTCAAATACTCGTTTGATAGCTGAAAAAGTGCGATTCTGATGATATTCTTGGCTTTTGGAAATGTTTATTCAGTTACTGTAGCAACGAGGAGAAAATTGAGTTTTTTCCTTTGAAATGTACAGTGTGATTTGCACTCGTGCTCACGTGGTCTTTTCGCAGAGCAAAGGTTTTTCACCAAATTTTAAGTAATCATCCGATAGCTTGAGAAATGGTGATTTAACGTATATTTAGTTTTTGAACTCAGTGGCAAATGTAGGTTTTTTATGCTCTGTGAAAACGATGAGCAGAAATTCGTTTGCCTTGGAGTGCTTTGCGTGCTTCGCTATCATTTATGCCTGACTACAAAGAGAGTTTTGATAATCGCTCGATAGTTTGGAAACTGCAGATTTTAGAAACTAATTTGGCTATTCTGAATTGATTTTTAGGCCCTGAAGTAAGAGAATCAGTATTAGATTTCACACTCTGAGTGAACATCTAGTCTCTTGAATTTCACAGTATGTCTTTTGGGGATTGTATAGCAAAATTCGTACCCTAGAGATAATTCATGTTTGGAAAGAAACGGCCTTCTATAAAACTCTTTTTTTAGTCACTCCCACTTTCAAACCAAGGTAACATGAAGGGGATAATAACGCATCCGCATTTCTTACTTCTTGTTTTTTCACGATATGAAACAGTGCACAAGTGAAACAATTTTTTTTCGATTTATGACTTTTTCAAAAAGCTTATGTGATGTGACTTTTAGCACGCAGTGGAATAAGCGTTCATAAAGATTACAATCATCAATTTGTAGAGTATTTCCCTAAAGAAATTTCATATTCATCATCCAAATTTTTCAAACCTTCCACCGATATTGTTGATCTTTTGTCTGAAATATTTACTCAACAAACAATATTTTTTATAGCAAGCATCTATTAATAGCAGTTCACCCTAGATATCGGTACCGGTCAACATTCACCAGCGCTGCATAGAATTTGGCGTATTGCATTCAACAGATTATGCGTTCTATAACAATAACATCAAATCCCAAAATAATCACTTGCCGATTCACAAATGCCATCACTTGACGCGGCATGATTTTTTGGCCTAAATTATACAACTTGTCGAACGCCAGAAACGCCTAACAACACATTTCCAATGAGCAGTATTGAAAGAAGGTAAACAAATATACTGCTAACGTCGACTGCACCCCGTGCTCTCAACTTTGTTTCGAGCATAAGCTTTATTAACACGTATTACCAATTTTCTATAACATCCAATACAACGTCCAAGACGTGGCAAAGTGATTTCGAAAAATACGCCTAGCTGTAACTGTGGAGCGACATGATCTTGTAAGTATTTGACACAAACATCCATCATGAAGTCTGTGAACGAAATTTTTTCAGCAGTCTTTGTGGATTTTTCACACCTTCTTTAGGCACATATGCGTCACCAAGTGAAGATCAGGCAGATGTACCTGAACTGTGAAATTCGATATTGCGATGCATATAGCAGCAAAATGCACTCACCATTTACATGTTTTGTGTATGAGCAATGGCCGCCATTTGGTCAGTGAAATGGACGAGCCACTTGTGCTCGTTCTGACTCTCCACGACCTCATATTCTACAAAGGGGTTCCTACAAGGCGAATGGCTGCTCCAATAATTTTTCAGGTGTGGTAGTTTCACAACACTCATTTGCATACATGAAGCTATGAATGTCTTGATTTCTTCCAGTAGGTGTCCCTCTGATCGCCACAGATATTTGTCTGCTCTACAATCAACTGCCAAAGATCGGTCATGGAGTGTGCATATGAATGTGTAGAGAAAACCCTAAAATATCAAAATAGCACAAGAAATCCAGACTTTCATTCAAAACGATGGAAAAATCCTGATCAAATACCAAAAATTGGCGGTTTGCCCTGCATGTGGCTACTACAATTAGTGGCCCCGAAATGTTGAATCTCAATACCTCACGAAACGATATTTTGAGGCTTTCATGAGGTCTGACATGACATTTTTAGTGCTAGGCAAACGTTTTGGCTTTTCATATCAAGCCTCAGCAACAGTACGTGCCTTTCGTTTCAGCCAGCATCCTGTATCCAAGAGAATCCAAGCCAACATGTTTCAATGCCTGTAAAGTGACAAGACCCGACCTATCTACACTGCAGTGATAAGGAATCACTGCGTGTAATTGATAGGATTACCTAACAGTGTAGTGATTTACAGTCGATTACTCATACAGATGAATTGAACAGCACCTTTATATTCGACAGTTTTCTGAAATTTCGTTTGATTTTTGATGCATCCTGACAGTCTATTTCAAGATTTGATGATGTATGATATGGCATTTTAGTGCTACACATTTATGTAAGGGATTGGCTGAGCCGAAGGCCACGCGAAGCGCCACTGATAGAGCTTGACATGGAGAAGCCGAAACCTACGTCTAGCACTAATAGTGCCACATCAAACCATATGAAAAGCTCAGAAATGCTGTTATGATGTAAGAAAGAGAAATGACATATTTTGAAAGCAACGGTGTGAGGTCTTACTGTCGATATGGATAGCAGTCTTATGTTGAGTCATCGCACAACTGTTTTACCTCCAGAAGCTACGTGAAGTTTATAAATTATTTTTCACGACGAATTTGCTCCAAAACAATATCATCTCATAGAAACAAAAGAAGAGAAAATGAAACGTTTAGATGCCTTTGTAGAGCTACGAGAACACTGAAGATGCAGTATAACTGGGAACAAAGATCGCCTTACCAACCTTTTGGTCTTTCGTATATTCCTATGTCAATGTAGCTGCTGGAATCATGATCGTTACGTAAACAGGATTGAAGATTACTCCGCTTTATCGATTCCAGTTGGAAACACTATGCTAAGAGTACGGCGTTCCGCGCAGTTTGATAGCCACCAACACGAATGTCACAGTTTCTCACAAATACTTTAGAAGAAGGATATAATACCTATGAAGTAGCGGAACATCCTCTTACTGTCACTGCTTATCGCTTCATACCAAAGTGATTCCTTTTTTCTGGTCAGGTCATAGTTTATCTCCAATTACTAGTTTTAAGGAGCTCGGTAGCGCGGATTGTAGATCAAAAAAATATGTAATCAGCAATGGAAGGCAGAAATTGATTAGAAGTGCGCTTTTCTCAGCAAGAGACCAACTTGTACTATTATGATGACTCCCTTAAACATATCTCTTATTTAAATTTGAGCAATAGTGTTAGTGCATCAGGAAGGACCGTGGAAACTGATAACAAGTATTTCAGGGCAGTCCGAACTACACGTATGCCTTCGTCCACACCTGGTTCTGTCAAAAGTTTTCGTATCAAATGTCAAAGTTCGAACTCATTGCTACATAGGTAAAGAGAGGTCACAGAAATGGAACGTTTGGTGGCGTAGATCTGTGGTTCATAGTGCTCACCTAGGGACCAACTTTCCTAGGTGAAAGGGAGTGCAAGAAGTCGTTGACTCAAGAAATTGCTGTAAAATTGATCATTTTCTTTTTCGACTACGGCTTTGAAGTTAATTTAAGATCCTCACTTACTGCTGCATAATTTCAAGTGCTTCCATGTTTCGACAACATTCGTAAATGTAGATTCTGAAAAACTGACAGCTTCTTTTATAGGGACGACGTGACAGAGTGGTTGCGATGCTCGTCCGAGCGCATGTGGAGCCGAATTCCACCCCTGACTCTTCCCAGCAGTCACCAACAACGCCCTATAAACGTTACAGCCAAGCCATCCTGAGATTCGCTCAACCACTATTCTACGACATGCAAGAAGAAAACGAATTAACGAATTGAAAGCTAAAAGTACTGAGGTCTGCACAGCGAAAAAGCACTGTGAAGACGGAGCGGTAAAGTAAGTGAAGTAAGTATATTGTAAATGAAGCCATGCAGTCACCGTCTCTACCGTTGTGCACATTATGCAGCATTTCGTAATGCATGTAAATCCATACAGACGGCTTGAAACTTTGTGGCGTTTGAGAGTATTGAACGAGACTTCAATCACTGCTATCGATTTCTCTAGTATTGTTCTCAAAGTACCGTTTTTAGCGGCACTTATTTCGGTTAATATGGAACTAAAGTAAACGGGCTCAATTACCACGCCTAGTGTCAGGAGATTTGGTTTCCACTCAACGTATCCTAAGGAGCCATGGTTTTGTGACCACTGAGGGGGGAGGTGGTGAGTGCTTTTGATTTTCGAATGTGGTTCACTTGATCGGACATATTAGTTCTGAAAGAAAATTCCCATCGTTTGTATGGAAAGTCGTTTTTTCGCATGAATCGTGTGTGATTTTCATATCATTCGAAAGGTCTACTTTTTGCGCATCTATCGATATATAATTTGTCTATTTCTGCAAGCTGGCCGAGGAATACTCAGAACTTATTCATCGAAAAAGCGCCTTTTTCAGAAAGACATCGTAAAACCACACACAGCCAAAAAGTCCAAGACAAAGTTTGGAGGATTGGACGAAGCTTAGATTCTAGCTCTTTCACTCTATAGTCTGGACATTGCTCTATCTGATTACGGCCTTTTCCCATCAATGGACGCTTTCTGGAAGGTCGCCGATCTGAATCTTTTGATGAAGTTTAAGAAGCATGTCAAGAGTTCTTAGAATCAAAGCCAAAGGAGTGGTACTTTAATGAGATCCGAAACGTGGCGGACCGATGGCAAAAAGTGGTGGATAAGGATGTCCTGTATTTCGAAAAAATGTTGTTGTTGTTGTTGTTTGTTGTCTTGGTATACGCATAAATTTTGAATGTTTTATTAAATGATGGAAACTCTCTTTTCAACCTAGTAAAATGGATTAAATCTTTGCAGATATTCATGATATGAGCGTTTCCGGTCTTCAAATGTGGTTCACTTGATCGGAAATATATGTGGAATCAAAACCAAGGACTGACCTCAATGCAACGCTAGCGCAGCATAGAAGAACTCCGACATATGATCATGATTCTTGATAAGCGTTAGGGATTTGGCATTGAAGCAGGAATTCTCCTATGTCATCTTCTGTATCAAATCACATAAGTTTCTGTCTTCTCATTCTGCCGTTAACTAACTCCTACCTCTAATTTGAGGCTTAGGCTGAAGGCTATCAAAAATGTTGATTAGAATTGAATTCAACTAAGGCAGTGTGTTCCCCGCGCTGCAATAATGATTCGAGTGAAGTATCATTGCTATATGAAATGTATAAACATGGTCTAAACTAATCCCAGTTACATATTAAATGGCTGCCATTTATATAAGGAAATTGGAGTGTGACCATATTCAAGATGTGTGGCAAAAATGAAAGCGGACAGATCTGGCTAGCACTTACCCACCTTCGCCTTCTCCAAGCTGCAACAATCCGAGTAGAATTTCCACTTCTACTTGGAACGTGAAACTTTCACACAGCGTTCTAACCATGAAAAATTAGTAATAGCATACACTACTACGATAGCCCATGTAATGTTATATAATTGCCTTCATTTTGTTCCTACTGCCTGCCAAGCACAAAATTGCTTTACGGTGCGTTGTCGAACAGTTCGCAAAATCAACGGCATGTTAGACGATCAGGAGACCTGTGTTTTGCCTAGTGAATATGGTATTCGAGGTTGATATGTATTGCGATGAAAGAGGAGCAAACTCTAAACATTGAATTCGCACCTATTGCAGCCCTGAAGTGGGAAACACCTAGTCTTAGTCTTTTCTGATATGTATGCCTGACAACACTTTCTAATAACTTGCAATTTAAGCGTTGAATCAGATTTGAGAAATACTTGAAAGTCATGACATTTCACTTTCCAGTGTCACGTTGCTAACTCATTTTCATAAATATCAACCACATGTCGAGGTATTTCTGAACTTTAAAGCCGTCATCTTAGAGAGGCGTTGAGGGAGTATAACCTCAACACAAGGATAAGGAAAGCACTTTATGGCTTTACTTGATAAGATGCTGTAAACAGAAATTTACCAATTCAAAATTTGCAAACTACATTTTGGCATTGTTTTTGATCAATCTAGCGTTTGAAAACACTTGTATCTTGTCCTCATGTCTGCACTACAAATTCTTCTTACCTTCCTTTGTCAATATTTGTTAGATAAGTAGCTCCCAAATATCTTTCTTCCAATATATCTTTCTTTTCTTTTCAAGAAAGGAACATGCCCCGAAAATCAGAAAAGTATACTCAGTTTGGTGTTCTGTGCCTTGGGTATTGGCTGCATGCCAGAATGCCGCCTTTCTTTACTCAGTGACGTGTGTGAATCTCGAGGTGATTGAATTTCGAACAACTTTTTTGCTTCAGATGAGCTGTGAAATGCAAACATATTGTTACCTGTTCCAGGCAATTGACCTAGTTACGCGATGGAAGTACTTTTGTGACTGAGAACTTGAACATGTACTGCGATTTCAATATCGTCGAAAGTTTTGTTGCAGGACTTAAATAGGCATATATAAACTAAGAAAGTGAAGCCCTTTTTGCGTTTGATTTGACAATTCGCGTCAATTAACGCCATTGTCTATCCGTTCAACAAGTCAATCCACTTTCAGTTCTTTATTTCAAAACTCTTAGTATATAAAGTACTCCCACTCTGATGAACATACGCATTTCTCGTCTTTGCACACTCCACGGCCACGCCCCTGAAAAGTTGCGATCAAAAAAGAAAAAAGGCAGAAAATCCGTTGCGGTGGAGATTAGGTGCTCATGAGGAGGCACTGTGTAATTTTAAAATGGAAATGATCAGGTAGCCAAAGTTAACTTTTAGTAAAGCTATCTCACATTTTGCATGCAAAAAGTATCGCACTGATTAGATCCTTGTAGTGAATGACACAATTGATTGAAGTCAGTTGCAGCGGCTACAGCGAGCACCATAATAAAGCAAAGTAGAACTGCTTTTTGCAACATACTGAAATTCGATTTTTTGGATAGAAATGTTTATATATCACGTCGCAGTACGCAATGAATTCAGTCGCCCATAGATTTCACCTCAATGGATACTGCGTAATAAACTTAATATATCGAAGTACTTTAGTGCAGATTCTTTGATCAAATACGTGAGACAAAAGCCATCTTTGAGTTGTTTTAGCAGTGCAAAGTTGATGCAGAAGTTACTTCAACACCCTAGTGATTTACTCAAAGCGGTATGGTTCGAAGCGCTAAGAGAACACTAAATTTGAGAGACATAATTGTTGCGCAAATATCTCACTTCAGTTATTCCATCGAAAAGTCCTTTTTTTGGCTCTTTTATAGTGGACTATCTCTTCGATCTCAATGAATATGCAGGACCCTAATGAGTGTACCAGACAGAAGGTTGTAGACTTTTGTAGATAAGAAATAGTGACGCGAATTCATATGAAACTAGGATCAGATTCATGCCAACTAAATATTTACTGCAAATTGTGGGCCAAATTATTAGCGCTACTTTATGTCTTGCAAAGTATAATCGGTCAATATTATTGCAGTGACTTGAAAACTGACAGGAGATTGACGGGCCTACATAAGTCAGCTTTACGCCTTTCTCGGATGTCTAGACAGAATTTATTTTGGCCATCCACCTTACCAATGCTCAATCGAAATAAGCAGATTAACTCCTCTTTTAGAGCATGAGAAATCTAAATGCAATTTTTGAAATCACTAGAAGAATAGTATATTTATTGTACGACAAGATAAATCTTTATCGGTTATAATCTATGAATTTTAATTGCTATGCTGAACAAATCCAGGCATATTACGCTCATTATTTCGCAGAGAAGTTGGAGTAGAGTTATATAAAGGTAGTGTTAATAACGACTTGCGACCGACGTTAGCAGGCATTTATATGGAGAGCGAAAGTCAACATATTTTCTGGTGTAGTTCTATTTCGTTTGATTTCGAGAACTTTTATCAACAGCCAAGCATTTGCTATTGTATGATTAAAATGAGGTAATGTCAGTATGTTTATTAACGAGACATACGAAATGAATTCCAATTTATTGAATTTCAACCGTATGGCCCACTGTCACAACGTCAGGAATATTCTATAGAGTCATAAAAATAATCATATCTCTTTTCCGTCTACAACATCTTCATAGAACCGTACTCAGAAAATCAATGAAGGAATGGAAAATTATGTTGATAATTAGAAGTTTAAAAAAATTCTACACGGCGGATTGTAACAATATAAGCGCTGAACCCATGAAGTACAACTACACGAAATTTTGATTTAGGTTCATTAACTAAGAGTGTCTTCCAGTCACTTATACAGGGACGGTCATTGAAGCTTCGGAATGCAATAGAGCGGTCAGAATGAGTACGTAAGGGTCTTCTAAAAACAGTTTGATATTTTTGCAAACATATTCACAATCCGAGCATAACATAACCACTCTCACAAACAGGGCTAATCTATAGATTGATTTATAGTTTCCAAGTCCTTTCAAGGAATGCGCTTTCATCGATCAGCATGACAAATCAACGAAAGCACTTTTGCAATTAGCTGGAATATAGGACTAATACGGTTACAGATCACTTGGTGAAGTGGTCACCTGCTAATTTTCTAGCTCGGGTTTAGAAGGATTCTGAATGACAGATATTCAGAGTTACAAATGCTCAGTTCGAGTAAATTAGCGATTTCAGATCCGGCCAATTAAATACCCACTAATTGTACTATAGGGGCGCTACTGCTTATAATAGCGTCTATCATATTGTGTAATACGAAAATGCCTAATACCTCTTTTTTGAATAAGGCAGGTCTAATTTTTGTGAATCTCACGACAATTCATCTCTTATGTGTCTATTTGTCTTCAAATCGTACGCGGGTAGGAAGAGCGACTAGGAGGAAAGGGAATGTTTTTCTTGAAATGTAATTTTATTTCAAGGATGATTGAACGGATTAGAAGTTAGTGACTCCCAAGGTCCAAAGTTTCTGACCATTCTCTCTCAATGGCTCCAAAGTGCTTTTGAATTTATAAACATCAGACAAAATGTGATATCGTTGCTCTATGAAAGTCATGGGTTCACGTTGAAATTATTCTCATGCAGAATTTTTCCGAAATTACTAGTAGATGCCAGAACTTTTTTCTATTGATGTTTCTAGATTTGTGCTGAGGACAGCCTGATCAAGGACGTTTGTAAACGATGAATAGCATATATTTAATTTCTGAACTTTCTAATATTGGCCTGGCAATGCACAATGATCGCAGGTAGTTCAATAAATTGAATTTTTGTCCTGCGTTCATCTCTAATAAACAAACTGATTATGCATCTTAATCGTAAAATAGCAAAGGTCTCAATGTTGATAGAAGCCATTAGAATCAAACGAAATAGCACTGCACCAGAAAATTTGTTGATTTTCGTTCGGTATATAGAACCCATGAGCGCATGTGGCGCAGTGGTTAGAGGTGCTCTGCGTCGCACACGAGGTCAATGGTTCGGTCTCGCGCTCATGGCTCACCAAGCCATCCATCCCTCCGGGGTCGGTAAATTGGTACCAGACAGGTCTCAGACTTGTATGGGAGGATAAGCAGCACTGACTCGGTTCAGCGGGAGGCCACCGCGAGTCATTGTATAGGCCAGATATGCATTCAGTCACCTCAAACGAAGCTAGAAATTGAAGTCGAATGCATGGCGCATCCCTCAGGATTGACCAACGCCGGGAGCTTATCCTTTAGCTTTATATAGAACCCAGCAAATTTGGTATTCAGTCTTACTGACACCTTCTTCATTGTTTTCTACTTCATGTTGCTCACGAAATAATGAATGCTGCTCGTACAGTTCTGCCTTATAGCGGTTTGAAACACATTGGATAGGAGATACTAAGGATTTCTCTTGTATACAGCAGAACAGCCCTACTAGTCTTCCGCTGATTGAAACATTGAATTTCAGCGTTTAACGTTGCTATCTTATCTTATCTAACTTATTAGTTCCATCATATCTCATCCATTTTCAAGTCGTTCCATTGCATAATTAGTCAAAAGTCACCATAGGATATCACAACATGCTCGCGATGGCTTTCGTATACACAGTACAAAAAACCAGTGAGCCGAGGTGATGAAATCAATGAGATGAGATGTCCAACTACTGATTCGACCAGCGTCTCCGACATGTGTTGAGCCGTTTCTAATTAGGACCTAGTTAAATTTTCATGGTTTTCAACGCTAAAATTACCCGTGTACAAAGTAATAAAATCAGTTCTAATGTAACCACCGACGTTCTCGGAGTTCATTTCACTCACTGAGTAGTTTTGGCAACCAGAGCCGAAAAGTAATGAAGACGCAACATGGTTGAAGAGAAGAACCTAAGCAATGGGTATAATAAATAAAAATAAAACTTCTAGCATTAAATAATTTCTGGCTAATGCGATATGTACTCGACCTCATCGAGCCTCGTCAATAACATTTGTAGTCCATTCAATGGTTTACGACGCCCGCCAGGTCCAGGAACTAAATAGTGCCATCCATCTAATTAAGCCTACCAGCAGCTTTCCAAACTGGATATCATGAGTGATCTGTGAGTCTCGGACTCAATATAATATGATACAATACTAATACAAATACTGATTGATTCGATATTTGATATATGGTATAAATATATATTATATTATATTATATTATTATATTTTATATATTTGATATTTGGCTGATTCGATCAATACCCGTCTCTTTCATCGCACATCGAAATGTGTTATGAGCGCTCCCAATCATACTGTCTTAAGAGAGATTAGGAGTGAAAAGATGACATTTTGATTACTAGTTGTTGCTGAATACGAGTCGATGATAACTTTTTTGAAAGATGTTTTGATTTATTTCAACAATATCGCACTCACTGCATTGGTGGTGAGACTTAGATTGACCTTCACAGAAGTTTTCTTCCACGCCAGGTGAACGGTTGTTTTAATCGGTGTATTGACCAGCAAATCAACTCCATTCGAAGCTAGCAAATCGAAGCCAGACTTCATCAGTTGCCTAGACTTCTATTTGATAGATTGCACCGTTCGCAATGTTATTCTATGCGTTTTTTTTCTTTCATCCACATCAGCGGTTTACCGTAGAATCAAATAATGGCTCTTACCTGAAGTATTCTATTTTTTATTACTTCCTTATGTTACCGCAGTTGTCATTGAATTTGAATATTTTGATTGTGAAGTTCATTCAACGTCATATGTACACCAGAATTCCTCCGGAAACACGCAGCATTTGTAACATATCGTTGATTACTCTCTCAAAATTAGCCTATAATTCTTGCTGAAGTGAAATTTCCTCAAGCAAGAAGTTTCTTGTTTTATCTTCACTTGCTTACAAGACAATAATTTACATAGATTATGAGTGAGTTTGGTGTTACTTTTGCAAACACGATTGAATCTAAAGTTGTTATTCAAGTTTTATCCTTAAAACATCTACTTCAATCACCGAACGCCAGTATATATGGGAGATCAGATTACTTACTTTCTGCGATACAATATAAGCCACTGCATCCACAACTTCTTACTGCAGGATGCTGCAAAAAGCAGTTTTTATGCCAACTAATAACAGTCACCAACTCGACACTGATATCGGAGGTGGTGATTGGATCTTCGAAGTTTTGACATGCAGATTTTCTTGCGCTGAACAGCGAAGTAACATAGGCGACCTTGTTCGCATTTGCTTTTGATTTGACGAGTTTGTCCAATCCCGACTGCAAATTTGTCTTTCTAAGTTCACCAGTGTAGTAGCGAATACACTCTACAACAACTTTATTTATCAAAACATTTTCCTCCTTTTTCGCTTTACAAGGTGTCATATGCTCTTCTATTCGAAGGTACCAAGACAATCGCTGATATAGAAACAAAGAAGCAGAAAATGATAGAATTGTTGGACGTACAAATATTGATGTCACTGTGATGAGTCACTTGAACTGTTGACATTTGCACGTCTAAGTCGTGTAATGGAGTTTCCTGCGAGAAATTTAACATCACTGCATTGCTCTAAATCTCAGTTGTAAATGAACATTCATCCTACAGCTGATGTATTTAATGGCTGCCACTAAAACTTACAACTAACGCTGAAAACGATTTCTTGTTTTAAAGATCTTTTGCAGCATAAAATCGTTTGGAACTTCATTCACTCCCAGGATTTCACGCATCATTGGTTAAGCACCACTGTGAATTTTTCGGGCCACTGTGGAATTCAGCCAGTAAACAAGATATTAAACTGAATATGGATTCTGATATTCGCATCACGATCCAGTATTAAAGTAGGGAAGAATGTACACTGTGCATACTCTATGGAATCATCGTGCTGGCCCGAAAACCGTCCCAACACTCTCCGGCAACCTAGTGATAAGTATCTCCCAGGGCGCCTTAGCTCGCGTTCCTTTGAGATTGCAAGGAGATCCGCATGGCCAGCATTCATAACAACCATAGCAAGGAGGAATCTTTAAGAAGCTGCCAGAAGAGCATGACAAATACTTGAAGACCGTCAGGACGATAAAAGAAAATGGGATACGAACTAAAGGTCATAGCCGCTGGAATTCGTACGGGTCGCATAATCCAAATATCAAAAAAGTCTCGCCAAGGCAGCGATTCCAGGTACAAAATGGCTCTGGTATTCGATTATTTCGCACCTAAATTCGTTAAAGATGTGGCACTGGAAGAATTGGTACAATTTATCTCCTCGCTTTTAGAGATAAACAATATAAGTTGCCTCTTTCTCATTTCATTATCGGCTATCTCACACCTTTGATTCAGGGCTCAGACTGTTGCTTACAAAATAATGTTAACGAGCTAGCATCACTTGTATCACCAGTCGTCCTATTGCTTCGAGTGACTCGAGCGGTTACCAGTAACACTTCCATTTTTCCCCATCGCGTGCAAAGTCAGCCCAGTGGGTTCTCCGCGCTTTAGGGATTCGCTGAGCAACATATCTTTCTTCTAGTCTCTTGGTGAAAAAATCGGACCATCGGGTCGGTGGTTTTCTCGTAGAGCGCTTTATAATACGAGGCCTTCACTCGGTAACGGCTCTCGTCCATCGGTTGTCGTTAGAGCGCCCATCACGTGTACGGCCCACTTTATTTTCGATATGCCGGCATGTAGAACGGGGTTCCAGTTTTCCGATCGGACGGAGGTCAGAACTTTCGATCCCTTTTCTCATATGCGATATACAGGATACTCCTAGCATCGACCTTTTGACTGCGCGTTCAATAACGCCAAGCGATTTTTGATCCAGCTTACGTAACGATCGGTTCTGCTGCATACGTTAGGGCAGGGGGAATCGCCGTGTCGAAAAGGTGGCACGGAGTCGGATATTCTCTGCCTTCTCCACTGCAACCTCGACAACCTCGATGCTCTTAGAAGTTCCCCAAGCCGCTCGTTCCCTCCTGCTCAACTGCGCAGCTAGATCGTTCATCATGTGTTTCACGCCTCGAGAACATTCGAAGATGTTCGTTTTATTGAATGTGGATGAGGCATTCAAAGCTTCAAAAAAATCCGTTCCTCACGAACGTCTTTTTTGTTTCATATAGTTAAAGTCAATCTTTCCACTGATGTTGTCGAAATCGGTCAACATTCGTTCTGTTTGGCTGATGCTTGGTGCTATAAGAGCGATATCATCAGCGAAGCGTAGATGGTTTTGTTGTCGACCTCTCATTTTCACTACCATATTGTCTCAGCGCCGATTTGACAATACTCTAATTCTATGAATCAAATCTGCCAAAAGCCTACAATCAAGCGGCTGGGAAATACACGAGAGGCGATTAAGAGTCGCCTTCGACAATTAAGCTCCTCCCGTTCATCCGAGAGAGACTGGTAAGCTGCTCGTGAGTACGCAGTTCCCATGTTTACAGCCCAGCAAGCTATGCGCTGCTATCAGAAAGTATGGGCCTCACTCCCCTGAATCCGAAAGAGCCCTTGGTACGTTAGTGCCAGGTAAGGCGAGTAGGAGAGGCTGCCAAAATCTAAGGGTTGAACTAGGCTGCCATAATTGAAACGGACTAAAATGACGATCTGTACATACAATGCAAGAACACTTGACTACGATCCGCTATAGAAGATCTTTTGATTCAAGCAAAAAGAATAAGGCACGACGTCATTACTTTGGCTGAGACGAAAAGGTGCCATCCTTTTCACGTTGTTTATGACAACAGAGAAGAAGTGTTTCTTGGAACATGCGATGGCAGAGGAGTCGGCGGCGTTGGCGTCCACGTGTAATCGAATTTGGCAGTGATCATCGATTCATTTGAACAACTAACAACCCGTGTTGGACGACTACGGTTGAAACGGTGTAAATCAATGCAGGCTTCAACCATATTCGCTGCTTACGCGCCAACATCAAGCTATGACGAAATCGAAGTCGAAGCGTTCTATATGGATCTCGAAAAATTTTTCAGAAAAGACCGTACAATCTTCAAGGTCATTATTAGAGTTCTTAACACAGAAACTGGACCTAGGAGAACGTCTGAAGAACCTCAAATTAAGACCCACGGGTGGAATGGCATGTGCAGGGTGAGAGGCTATCTGAGTTTGTCATGACGACCCAAACCAGTCATGGGATTTCACAATTCCAAAAGCCTCACCCTCAACGATGGGCTTTTGAGTTTCCCATTGGAGAATACCACAACGAAATAGACCACAACAAAGTAAACCAAAAGTGCGTAAGCAGGATAAAAGGTCACTTGAAGTTATTTAACGCGCAGTTGGAATGTCGATGTTGCGAGTATTCGCATCTCGCAAGTGAGCGAAGGGATCGGAGGTTCCAATCTACGTCAAAGATCATCGAAGATCAAAGACACCGTTCTACGCGCCAGGATATCAAAAATGAGGTGGCGGACACGTGATGCGCTTCAACGGCAACCGATGGATGAGAGCCGTTACCGACTGGATTCCTCGGGACGTCAAGTGCTCTGAAGGAAGACCACTCACCCGCTGGTACAATTTCTTCACGAAAGCGATAGAAGAAAATTTGATGCTCAGCAAATCCCTAGAGCAGGAGGACCCACTGGGCTACTCTTGCACGCGATAGGGAAAGTGGAAGAGTTGTTGGTACCCGCTCTCGCTCGACGATCAACGGGGCAACAGATGATACAGGTGATGTTTTACGCCCTCTGAGGACAAAGAATTTTGCCACTTGAATACTTGCAGCAGATCTTGTGAACAAGACAAACAAATTAAACTACGTGGGAGCATCACCAGAACTCAAACATAGCTTGTAACAATTCCAGGAAAAGCTTTGCACTAAAATTGAACACGGCTTTTATGAAGAAAATCTCGTTTCCAGCACCCAAATGTTTCAATATACAATAATTTTTCAAGCTCAGAAATTGTGTAAGATGTTTGCAAGTCAACCGAAGTAGTCTGAGAAGTCAATTCAAAATGTGTAGCTTTTTTCAAATGTGATAAATTACTATGAAACTGAGGATAAATAGTACCTAGGTTGCACTTTAAGGATCGGCAAGAGATAATGAAGAAAAAAATCGGATTGTGTATAGGCAGAGCCGGCATGTGGGCTGACACACGGCACAAATACAGCTATATATGAGAGGAAGACCAATGTAGAGCACATCTTCATATGCAGCCATCAAAGTCAGCAATTGTTATGCACTGGCCCTTATATAAGTTTGAAGCTATTAGCCTGAAGAGTTATTTTTAATCACACTTTATCGAAGCTATTTCATACCCTCTTCGAACAACTTTACGTCTGCAGTTCCATTTTTTCCTTGATTAGCCAGTTGGACCGAGTAGAATGAAAAAACAAGCGTATACTCAGTTTTAGCTACAAATTTTGCATACTTACCAAGATTACTGGACGGCACAGAATGGCATTTGTTTTCGCAAGAACAGTGCACATTGGTAGAGAGCGGAGACATCTATCAGTTAGTAGTAAGATGTAGTTTTACTGATTAGCAGAAAGAAGAAAAAAAGTCAAAATGAGGCGGCAAAGCGAGGGCAGAGAAGTAATGTAAGACT
The DNA here is from genome assembly GCA_019055375.1 of Parelaphostrongylus tenuis. NCBI lineage: Eukaryota > Metazoa > Nematoda > Chromadorea > Rhabditida > Metastrongylidae > Parelaphostrongylus > Parelaphostrongylus tenuis. The sequence continues at coordinate 29,137 of JAHQIW010001654.1, forward strand.
TCATGAAGACATTGTGACCTAGTCTCTTGTTTTCTGATAATATTATGAAATGCTTTTAACCCTTCCAGGAACACGTGTGCCATGAGTGGTACACGCGCGTTTACGTGGTTTTCTCGCCGAGCACAAACATTTGACTAAAATTTAAGTAGTCGTACGATAGCTGAAAAAATTGCGGTTCTGATGGTATGCTTGTCTTTTAGTATCGCTTTCTGGTGAGCTGTAGCAGCTAGGAGAAAACTGCATTTTTTCCTTGGAGTGCACACTGTGATTTGCTCTCGTATTTTCGTGTTCTTTTCGCTGAGAAAAAGTTTTTTCACCGAAGTTTTAGTGGTTATTTTTGAAAGCTTGAAAAATGCCAATTTTAAGTATGTGCTTGGTTTCTGAATTTAATGGTAAATGTACGTTTTCAATAAATTGGGAAAAAGTATCGAGAAAATGCGTTTAACTCTTTTGAGGGTCGGTCATTTTTTATGTTTTGGGCTCATTTGAAAGCCTGTCCTCCCGCGATAATTGGTATGTAATTTATCTACTTATTTCAAGATGGAGTTAACAAGCGGGCAAATTGGGTTGTTGATGCTGCACGAATGGCTGTTGGCTTCAAATGCAATGGTTTCAAGTGAACCGCATCAATCTGGCTTCACGTGAACGACCCGAACGCGACTGATCTTCAAAACGTTCTTCACCTTCGTCGAACACTTCGAACTACCTCTTCACCGTACTTGCCAATGTCTTCGTCTCAAGCCAGATTGATGCGTTCACTTGCCACCGTTGCATTTGAACGCAACAGCCATTCGTGCTTCATCGACAACGTAATTTACTCGCTTGCTGATTTCAACTTGTAATAAGTAGATAAAACATATACCAATGACGCGGGAGAAGACGAGGTTTCAGATGAGCTCAAAAACACAAAAGGTGGCCTACACCAAAAAAAGTTACAAGCTTTTTTTAGAACTTTTTCCCCATCCTATTAACGCGCTGTGAAAACGGTGGAAAAAACTGGCGTTTTGCTTATGGATTACTTCCAGAGCCTCGCTCTCGCTTATACCTGGCTTTACAACAGATTTCCAATAGCCATTCGATAATCCGAAAAGTCCAGATACCCGGAAACTAATTTGTTTTTTCGAACTGATTTTTTAGTGCTCTGCAGTAGAGAAATAAGATCGCGTTTTACGCTCCGAGTGAGTAGTCCGTCGCTTGAACTTAACAGTGGGTGTATTGGTAATTGCATAGTAAAATTGGTACGTTGGAAACAACTTATGTTCAGACAAAAGTGATACTAGAAGCCTTCTATAAAAACCTTCTGTAGTAAAGAGAGCGTTCACATGTCTCAATAATTATCACTCTTCAAGACAAGGTCATACCGAATCAACGTATCCCCATTTCTTCTCATTTTCTGACAACATGTGAAGGTTTAATTTAGAAACCATTTTCCTCGATGTTTATTTTTGTCAAGCACTTTATACGGTGTGATTTTAGTACGCAGTCGTGATAAGCTTTCATGGAACCATATATCTAAGCCGTTAAAGCAAACATTGTGAAGCAATATGGCAACGAAATGCACTCTCATTTACATGTCCTCCTGTAGTATGCAAAATAAACAGCATAAGTCAGTAAAATCCACTAGCAACTTGTGCTTGTTGCAACTATGCACGCCCTCAAATTTCCTCGTCATTGGGTCGATGGTGGGACCGTGTGCAGTAAAAATTATTACGACATCTCTCTCGTATTTGATCTGAGCAACATTACTCCTTTCTTGTTCTGTACGGCCACTGCGTGCTCTTCTCCAGTTGATGTTACATGAGTTGATTAGGTGATCCTCGCCCATTCTTTCTGCACGTCCCAACTAAGTGCGCTTTTTTTAGCAGTAGACCCTCGGCAAATTCAACACTAGTATACCCATTAGCGGTGTAGAAATGTCGACTCTCAGCTAATAAGCCATCCATTTGGTCTATCACAATACTGTCTGGGATTCGCACGGTGCGCATGAGAGTTGTGCCTCTGTCTGCGTATGGAGACGTTTTGGACGTGTATCCTCCCAAACTGCACAATTCAAGCAGCATCATCTTGCATCTATGCTTTTTGCTGCTAGGCCCTTTGCATCAAACATAAAATTTTTTCCAAGGCGAAGAGAAATCTTCTAAATGAATTGCAAAAAGCAAGCGTTTTGTGGCAGCAAATGAAATCTCTGCGCGTAGCTCCATAAAAATGAGCACAATTTTTGTTATTTATACAAAAATATATATTCTGTCGCAAGAAAATATTCAAATTTATTTCTGTAATCTAATTCAACACAATTACCTCTACATGCTCACATGGTTTTGTTGCATATATATGCTTTATATGCGAAGAAAGCTTCAAGGGCGAAACGTAAATTTCTTTCTATTCTCCAACATTCTGTAAAAACTTTTTGCAACAAGAAATTTGCTCTAGATTTTCCATTAATTGATGCTATCGAACGTCTGCTGAACTTTGAATGCAAATCATTCGCAGACCATAAGCGAGCGAACGAAGAAAATTGAATTCAAAACATAATTTTGCTTTCGCTGTTACAATGCACTGACTAACCGTCTAGTAAAAGTAATCGCGAAGATTCGGCCTTCCCCTTCAGTTTCGTTGATTTCAGCGACTGCAGCTCGCCATGAGTTAACACCAGCAGAGAGCTCCTCAGCAACATGAAACATGAAATGCTTCTTTGCTACTTAGTGCCTAAATGCGCAACTCTTACCTGACTTATCAAATCACTACTTCACATAATCAGTTAAGCGGTAACAAAAAACGTACAGTCGATCGGGCAGCCCTTTCGTAATTTTGATAATACTAGCTTCCTAGATGCATGGTAAAAACAAAATTGAATTGTCAAGTGAACATAAAGCGTTCAACTAAACAGTAAAACGGGTAAAGGATAAAGCTTTCGGCGTTGATCGATCTCTGAGCGTTGCATTCGCATTTATTTGTTAATTTCGACTGAGATGATTGAATTCATATCTGACGTTTACAGTGATTTGCATATGAATGTATCACGTCAGTGCTGCTTATCCTCCTACAAAGGCCTGCTATCAAACAACAGAACCCGGAAGGGTGGAAGGCTTGCTGAGCCATGATCGCAAGATTGAACCTTGTGTTTGTCGGAAAGCACCTTTAACTACTATTCCATATGCGCTTTTAACAGTACGACCTGTATTTGTATGAAAAGGTGGATCAGCGGCTAATAACTCCTCGATATTCAAACTTACTGACGGAAAAATACGTGACCTCACAATGTATCTCTCGCTTGTCGGAACTGTAAATGTAATTCACAGTTTGTGAAGTGTAAAAAGTGAACAACCGTTGAAATCATATAATTTTCTACATGATCATGTCCCATAATAACACAATAATGGATGGTCAATCTTTGCACACCCATTCTTTCTACTTTCTAGGAGGACGTCTGTACCTAGTGTTCACCACAGTATTTAATTGCTACGAACCGAAGAACAGTTCGTGCATTTTTTGAGATCTGCAATAAAGTATTCTAGATCAAAATACATTTGTATGATAGGCTATTAAATGAAAGCAAAAAAACATCCATTTAGAGCTCAAGCAGTTCAGAAAAACGAGTAGAGCAAGAGTTACAACCTTAGAGCTCCTCTAGGAGCTGAGATCCAATAGGATTCAAGCAGTCGCCTGATAAAGCACAAATGCGTACTGGATATGTTATTGTTTGGCTAAACTGAGAGTTCGATTGGCTAGACAAACCACTCCAAAGGACATGTATTTGCTACAGATAAATTTGCACATACACTGATTTCAGAAACATAAAGTGACATTTGGGTGACATATGTCGACCAATGCCGTAGTGAGAGGATAAGATGTTTGCCTTGTTATGAAGTTGAGCAATCATGGCAAAAAGTGTTCTGTAAGCTGGATTGCTGAGCATTCTACAACCTGAAGATGCATTAATATATTTATTCGTTCACACTCTATGAACAAAAATCCATACTTCATACTTAACAGTCAACATGCTGATGAATAGCAATTCCAAAAAAAAATTGAATATCCAAAAGCAATATTCTAATAAGGACATATTAAGTGTGAAACACTTATACCTATCAATTGGTAACGGTGTCTCCTTCTGACATGAAATACTTGCAAGTATTAATGAATTCGATATAAAATACAAAACGAAGAAGCAACAATCTTACGGGTAGTGGCAGTCGGCATCGTATTATCCTCCAGGACTCTATTCTTATAGTTTCAGCTTAAATATTTAGAAACACGTATACCTTTACGTAGAAGAACTGCGACCAGTTTTCGTCACAGATATCTATTCGTATCCCCTGAAACAACGACATCAATAGTAACTTTCTATGAAAGCACAGAGCTTAGCCATTAAACAACATTCAAAAAATAGAACATTGACATCTTAGAAAAGATGCTACGATAACGATCATAAGGGAGTTAATTCACATGCATCACTTCGCAATGGATTCTATAGCTTGTCACAGTAAACGGCGTTCGATCTGCAGCTAATTGTGGCAGTAGTAGACTACTACGCGGGTTTTCAGAACTGATTCAGCAACGCTTATGCTCAGACTTTGACGGTTTCAGAGTAATTGTTATCGTGCTGGTCTGTTGAAGCAAAAATGGTTCTTTTTGTTCATAAAAGAACAAGAAAAAGAAACGACCCCTCTCGGTGAACATTAAGTTTTCATAGGAGCGTTAGCCAACATTCAGAAGCTGACATCTCCAGCTAGAGCCGTACGTGTTCGGCTTATGAAGCTACCCTTTTGTAGCAGTGTAAAATCCAAAATAAAAAAAATTTTTCACACGCGCAAATTTCTCGCTGGAGAAAGCTATTTTCTCAGACATTAGTAATCATTCAATAACGGTAAGTTTCACTAATTCCGATGCTGTATATTTTCTGAAAAGATTTTTTCTCTGCAGTGCAGCAGGAAAAATAAGATTGAAATCGCATGAGCGAGTAGGTAACATTTAGCCATTTACGGGTCACTTCGTTGAGACGGCAAGGTGGGATTACGCGATGACTGATTGATTTCTGGGCATTTAAAAGTGTAGATAGAATCTCGTAGTATCCGTATGGCTTCGTGTCACTCTTGCACGCAATTAAGACGTTCTAGCTTTCTGAATTCCATGAAAATAATCATAATAGATGATTGATTTATCCGTATTCATAGAAGAATGAAAGTATTCAGAGTCTTTTTGTAGCAGAGTCATACGTTCTATCTGGAAGTCTTCTTTCAAAGAAGTGAAACATTTCTCAATCGGATAACGAAGATTGCACTTCTAAGGCAGTTGAAAATCGATCAATCATCGCGTCGGCCACCATGCCGTCTCAGCAGTTGAAACCTGAGTTGGCCAAAGCCCCCCTTGATCGGAGGGGTGCAAATTTAATCTTATTTTTCCTGCTGCACCACATAGAAGAGTATTCTTTAGAAAATAAGCGCAGCATTCGATTAATCGAGACATACGCTAACGATCGATTACTGATAGTCTAGAAAAAGAACTCAATCGGCGAGTAATGTGCGCTTGTAAAACATGATTTTATTTTGAAGTTTACAGTGGTCTAAAGGAACTTTTCTGAAACCATCCATTTTGCTCTGTAGCCAGAGATTCAAACTTTCAAATGATTTCTAACGCTCCTGTACAAACTTCTCGTCCACCGGGGGTCGCTTCCTCATTTGTCCCCTTATAACTGAGAAGAACCGCAGAAAAAATATTTTTTTATCTCTAGAAAGATTAAGTGGTACGCAGCAATTCGACTTCAGCGGATGAAAAATTGGACACGATGCGGTGGCCTTGGTGGTGTTGTGGTAGCACGTGACTTCGATAAGGGGTAAACCTAGGGATCAGAGCTGCTTGAGATCGAAATTTTCGTACACCACCGAATCATTTAGATGCATAATTAACATCATGCCACTGCTATAAATCCGTGAAATTAACGATATCCACACTCGTATACGCACTAAACACTCGAAATAAAGGTGTAAATATGATAAAAATACCAGCCAAACAGCAATCGAGTGTACAACACTCTGTGTTAGGTCAAAATTTCACTTGACATAGCGTGTAAAACGTTCGTCTTCGATCACTCTCTGTAGGGAGAGTAGGGCTCCCGAGAGAACTGACTATTAAAAGATCGAAAGACGGCGGGTTCTGCCCGACTGACGAGTCTGTAAGGACGAAACACGTGTATCGGGCTGTAGAAGACCCTTACCAGACCACATGACAATTTGGCTCAAATAATAATGAAAGGATCTCTTGAAATTTGAGCGTGGTCCTTAGCAAAACACTTGAAATAAAGAAATAACGATATATACGCTATTCTGATCTAGGTTTGAAGGCATAACCATTAATGATTGTGAGCCTACCAGAACAAGGATATGTCCGCTGATGCACCACCACTATCGGCACCTGGACAGATAGTGAATCCGCTGTTTGGTCACATCATTTGCTGTGCACAGTTTTTTTTACAGTAGTCTTTCTATTTTCAAAACTATGAATCATTGTCTTTTGAACATTTCAAACTAGTGTGCAGTGAAGAAAAAGCATGTGCATTATTGAGCCATTGGGCTATAGTCCTTGAAATTTGTTTTGAAAGCACAAGTTATGGTTTTACCTAACATACGCACAACGGGTAAGAACACCAATGTTTCCAAATTCCACAATGTCTGAACGCACATTGTTACTCGCATCCTCTTCACAAGCGGGAATAATTTTGGTTCTTCCCTGAGAATGGACTGGCATTATAAGTTTTCGTAAGTTATATTATGCCTTAAATAGTACAACAAAATCTATGGTGAGCAAACTTGGAAATGAATATATAAAGTGCAAAAAAGTAAGCTAAAATATGTAATAAAGTAAACGATAAAAAGTGAGAAAAAATGAGTGGAATTGAAATCATACTGGGGCAACTCGCATTAAGGCCGGCAATTATTTCTGATGAGAATTTGAGAAAGCTTTAGCACGGCTATTTTCGAGTTCCAAAAAATTTGATTCGGCTAGCGTTTGGTAGATCAATAGGAAGGAATAAAGACAAGCAGAAGTTGCAGTAGAATCCTAAGCAGTTAACGTGGCCAATGTCGTTTATAATCGAAACGAATGTGAGAAATGGTGGCGCCGCTGTCACTAAACGTGAAGATGGTTGAAAATGGAGCTTGGGGTGTCGAACTAGCTACGTATTATGTGTAGAAAACGGTATTTTAGGCGGCATTTGGTGCAGAATGTGATGGATAGGTCGTTTATCGCATATCAAAAACAAGTAGAACAAAAATTTTTTGAACTACGAAATAGATGTCTAAAAGAAAACGATTAAAATCATTTAAATTCGATCTTTTTACTTCAACTATGCGTGCAAATCAACTTAAGCCAAGGTTTGCCAATATTTGCGCAATATTTCGGATGAAAAGTAAAATCGTCTTCTTGAGCATTATTTGAAACACTATCGATGCGGAAAGTATAGTGACGATCCAAAGAGTGCAAGTGAGCTTCCATTCTCATCAAAAAGGAAAACATCCATACTACAGTTTATCAGGCGATAAAGTTTAGGATCTCTCCCTTATGGCGTAGTCTGAAATTTTCCTTCTGTGTCTGACTACGTGGCGAGTTTCCAAGGAGGGAGAGGTCAGCCCAGGTACTTGTGAAAGCTACATCTTAATGAGGTCAGTTATCACGATGTAATGACATTTTCAATGTCTCAAGATTCCTTGAGTGATAGAAGTAGTGTAGCCTCTTCCTAATCGGAAAGCCGATGTGTTTATGGGAGAATCTGACTGTGTTTATATAGATATGCATATATATATATACTATATATATATATATATATATATATAATGTCCGGATTCTTTTCAGGTATAAGTGAACAGATGAAAAACCAATCTGGTTCGCTGGAGAGGAGCTTTCCATACGAGTGATAGATAGTAACAATTTTAAAGTTGGGATTTCAAGCTGCGAATTACGTGAACTGCTGATGCGATACTTCTCTGCGTGTTCATATGCTCGAAAAATCGCTGATCATCGCGTCATTGAAAGTGGCTGCCTTAGCCAAACGCATGTGTGTTGGCGAAAGACCCTTTTGATCGCAGATGGGAACTCAGCTTATTTTACCTGCTGCAATTTAGAGAAACAATTTTTTCAGGATATAAGCAAGGCGTTGGAATCAAAAACGATAATGATTTCGAATGGTTACTAATAGTACGAAGAAAGAGCTCTATCCGGAGAGAAACATGCCCTTTCGTAACGCAAGCCTCCTGTAGCAACGTCAGAAAAAGCTTTTTCAAAAACCGGTGAAGTGCGCTGTAGTCTAAAGTCGTGCCTTGAATGGTTACTAGACTCCTAGAAAATCTCCTCTCCAGCAAATGAGATCGGTTTTTCATTTGTCCCCTTATAACTGAAAAGTACCATATATACACTTTGCATCCACACTTCAATCGGCTTTGATTTTGCTTCGTTAATCGATGAACGTAAATTCCAACTCTATAGATTTGAAAATTTGTCGGAGCAGAAAATCATTCAGAAATTAGTAGATTTTTTATGGCCAATGGTTTGTCACAGCGTATTTCACACTGTACATACGCGCGATGCAAATTGGGTGGTAGCTTGATAATAGCAGATAGAAGTGTGAGGAGACACTCAAAATAGCAGGCACATTCAAAGTAAATTCGAGGACTATTTTATAAAGGTCGTCAAATGGACTCACTTTCAGTGTTAGGCATTTCCTCTGAACAGGTATTCATCTGAAAGCATTGTTTCAACAATATATTTGCCTTAAATGATAGGCATACCTCAGTTTCTTTTGATACAGCTACGTTATTTCCGTCTTTAGTGCCAGAGGGGTCTTTCCTAATCTTAAAGTTGTCTACCTCACATTCAATTCCAATCGCATTCGTAACTTGTAAGGTATGCTATTTTTTCCTGGTTTCTAACTCCAGCACATTTCCTAGGTGGTCTTCCCCACAGATTTTGCTAATACCATGCCCGTCATGTACACCATCTCCTTCTTGTCAGAAAACTTTAACTGAAAATCAGCTGTTAGTACTCAAACAACCATCGCACTCTGTAAAGATGAATTATAGAGCGGTGCCATGCACAGATTTAATAATGTCAAGAATTAGAGAAACACACACATTAACCAAAGTAAAATTACGAAACTGTTCATAAAGGTAGTAGTGAATGTAGAAAGAAAGAGATTGGAAAAGTTCAAGAGCTGGCTTTAGGGTCATTTACATGTATGGAAAGCCATCTTCTGGTTGCATAGGCACATGACTAGGATTTGAGGACTATTTTGATGAAGTAGATTACGACAGATGACGTCACTCACCAGATCAGGCATGTTCAATACTAGGCGAGTATGATGAATAGCTCTCATAGGAATCATTCGCATGAAGTGTAGACTTAAGTCGGTTTGATGGCTCATACGCTCCAACGAGAACATTACGTGATCAGATGGAACGCGACCAGACTGCAATATCGCTTCTGAAAACACAAAGAAGAGTTGAGTCATAAAAAACTATCAAAATGGAAAAAGCGATAATTTGGCTAATTCAGTGACACCAACCATACTAATTTTTGATACGCTCACGGTTTCTAAAGAATGCTCTGCTGCTCTCGAATAGATCGTCAAGCGCTCTGTCGATTGCCTTCATGGCGCTGACACACCGGCGAAGCCTCTCCAGTAAGTCCTCTACCATACAATACAGACATAGATACTTATAGGTTAGACGGCCACAAATGAAAAATCTATCTCATTCACTGAACAGGAACTTTCATAGGGTTGTTAGTAACCAGTCGAAAGCTTAGCTACCTAAATAGAGCCACACGCGGCCGGTTTTTGAAAAGACCCTTCCATTTCAAGTCTCCAAGACATCCAAGACTCAAAGACTCCAAGACGTTGTATAATTCATAATAAAATTATATCATGCACTCTCTGCGCGCGTTCATTTTTTCTCACGCATTTAGTTCTCTGGAAGCACGAAAAACATAACAGTATGTGGAGAAACTTTTTTAGTATCTGACTCAGCGTTTCATCTGGACTTTCCTTCGAAGCGGAGTAAAAATTGCCAATTAAATAGCAAATTGCGTCTCACATATCCAACGGCCAAGTCATCGATTCATCGATCAATTGTCCCTTTCTCTCTCCTCCCCCTTCTCCTTCTCCCCATCATCTAACCCACAAGTTTGCGGAAAATGTATAATTTGGTCTTGCCTTTCCTGCTAGACAGTTTATCCAGAAAATAAGCACATCGTTGAAATGACTGAAACTTACACTATCGAATAGTTGCTAACAGTCTAAAGAAAGAGCTCCACCCAGCGAGATGTAGCACAGATCTTTTCTTCCTCTTACATTGCTATACAACTTTTCACCTTATAGCTTTTCCGAAAAGCAAACACATTTCTGAGTTCCCGAAACTTATGCTATACAATGAGTACTAGCACTTTAAGGAAGGAGTTTTGTCCAGCGAATATAAGCGAGATAAGAAAAAAAACGCGTATCGTAAACGTAAAATATAATCGTATACTCGGAATTTCTTGTATTTTGAGTGCCTTCTTCGAAGTGTTGTGATGTTTCCTATATACCTAAGAGAACTGAGCGGTGAGCGAAAACACGAGCTCAGCTGGGAGTCGAAATCCCGTTTCGTCCATACCGGGGCCGCGTGCTACCATTACACCACCAAGGTACATTCGCGCCACGACTCATTCTTCAATATCTCTATGATAGCTTTCGACTGTTGACCTCCCGTCTGAGGCCGTATTTTTACCCATTTAGCTCTCTTAGGTATATAAGAAACATAACATTTGATTTTGAATTTTACGGAGTTATAAAAGGGTATTCTGAAAAATCAGCGAACTATAGAGAGAGATTTCATTTTGTGAATGAATATTGACACTCCTATTAAGATTTCCTGTTAAACCAATGGTAGCGAAGTACCTCAAAAATTATTCTTAATTTCGTACGGTCGTAAATATGGTTGAAACCCACCTCACTTGTCTTTTTTGCCCATCTTGACGAACCATAGCATTTGCCATCAGTATAGAAATCTTTACAAAAAATGAAAGTTTAACAAAATTTTCATACGAAACTTTACGACATTTCGTAATAAATAAACAATTATTCGATTTAATATTTCGAATATGTTAAAACTAATTGCAGCTCGACAAACTCTTTATGAAAGCGATGAATAGATCAATAGAAGAAAATAGGATGATTTTAAGCATTCTAGATTATGCACGCATACATAGGAAGAACTAAAAGAACAAAATGCTTTCTTAAAAGGGGCAAAATAGACGATTTGCTTGAGCTACGCATGGGACGCCTTAAAGGGACGATTACTGGCAGCATGCCGAAAGATCATGACGACATCATGCACTAAATTCAACTACGATATTCGTGGATGCGAGTGCGCTTGAAATCATATCAAACCAACACGGACCTTAATAACGCATAATTCGTTCAGCCACTTTTCCACCTAATACTATCGACACTTTCTGCCGAGTAACAATCTAATTTAATGCTGCTTCTTCAACTGAAAGGACTTAGCCTCGTAAGTGCATTGCTAGCAAACCTTGTGTTTCAAGTGTTTCTTCAAGCCCACGCTCAAATTACAATATACCTGATAACCTTTTAAAGCCATGCATGTGGTATGAAAGGATTGTCTAAAGACGAAGTGTACTGCTGGACTGACGAGGCTGTCAAGACCGAGACACGTTAACATAATAGCAGAGGACTACGAAGATAGAGAGAGAAGTGATGGAAATTGTTTCAAAGTTCACCACTTTTCGGTAGAAGGTAAGTGCACTTCGTCATATTTAGTGTGGAAAGGCTGAATCCCCTTGGACACCTTAACACGTCGACAACGATCTAGCTGTTATTAGGTTAGACCGAACGCCTTGTGAAATGACTTTTTTATTACGTTACACTCACAAAAAGAGATGACGCTTTGGAAGCTAGCTTCAGTGTATCTGATTTTCCCTCCAGAATCAGCTTTTAAGAGGAAGCATCGCCATTGTTTCTGCCACAGATAGCTTTATCAAAGTCTCTTTTATCATATTCCATCATATACTGACGGAGAAATTTCCTTCAGTGACGATAAAAATCCACAATTTATTAGAAGACCATTGCAGCCGCCTAGCTCACAGCGCGACAGTACGGCATGCCGCGTAGAATTTCAACGTCGTTGTAAACATGGTAAATCGATTTCAGTCATGCTTAAAAGTGGAACGATACATTTAGCAGGCGGTCACCTATCATCGCCGAAATAGAGAAGCTCTTCAAAGACACGTTTAAATGAAGATCAATGGAAGAGCTATCTGAAGCTGTACAGATCGGAAGATTTTTTTCAAACGAAACTCCGAGGCTACTCCCCTATCATAACCACGAGGATCATCTCTTATCTCTAGACACGATTACCGTTTCGTCGAAAAAAGTAGCGAAGCAAGTGACCCAGTGCTTTCATCTTATCGATAGTCGCTTCCACGTTATACTTCGCACTGCTCGCGATTGCTCATGGATGCTGAACAGTATAGTCACCTAAAGTCTGCAAAAGTCATCAAAAGTCAAAACCTTTGGCTGAAAATTTTATCAATCATCGTGCCATGCCCTTCATGCAACGAAGAAACTCCTTAAGATCACTATTCCCGGCTCCGTAAGAACACATTTTATCCTTATCAGAAACATGGCGCAATAGCTTAATTAATCAACACCAAGTGTCAGTAGAAGGTCGCTTTCGGTCAGATATAGCCCGTTCAGCCCTGTGACATTCCCTATCAGCCAGCAAAGCTCGTCTTGCTTACAACTTTTTTCATCTGAGGGGTATATTGAGCGCCTCTGCTATCGAGTATTCTATGTGCCTTTATTTATCTCATTTTCAGAAATTCTGGAAGACCATATAGGCTACCATCGCAATTCCTTCTTCGAACGTTTTATGTACTCAGGCGACAACGTCTGCGACACTTATAACGAAAAGTAACAAACTTTTAAACTTCCACCACCGTGATGGGTTCGTGAGAGCCTAATTTTTAGTATCTTCAATGTAAAAAAGCCTAAAAAGTTGAAGGATAATGCTCCTGGCGTTAATCAATCCCTAATGGACGCGCCATGCATTCGTGTTCAATTTTTGACTTCGGTTGAAGTGATTGAATGCATATCTGGCGTCTACAATGACTCGTGGTGGCCTCCCACTGTACCACGTCAGTGCTGCTCATCCTCCGAGACAAGTCTGAGACCAGTCTGGTACCAATTTGAGGCCCGGAGGTATGAATGGCTAGGTAAGCCATAAACGCGATCGAACCGACGACCTTGTGTACAAACATGCATCTCTAACCACTGAGCCACATGCGCTCACAAATCTAGTCTAACTATTCGTAAATTGTCTAATGCATTGAACACAACGCGGAGATTGTGAATGTATCAGAATGAACTGTTCACCCGAAATTTGTGAACGATAAGAGTTGTTAACATGTTAGCATACTCACTCTGTATCAATTCGGAAGTAAAGAATTTGTATAACCCGACATCTAGACTTTTCAGACCTCAGTACTCCTCGTTTCTATTCTTTCTCTAACGGATTGAATGCGTGTTTTAGATCAATATGAAATTTACCGCAGCCGGGTCATTTGGATTCGAAAGATGTAGCAGCCGTTAAACAAAATTTTGACCATAGATTCCTAGGCAACTTGGCGCATCGCTCCAAAATTCTTGCCTTCCCGTGGAGAGTTTTCTCAGCAGGATGAAAAGGGTGGAATGCAACAGAACGCCAGTCTTTATTTCATTTGTTTAGTCGGTAACAATAGAAGAAATAACACTAAATAAAGGCTACATGAGTTATTTCAACTTCAGAACGCCCACTTTTTCCTTGAGTGGTATTTTGGAGAAGTGAATTGGAAATGATGACGTCTTCCTGTAAGTAATGGAATAAGCTAATACCTCACACAACACCTTCAAAAAATATTCTAACAATTTCTCCATCACCAATGGAAAACAGAGAAAAACAACCCAATTATCATCGTGATTTTGAATTAATGGAGCAGGTGTACCTTCTGCATGACCGATTATACACGACGAAGAAAGAACTCCCTGTACAGGACTTCTTACACTGAGCGATTTCCTGTAGTTAGCCAATAAAACTATTGACATTGTTTCAAAATTAGCTAGCCTTATAGCCTTATATTACAATAATAATTTGATGAGCTCAACGACAGCAAATATTTACCCTGGTAGTGCAGTGGAGAGCACGCACACACGGTAAAGGCGGGTCCAACTACCGCGCAAGGTTCAAAGTTTCGCGTATCACTTAACCTTATCGGATGAAAAGTATAATAATTAATTGTGTTGGATATCGTTTTGTTGGCATTTGAAGCATGAAAGTATGAAGAGGAGCCAAAATGAGAGAAAAATTTATTTGGTGCTGAGGTGATGGTAAGCTGTTACGACAAACATCATCCAATGTGGAACTGACTATTTCACAAACACAATCTCTTGCATATCTCCACTACACGTATCAATTACAAAACTATCTAACCTTTCCATATCCAACGGTGTCAGACTCTCTGTCTTGGCATACTAGTAAAAAACATATGAAAACTTTCATTGATTCATTCAGCAGTAACTACTTAAACAGATTCACCATCATCAAAAGTGTTGGTTGCGCTATGGCCATATGTCCAAAATCCAATGGAACAGTCAGTGTCAGTGTAGTATGTTTTACGGCTAAGTTTAAGCTCTATTATCATATTAATAAACAATCAGCAAAGTTCCTTCGGTCAGTGAGGTCGGAAATGGCGCATTCATGTGATCTTCATAATCGACAATCTAGTAACCTCGGCGTTCAGTGATTCACACTTACTCCTTTGTAGACCGTGCCCAAAGTTTTTATCACAAAATTTTGCACGTTTCAGCAATTTCGCTCCACTTCAAAGCTCTGAGAAGCGAACTGCCGAAACGTCATCTGTGAAATAAAGTTCGATGTAACACCTCGTGTTTTGCTTAAAGGAGAAAATCAGGAATTATATTGAAGCATGCCGAGGTTAATAGACAGTTGGTCTTGGGAATTGTTAGAGAAGTACCATGAAGATGTTGAAGAATGAGTGGTCGGGCAAACGCGCCTCGGTGGTGTAGTGGTAGAGCAGGCATCCCCAGATAGGATGAAACGCGGGTTCGATTCCCGCCTGAGGCCGCGTTTTGCTCACCGCATTCTCTTAGGTATATAGAAAACATCATAACAATGCGAAATGCATCAAAATACTATCATTTCCAAGTATTAGTAAATAGAATAGCTGTCAGCTAACTTGGTTTATAAAGCGAAATCGCATACCAGACCAAACCTGTCAAAGGTTGGTGGCTGATAGACTAACATTGAGATGTTGAAGAATGAGTGGTCGGGCAAATGTGCCTCAGTGGTGTAGTGGTAGAGCACGCGTCCCCGGATAGGATGAAACGTGGGTTCGATTCCCGCCTGAAGTCGTGTTTTTGCTCACCACTCAGTTCTCCTTCAAATAACAGTCTAAAGCACTATGTCATATCACATGTGACAGTGATGTCTTCTTACCTGCAATTCACTTTCGGATTCACAAAGTTTATCAAGAATGATTACAAAATCCTACGCACTGATGTTTATGTTACTTTACAAGGGTAGTGACATTTGCTTCATAACCTCCTCGTATATGCTAAGACTTCACCACTTCGCAACCGTTGGAAAGAGAACAAAGTATGTCTAGACGGTGGAGACGGTGATCGCATGAACATAGTTATGATCTACCACAAACTTGAGCCCGCCTTCACTGGTGGTGCAAGTCCCAGTATGGCTACCATTTATTTCATTCTCGAGCATATGTCGTCTATAATGGTAGTGAATTTCGAGCTAAAGATTTACGTATGGCTCATTTCGTGATTCTAAAGTCGTTGCTTTCTGCAGACGCAGAAGGTTAACGTCAGACGCAAATAGGTCTGCCAATCATAAGGGCAGTCCTCCAAAAGGACGCTTGCAATCTCTTGGAGTCCAATCCATTGTTCATCTCCGCCGTCTGTTCGTCTTATTATGTGGCGAGCTTAAATGTTTTTCTCTCGCAATGCAAACATTTCTGAAAACCGAGGTGGAATTGGTTTCAAAAACTGAGCCGCGGAAACCAGCTAGACGTTGCAAGTGGCAACAGGATTTGAGAAGACATTTGTTCAAACTCCCTTTGGTGCTGCGTAGATTTTCTGACAAAGCCGTAGTATATACTTGCATTTATGCTACACATCAGAACGCTGGGTACTCTGTTGATTTGAGAAAGTGAGCGCGGAGTTTGAAATCCGCCTTTTCTCTGTGGGTTCTTTGAAAAATCCGAATGCGGCTCATCCTGCTCTCCTTTTTTTTGTCTTAATCCTCATGTTGTCCTCTATGTCTAATAAACGCCCAAGATACACGTATGAAGATGGCTTAGTAATCAGTGAGCTATCTATTTTGGTATGTTCGTCACTGTACTATTAGTGCTCCATTGGGTGAGCTTTTGTCCCGTCTAAAAGTGCTCAGTTTTTTTCCTGCTTCGTTGAGCTCATTGAGCATCGTCTCTGCTTCACTGGTACTTTTCAGAAAGATGGCTACGTTTTTCGCGAAACGAAGATTTGATAGGATTATTCCATCAATACGTCGCTTTTTTCGTCCCAGTTGAGCGACTTAATTATCCACTACAGTGCGGCGGTGAACAGTTTTCACGATGTAGTGTCGTCTTGTCCAACGCATTTTTTATAGATGTGGTGAGGGATCAATGAAACCATAATTTTGCACTACAATTTCGAAAAAGTCCACTAAGATTTGTATATAGGACGGATCTAGATCTTGATTGACCAACGCTATTAGGAATTTCAATCAATTCTATGCTGTCAGGCGCTTTCTAATGAGCTGTAGAGAATAGAATAAGAGACATACGGTATTTACAAAGGACTTCAATAACTGTAGCATGTTTTGATTAGGTTTATGAGACAGAATC
The DNA here is from genome assembly GCA_019055375.1 of Parelaphostrongylus tenuis. Classification (NCBI taxonomy): domain Eukaryota; kingdom Metazoa; phylum Nematoda; class Chromadorea; order Rhabditida; family Metastrongylidae; genus Parelaphostrongylus; species Parelaphostrongylus tenuis. Next base: position 46,099 of record JAHQIW010001654.1, read on the forward strand.
GTTTTTGGAGTCTTTCTTGCCCAGCTGTTTGTGCCTCTTCCGAGAATATCGCGATGCGCAAGAGGATGACTTTTCTGAAAAGCATCTAGAGGAATTCATCATACATATTGGGGTTAGTTAGAAGTGTTCCTGCTGCCGCCGTCCTTTTTGGGTGCTTCGTTACTGTGAGAAATTAAGGTTCAAGGAGAGAACTGTGAACAGGAAAAATTAGTTTGGAACTTATCCGCTATCAACTGCTTATCATAACGATTCATAGTGATGACCTCATTTTCATTTAATAGAGCTGATGACGAAACATATAATGCAGAGATTCTGAAGGCTTGCTTCAGACTAGATCATCTTTGTGCGCTTCTAGTAACTTCTTCTACCTCTTATGAAAGCATCTTGTCCAATGAAAAGGTCGTTTTTTCTTATTTGCTTCCAGAAAACGGAAAGGAACCATGAAAATCTGGTGCACAGTTACGATAGCAGTCACGTACGGCATCTACGTTGAACATGCTAAAAAATTGGGAGGACTGCAATCATTCTGATCCTAAATAACACTCGTCTTTGAATCGATAGACACTTGAATAATTCTGCAATAGCTTCTCGATAAATGGATATAAGGATAAAGCTCACGTTGTTGATCAATCCATAAGGGATGCGCCATGCTCCCTTCTTCAAGAACAACTTTGTTTGAGATGATTTGATTTATATTCGGCTTTTCAATAAGTCGAGGTGGCCTCCCACTGTATCGAGTCAGTGCTGCTTATTCTCCCAGACAAGTAGGAGATCAGTATGGTAGCAGTTGACCAACACCGGAGGGATGGTTGTCTTGATGAGCCACTAGCGCGAGATCGAACTATCGGCCTTGTCTACGACTCAGCGCACCTCCAACCATTGCGCTACATGCTCTCTTAGATTCTTAATAATTGTGGAAAATCATTTGTGATCAACCGAAGACGGTGTGGTGTAGCACGCTCAAGCTCTGGGGAGAGTGAAATTATCACATTGTCAGTCATTGCTCTTCATGAAAATGTCCCAACTGCACGCGAACTTTGAGAACGAAAGTTCGTAAGTGGTTTTGAATTCCATTACGAGAAATAACGATGATTGAACTCTTGATCCTTGATTAGTAAATAATCATCAATTGATCCTTGAGCTTTTTATTTGACCTGTGCCACAACTTTTTTACTGACAGGGTGCCAGTAGCTAAAGCTTTCAACTTGTCTGCTTGCATTTATTGCTCGCTTGGAGAATTCATCTACTGGCGAACGTTGTAAAATACTGATCAGGCATTGTAGTCTTGAGGATAGCCAGCTATGGCGCTCTGTGGGGCGTTCTTTACTGATTGCCGGAGAGTGAAGGGAAATAGAGATCAACCTTCCGTTGAGCTGCACTAAGCATGACAAACCGCTCGGCCACAAGTCCGACACTCCTTAATAGAATTAAATAGTGAGCTTACAATGATATACTTCATCCTTCCATTAATATTTGAGCCAACATGTACAAGAGCCCCTACCAGGCCACAAGACATATCGGCTCAAATAATAATGAAAGGATCTATTGTAATTTAAGCGTGGTCTTAATAAAACACCCGAAATTGAGATATATACTTTACCAACAAATATCGGAAGTAAAAATGTTTACAAAAGTCTAATCCTTCGTTTTCTGCTTTTTAAGAGGCAAACTTAGTCAAGTAACGAAGAAAATCAGTGTTATGATTTTCATTTTCTGTTGTGATTCTCTAACAAGTATTCTGATATACCTCAGCATGACTGCTCTTTCTATGGTGAGTTTCTATGTGAGTTCAACACACTGAAGAAACCATTAAAGGTGTAGTGAAAGTGTGTCTTTTGAAATCTCCGAGCGAAAAAGACCCACTGGGCTACTCATTAATCCCTAGAGCAAGAAGGACCTACTAAGCTACTATTTCAAACGATAGGAAACGGAAGTGTTTTTGATCCCCGCTCGAGTGGGACGTTAGTTCATACAGGTAATAAGTCTTTTGGATGGCTCATGACTTGCACACATACCAGTCCTTCTATAGTTTCTTCGATATTCAGAAAAGTATTATGTGCTAAAGCAATTTGTGTCTTTTAGTTTGTCAAATTCTGATATTTGTCACGCCGCAATTTTCTGAGATGAGAAAATGGCTCTTCACAGTTTATTACGGCAATCATAAGAAGTCAGTATTTGACTGATTGGGTACGACAGTGACAAGTGGTGCGCGAAGCACTTTGTAGTGTCGAGTGGTTGGTAATAACGCGCGCGCACGAACCGGGGCTGGCAGCATGTTCCTGCTGTACCCAGTGGGTTAAGCACGCCAACGACAAAGCCAACATGCCTTCAGTAAATGGCAGAATATGTTTTACACGGCTGTCGAACGGTGGTGAACCGCATACATCTCCTTCACAGTACTTCAAAGATGGCGAATCGGTAAATACCTCCTTTCATATTAGCTCCGGTAATTGAACATTACCAACTCAGAGGCTATGCTACAATAACTTAGTCTTGTAGAGCCGCAAGTTCATATCTAATTCGAACATCAAATGCATTTGCTTTTTGTAACGACAAACAAACGTGACGAAAAACTTGTCTAGAAAATTTTCAAAAAAATAAGATCTGCAAAACTATAATCGTCGTAGAAATGAAAACACTTGTCGCGAAAAAGTCATGACAGCGACTAACGTCTACAGCGCGATGACGGAGCAATATTGCATTTATGCGAATATCGGAAGTGGGGAGTAAAATGTGTGAGCGCAAAGTGCATCACTTGTGATCTACAGCTCTACTTTTCCTGATGCAAATAGATGCTGGCGTACATTTAGAGATTGGAAATAGTGGACGCCTTATATCAGAACGATGACTATCATTCAGAAACCTTTAAAATCAGAAACAATACTGGATTATCTAGACGGGAAAGTCGAAGAGAATCTCGATAAATGTACCGCTGCACAGAACAAATGATTGTTTTTACGGCTGAAAAAAACCTGAGCACGTAAGCCATGAAGAGTAGATCTGTTAGAAATAAGTACATCTATTATGCATATACTGGTAAAAGAAAACTCCAAAAATTCAGTATAGTGTTATAACAAACTGCACAGCAAAAATTCAAAGCGTTTTTTTGATTAAATTTGCCAAACATCAGCATATTGCGCAAAGGTGTTGGGTGCTGTGGGTATTGCACAAAGGTGTTGTTTCTCAAAACTTCAATAAAAACACCAACTACTTGAAAATTATGTAATCAAATTCTGTGCAATAGACTCTTACAAACAAAACATGATCACATGCTTTAACCAAGGAATGCTCTGCCCAAGTACTCTGTTACTGATGTGAATTTATTGTTGTCACTCCAAAAAGAACTGGTTCACAACTTGGAGCAGTATCTCTGGCCTGTCTCAATTTTCACATGGAAAGTGATGTACAGAATGTTAGGAAACTACACTAAATTGACAGTAAAGGTCACTAGCATATCTGTTAAATGACACAAATCAATCTGAGTGTGAGTAACCGTCAACTGTTGAAAAAAATATAGTGAAAGCGCGAGCACAATTCAAACGTACGTGCTGCATTCTTCGAGGCGTTTCGAATTCTGACTTTCGAGAACATAAGTTCTAAAATAGCATTTTCAGAAACAGCTGTAGAACAGCACAGATCGTCAATATTTTTTGATTTCAAAGTACCTTTACTTTAGGCTACTGTACCATGCTACCAACCGACTGTTCTAATGTCAGAGATTTTTCTACCACGAACCGACTATAGGGAATCTGCTTGCGTCGAACAACTCTATAGCACTGTTGAACAGTAAACCATAAACTACGTCTGAACCAACTAGGAATGAGCTTGCACATTGCATTCGAGAAAGCCGCCATGAATTAGACGGTCCTTCATCACGAACAGATTAGCGATCAACAGTCGTAAGCTACGTTTGATAGATTTGCGTATTGGCACTCAGATTCAAATCCTGGTTGAGTTATATACTGTCATTCGCCGTCAACAAATCATACACATTGTAATGAAGTAATGGAGGTGTTTGGTTGAGTGAGTTGTGGACGACCTGATCTTTTGATGCTCTGAAGAAGACGAAACGCATCAACATTCACAACCCTAATTTTATTCTTCATATGAGGAGCACATATGCACGAAGTGTTTTATAATATAACCTGTATGTACGATCTCAAACCGCAGAACAATCGCGAGCACCATTGAGCTTCTAGCCACTGGGATCAGTTCGGTTGCTGATAAGTATATGATCGAGTATTGCCAAGGACATGAAGCATTCAGATGTCTGATAACATATTTTAAGCTTTTCTGTTTTGTTATGATTAGGTCTGTTATGCCACTTATCACTTGTACCACCTGTCGTCCGTTGATCGCCGAGTGACTCGAGCGTGGTACCAGCAACTCTTCCATTTTTCCCTATCGCGTGCAAGAGTAGCCCAGCTGGTCCTCCTCGCTCTAGGGATTCGCTGAGCATGATATCTTTCTTCTATCGCTTTCGTAAAGAAATCGGACCAACGGGTCATTGGTCTTCCTTTAGAACGCTTGACGTCCCGAGGAATCCAGTCGGTAACGGCTCTCATCCATCGGTTGTCGTTGAAGCGCATTCACGTGTCCGGCCCACCTTATTTTCGATATCCTGGCGTGTAGAACGGCATCTCTGATTTTCGATCGTTGACGTAGGTCGGAACTTTGGATCCTTTCTCTCATTTGCGAGATACGGGATACTCCCAGCATCGACCTTTCGACTGAGCGTTCGATAACGCCAAGTGATCTTTCATCCTGCTTACGTAAGCGACCAGATTTCTGCTGCATACGTCAGGGCAGGGATAATTGTCGAGTCGAAAAGGTGGGCACGGAGTCGGGTGTTCTTTGTTCTCTTCACTACATCTTCGATGCTCTTAAACGTTCCCCAAGCCGTTCGTTTCCTCCTGTTTAATTCTGGAGCTAGGTCGTTCATCATGTTGATTCACGACTTAGATAGACGTAACTGGAGCATTCGGAGATTGTCGTTCCGTTGAGCGTGAATGGGGCATTAGAAACCCATCCGCTCCTCATAAACATTGTTTTCGCTAGATTCAGTTGAAGACCAATCCTTCCACAGGCGTTATCGCAATCGGTCAACATTCGTTCCGCTTGGCTGATGTTGGTGTTAATAAACCGATATCGTCAGCACAAGCGAAGGCGGTTTAATGCCACTTATAGAGTGCAAAAAAATGTGCTTCGACATTACAGCCTCGTCAGTAATACGCTTTACCAGCAACGCGCAGTCGGCATTACAACACTGACCATTGGATGATTTTATCACCTTGTGGCAAGTGTAGGTATTTCAACGTCGGTTACTCTATATAATGAGATATCTCTCTCTCTCTGGATATGAGTGCAAACGAGATTCACCGTGCAACCGGCGAGACTGCAATGTTGCAATGTCGAAATACGTGTCCTGCACTGTGCACGTGCCATAATAGTTTTTCATGAAAAGCTCAAAATAACTTATTTTTTGGACACTCGATTGATCCGCGATCACAGAGTTTTTTCACCGTGCGTATCTTGATACTTTCAATTTTCAGCTCGCCTTTTCGCCTTCTTCTTGAACGTAGAATACGTAGAATACTGGCTGAGCGAATCTCAAGGATAGCCTGGTTGCGGCATTCCACAGGACGTTGTTGATGACTGCTGAAGAGGATGGAGGGGAAGGCAGGGGAGGGAGTGGGGCCGGGCTCCACGCGCGTCGCGACGTGCATCACAACCATTCTGCTCCGGCACCCTCATAGATCACATGAGAGGCTCAAAATACGTTATCACGTTATATTATTTCGAGCGAGACATCAGAAACAGTCGAAAAAAGGTAATCAGATGTTGCCTGTAGGAATAGGCGACATTGCGATAGCAACGGCTAATCACAAATGTGTATACGTTAGACGACAGAGGCGCGCACTATATGGCGGTAAAAATCCTACATAACTCAAGAGTGCGGTGTGGATAAGTAATGGCGCGTTGCTTAGGTTCTGCGATTCTATCAAAGCATTTTCTTTGTCTGAAAATTTTTTCTTTACCCATGAAATGTTTTGCCAATTCTTACTGTTCTCAATAGACGCTCCACAACTTCGTAGATCAAAGAAAAGATTTTCTTGGGCAGCTCTTCATAAAATTCCACTCTCTTCTATCATGGACAGGGATGAAATTCTAATGAAAGCTTTTTTTTGCAATCGAATGCATGACGATCGCTCCACCTGTATTCTACTCGATGCGCGGCTACCTTAATGCTCACAAAAGTGCGATTTAGTACAACGTTGGGCGCCAATAGATTCGCTTTAAATCCCAAGCAGTCATGTGTGTTCCTTTAGATGCGACAATCACGTCGATGTTTCTGCCCTCTTTTTCGAATATTTTTATTTTATGAATATAATTTGGCTCAAATCTTTTTAAATTCGTCTTACGTTTCACCTTGCGCAATATTGGTCGCTTGGAATTTTGCCAGTTGCAAACGTATTACGCTGTCGTTATTAATTTTTTGAGATATCTGACTTTCACCCATCAGACGAGTAACTTACTACACTCTTCGTTCTATTCATTTATTCTCTTTCTGTACCATTTACGTCAATGTTATCTTTTCTCCGCTTTTCTTTAAACTAATGCGAGATTAGTCTAAAACACCTAATTGAAAAAATTGACGGTTCTGCTTATTCCAGAGGAGAAAAAATTTGAGTCGACAATCCAGAGGCGGTTCGACCCTGCTTGAATGTTCGCTATTTCGTAGAGCCGATACTTCTTGAGCGCGGCCTTGTTTGAATGAGTGACCTTGCCTGACAATTCCCTTGAAAGATTTTGTGTTCTAGATCCTATCAGTCTTTTTCAAATGCACACAACAACAAATAAGTAGATTATTTTATGGCGTGCTTCAATCAAGTTGGTAACATTGCTCAAAGTAATCTGCCGCCTTCATTCAGTGGCGAGGATGCAACAGACAAGTGTGCTATTGATTCATCTTAATTTAACAGTTTCTATAATGCTAATCTATCGAGTGACGCATGCAGAATAGATTAAAAGAGGTGTCGAAAATCCAATTTCTCTGAAAATTTTCAATGTAGTTCCATACCAGGGAATCATGAAACCTATTTTTGTCAAATCCGTCAGCAAAAACCACTATTTCTTATGCCGTCTGCAAATGTGCGCACACTTTTGTAATGTCGCTGACAGTATAGAGCAGTACAGAACCGGCTAGTAGAAGAATCAGTCGATAAACTGCTTTCACCAAGATACGTTTCCGTCACATCATAAGATTACTTCGTTTAGGGGAACTTGACCGACATCACAACCGCGATCTTACTAACAATCTTCAAAGCGAAAACTTCTCATGCTAGGCTACACCAATAGGTGTCACTTTCTGTCAACACCGATTACAAGACTTATTGAAGTTTAACGAGAGTACAAACAACTACTCTGTCTCACTTTCATCGATCTGAAGAAAGCCTTCGATTCAGTGGAAACAGAAGTGGTTACAGAGGCTCCGGATAACTAGGGCATCCCTACTCGGTACATAATGATCCTTCGTGAGCTTCATGAGGTCTCACGATCAAAATATCTCCATGCTGCAGCAAGATCACCGTTGAATTAAGAAAGGGGTTCGACAAGACGATACAATTTCGCCAAAATTGTTCACTGTCCACCATTTGAAATGTCATGCAAACTCAAAATGGGACGATATGGGAGTGATCGACAATCAAACCATCTTCGCTTTGCTGACGACATCATTCGCATAACACCAAACATCAGCCAAGCGGAACGAATGTTGACCGATTTAAATAACGCCTGTGGTAAGAGTAGTCTTTGACTAAATCTAACGAAAACGATGTTCATGAGGAACGGATGGGTTTCGAATGTCCCATTCACGCTCAGCGGAACGACAATCTCCGAATGCTCCAGTTACGTCTATCTAGGTCGTGAAATCAATATGATGAATGGCCTAGCTCCAGAGTTGAGCAGGAGGAAATGAGCGGCTTGGGGAACGTTTAAGAGCATCGAAGATGTAGTGAAGAGGACAAAGAACATCCGACTCCGTGCCCACCTTTTTGACTCGACAATTATCCCTGCCCTGACGTATGCAGCAGAAACCTGGTCGCTACGTAAACAGGATGAAAGATCGCTTGGCGTTATCGAACGCACAGTCGAAAGGTCAATGCTAGGAGTATCCCGTATCTCGCAAATGGGAGAAAGGAGCCGAAGTTCCGACCTACGTCAACGATTGAAAATCAGAGACGCCATTCTACACGCCAGGATATCGAAAATAAGCTGGGCCGGACACGTGATGCGCTTCAACGACAACCGATGGACGAGAGCCGTTATCGACTGGATTCCTCGCGACGTCAAGCGCTCTAAAGGAAGACTACTGACCCGTTAGCTCCGATTTTCACGAAAGCGATGGAAGAAAGATATGATGCTCAGCGAATCCCTAGAGTGAGGAGGACCCACTGGGCTACTCTTGCACGTGACAGGGAAAATAGAAGAGTTGCTGGTACCCGCTCGAGTCACTCGACGATCAACGGGTCGACAGGTGACAGGTGATTTAGAGTAAATCCGAGAACCATTTTATAAAATTTGTCAAATGAACTCTTTTCAGTGTCAGGCATTTCCTGTGAACTGGTATTCATCTGAAAGCATTGTTTCAACAACATACTTGCCTTGAGTTATATGATAGGCATACCTCAGTTTTATTTGATACACCTACGCTGTTTCCGTCTTTAGTGCCAGAGGGTTCTATCCTAAACTTGAAGTTGTCTTCCTCATATTCAATTCCAGTCGCATTCGTAACTTGTAATACATGCTCTTTTTTTCTGTTTTCTAACTCCAGCGCATTTCTCATGTGGCGTTCTCCATATATCTTGCTAATATCATCCCGTCATGTACACCATCCACTTCTTGTCAAATTCTTCACCTGAAAATCAGCTGTTAGCACTCAAATGACCATCGCACACTGTAAAAATGAATTATAGAGCGGTGCCATGCATAGCTTCAATAATATCAAGAATTAGAGAAACACAAACATCAGCCAAAGTATAGAAAATACGAAATTGTTCATAAAGGTAGTTGTGAGTGTGCAAAGAAAGAAACTGGAAAAGTTTAAGAGCTGGTTTTAGGGTCATTTACATGTATGGAAAGCAGTCCGTCTTTGTGGTTACATAGGCACATGACTAAGATTTGGAAACTATTTTAATGAAGTAGATTACGATTCTTGTCCTTTACTGTCAAAAAACTTTACCTAAAAATCAACTATTAGCACTTAAACGACCATCGCGCACTGTAAAGATGAATTATGGAGCGGTGTCATGCTCAAACTGACATGTTTGCTCATTGAAAAGGAGAATAAATCTGATTCGATGCTTCAGAGGTGGTTAACCTTGCTTGAATATTCGCTATTTCGCAGAGCTGAGACTTTTTGAGGGGCGGCCTTGTTTGAATGAGGTAACCTAGCTTGGCAATGCCTTTTAGAGATTTTCTGTACTAGATTCTATCAGTCTTTTTCGGATACACACAAACAAATGAGTGGATTATTTTGTGGCGTGCTTCAATCAGGTTGCAACATTGCTCAAACTAATCTGCTAGCTTCATTCAGTGGCGAGAATGCACCAAACAACCGTGCTTTTGATTCAACTTAATTTAGCAGATTCTATGATGCTAATCTATCGAGTGACGCATGCAAAATAGATCAAAAGAGGTGTCGGAAATGCAATTTTTCCGGATATTTTCAATGTAGTTCCATGCCAGAGAATCATGAGATCTATTTTTGTCAAATCCGTCAGCAAAAACCACTATTTCTTATATGGTCTGCAGATGTGAGCATGCTTTGGAATGCTTCTGACAGTATACAGCAGTACAGAACCAGCTAGTAAAAGAATCAGTCACTAACTGCCTTCACCAAGATACGTTTCCGTCACATCATAAGATTACTTCATTTAGGGGAACTTGACCGACATCACAACCGCGATCTTATTAACAACCTTCAAAGCGAAAACTTCTTATGCTAAGCATTACCAATAGGTGCCAGTTTCTATGTGTATGCAGGAAAAGTATTCTTTTTAGTCATAATGACTCCTGCTCTTTTACAATAACTTGAATTGCTTTCATGTGAAAAGTTGTTCCAGCGCGTAATCTTACAATGGTTGGCGAGCAGTCATCTCAGAAGGTACACTAAGACTGACACCACATTTACGTTGCGACGCATGATCCGTTTGCCTGTAAATCCTAAATCACAAGAAAAAATTATTCATGAGCCAACACGCATTATTTGGACAGTTTACATTTCACATGCATACCGCGGTAAATCTTTTCAATAGAAGCTGTAGAACTTTGCAAATATGCGTCAATCGCATCAGTGTCAGAATTCGATGTTTCGACTATAGGTGTGGGATTTTGTTGTGTTGCAATCGTTGTTGTGCTTTACGTTAAATGCAAGAACACTTGCTCTACCTAAGAGATCAGAAATGGACTTCTGAAACAATGTAGCGTCGGTGGTGCAACGCTTAGCATACGCTCGCGGATAGAGTGAGAACTGGGTTCAAATCCGGGCTGAAGCGAATGTTTTTGCACTGCATTCCACATTATTGAAAAGATGTAAATGTTCATCTCACCCTTCTTCATAGAGCTCCTCTGTCTTTGAACAAGAAGTTTTTTTGCATGATGTTACCATTCCATATTTCAAATTCATAGACCTGTTATAATAATGGCACTATCCATGTTGTTGTTTGTATGAATTGTAGGATCACTTGCTCTATCAGGAAAGTTAGAGATGAACTTCTGAAACAATGCAGACATTCATCTTATTCTTCTTGATTGAGCTTCTCTGTCTTTGAACAAGAATTCTATTGCATGATTGTTACTATTCCATGTTTTTGATTCATATGCTTCTTATATTCGTGGTCACTATCCATATTGCATTCCGTATGAGCTGTAATATTAGTTGCTCTATCAAGAAGGTTAAAGATGGACTTCTAAAACAATGAAGATGTTCATCTTATCCTTCTTGGTAGAGCTATTCATTGTTTTGATAAGGCTATTGCATAAGCGTCGCCATTCCATACTTCGACTTTATGTGTTTGCTCTGGCTATGGTTCAGTCTCGTTATATTCGTATCACTGAAGGACCGTTTGCCTTACAAAATGGTTCGAAATGAATTTTGGAGGAATGGAGCAATGTAGATGTTTATTTCAACCTTGCCTGTAGAGCTTTGTAAGTTCGGTTCATCGGATGAGTGTTAGTTTTGTCTTGTATTTTATGTGTAGTATGTTTAAGACAGCCATAAATGTTGTGTCTGCCATAAATAAGAGGATCACTTGCTTTATGTAGATGGTGAGAAATTTACTGCAGGAGGGTCGTCGTCATTCGAAAATCATCACAGTTTTATTATCAACCGAGCCCGTTTAACAAAATTTGTTAGCAGAAGTGAAAATCAAGCTGACAGTGATAAGTTGCAGTAACATTCAATTCGACTTTAGACTAATAATATGAAATGGAATAACAGTTTAAGATCTGCTTCGCCACGAGAACAAGTAATGTGGAGAAAAATCCAATGTTGATATTTGATTAGCTATACATCATACTACAAAACAAATGCAAAGCGATTCAAAAATTACATGGCGGCATAGCCGGAAGAATAAGCTCAATCGGTTTGGATGCTCATACGGCAGAAAATGGTGAAGCTCATCAATGATCATCTTATGACAGCAAACACCCATGTTGAACTCAAGTCAGGCATGAGTAAGAAGGGCTCAGTTCAACACAAGACGTGGAATCTGACCACATCCGGTGGCAAAATGACAAGTGTGCAATAGTAACAGTGTGTCTGCTTATATCTGCGACTAAACAGAGTAGGATACTCGACGCCACTTAATGGAGATCACAATCTTAAGCGATTTGTCTCTGAAAAATGCGAGATTTGGGCAGGTGGAAAAGAAAGAGACTCAATTTAATCACTCAAGTACTAAGACAGGTCCCTTTATTGCAAAGACTCCTATGCTGAAACTCGCTAATGTCACGCCGCTGTAATAGCGCCCGGCCAATGCCGTTTTTCTTGAACAATTTAGTAGCGAAAATTTTGCCGATGAAATTCAGCGTTCGCACCAGTCAGGATCACCAACACACCGTACGCTTCACTCGTTCCAGAAAAAACGGTCAATTTTCTCCTGTTATGAATGGTTTCATCTTATTGGTTTATTCTACCCAATACTGGCCTTACCGTTACTAAAAGTTTGCTGATATTTGTTACTGTTTCTGAGATATAATAAAAGTCTCGCTATCGTACTCTGCAAAGCATTTAAGCCACGTAACTCAATATACCTCGTGAGACCTTCCTATCAGCCTTGCTGAGGTCTGAAGTTTGTGGCATAGGTACAGTTTCGGCGACATCACCATCATAAGTGCCACGTGTCCGACACGCCGGCCCTGCTGACAGCAAGAAGTTGGTCAAGTAATTCCCAGGAGATGAAAACAAGATTTTGGTTTTTTTTCAGTCAAAGGGAATAGCATTTGTTCGACTTTTTTTGCTGTTAGCAGGGGCGACCTGTCGGACGCGTGGCAGTGATGATGGTGACGTCGCCGATACGTACGAATGACACAAATTACATACTTTAATAAGACAATAAAAAGGTCTAACGAAATGCAGTGGATCTTTCAAAGCGACATTTCAAAACAATCGATAATAAGTTCACATTCATACCGTATAACTCATTAGCATCATACGACCCGCTTTCATGCGATGTGTTGTGAATTTACAATCCTAGAATGCATCATCTTCACTGAAAGGAGGGAAAAGAAGGCTCAGAGCACTGTCACCAAATTGATACAAGTACATCGTAACATAGACGATTATACAACCCAGTATGAGTATGAAAAACCCATGAGACTTAGGACAATATAAGAATTTAAGAAAAACCTTGTTAGGTAAAGTCTCACATTCGAGGGATGCTGCGGTCAAGAAGTCTTTGGGATTCCGCAACGAACACGCACAATGAGAGACCGGCGACTTGAGCACCAGATCAATTTGGCTCTGAAAATCTCATAATAATCTCATTTCAGCTCAATCACATTTTATAAAGGATTGGCGTAGGATATTTGTAGCAAGCAAACAAATCGAAGAAAAAATCTTACGGTTACGAACGACTGTCGCTCTGTGAATATCATCGTTGATGACTTTTAAGTAAGAGGTCTGTCAAAGAGGGCTGACTTATAAA
>JAHQIW010001657.1:0-133234 GCA_019055375.1 Parelaphostrongylus tenuis
TCGCTGTCGATTCCCTCTCGCCAATTTCCGCGCCTGTCGGCAGCGGGCGTCTTTTTTTTTTTTTTAATCAAATATCACAACTAGCTCAAGCTAATTCTACAGCGATGCCTGAAACATCTGAAAGCAAAAAAAACAGTCCCCGAATTTGACAACAATAAATTCCACGTTGAGAAGTATCTGAACATAACATACAGAATCTCGTGCTAATAAAAGTTAGTGAGTTGTGCGATGCTCGAAAGAAGAGCGGAAAAAAGTCTTAATGAAACTAGTTCTCGAGGTCATTCGTTCTAATCATATGGCTCTTAAGAAGTATGTATCGATTTCGAGCCTGGACAAAAGCGAGAAAATTTGGCGAAGAAACTTACTACATACCATCATTCAAGTACGCATTCCACTTTGCAGCGACTGTTCATGTGATTTGGATCGCTAGTAGATATACTGGCATTTCGAATCTAGTAGGACGTATACTAGGGATTTCACTTGCCCTCGCAAATTTGGTGGACATGGCTTGAAAAACATTGCAAACTTTTTCCTCGCCAAACCAAAAAATGAGTGTTATCATGATACGATTTCTGTGATAGCTTTTCAGCGTGTCAACATCATCACAAGCTTGTAAAGATCAGGCCACTCACAGTCACTCAACGAAAACGCCTTCTATTGCTACAACAGAAAAAGACTGCCACATTTAGATCCTGGCCTATCAAGTGCAAGACAAGTTTCCAACATGTTCACTGTTTTTAGTGAATCTTCCACTTAGTTGTTTAAATGGAGGTATTGAAGAAATCACATTCTAGTGTTACTGCACTACTGCCACATCCACAATATCGGCTCTAGATGCTGTTCCATGTCACGTTGATAACGAGGCATTCCTTCCTGCTGTTCATGTTCGCGTTTATGCCCTTTCTCCGGAATGCTCGTCAAAGCCTTACGCATTGAAGTTTTATGTTCCTGTTGCGACAATGCTGCCTTCTACATTGAAATTAATCCCCATTTTGTGTCGGTGTTTTACAAAGAGCCGAGAGAGGGTGCTTTTCGTTTGGCTTTGAGCTTCCCTGGCTGAGCGTCCCCTTATACAGACACGAAGCGAACCTACCCGTTTCCCTAATGTGCTTGACACTACCACACGTAGCGACAAATTAGGTATATTGAACTGATGCATTTACCTTCTCCACCATCAGAGTATATTGCGTATCACTGCGATGTACACAGACGGCCAATATAGCGGGTCGCAAAAACTGGTCAGGATCTCAAAAAAATTCACTAAATGTCAATCATCCTCAACAAGTTGTCTAGGCGCTACCCTTCCAACAGGACTTGATCGCTGCAGTTATTCCTGTTGCAAAGATGGCGAGATAAATGAGACCTTATATAAGTGGAATAGATGTTTAGGAAAGCATCATTTCCTCAAACCTATTCCAAGGAACGGCATTCTTTTTGGTCATTGGAAACGGCTTATTTGCCAAGACGATCTCGAAGATTTTATTTGCTCCTCTTTTGCAACTTTCTTATAAAGCTATAGGCGCCCATTTGAATTTGGCCGCTTCGCAGATAGAACGCTTGAGGTCGGAACACATGTGTCGAGCTCTATGAGTCAGTCCACTTAACAGACTACATGACTTTTGGGACAAATAATAATTACGAGATATGTCGTAATTTGAGCGTGGTCTTGTAGAAAAACACTCGTAGCCAAAGGGTATGATATACTGACGATACCAGCAAAAGAACACTGAAAGTAGAAGATTGTGTGTTTTTTGATAATCTTTTCTGACATACAGTGTAAAATGTTCGCCGTTGTCTACTCTTAGTATAGGGGACAGAACGACCCAAGAGGGTTGGCTAAAGACGAAGGGTACCCCCGAATGATGAGACCGTCAAGGTTGAAACACGTGTATCCACTAAAAGTCAGGCCATTTAATAGACCATCATGACCTGTTGGCTCAAATAATAATTACAGGATACGCTCTCAGAGAGTTTGATTTACTTAATCGGAATGAAAACTAGTCTTCATTTGGTTCCTTGCGGGTGATCTTTATGTGCTTTGACCATTTGTTCACGAATCTGAGCAGAATTCCGTATTCCTTGTATGAAACAGATACGTTGACAGTAACTCGAGTAATATGCCCAATAATGTGGAGTGCTGTGAAAAGCTAGCGTCGGTGGTGCGACGGTTAGCACGCGCTCCTGGAGAGAGTGAGATCTGGGTTCGAATCCTGGCTGACGCAAAAGTTTTGCACAGAACTCCACATTATCAAGTATATTACAAGATCATACCATCGCAACAAGCGGTTAAATAAATGAATTCCGATCAATTATTAATACGCAAAACTAACCTCGAGTGCTAGTCGAATCTGAC
Organism: Parelaphostrongylus tenuis; assembly: GCA_019055375.1. NCBI lineage: Eukaryota > Metazoa > Nematoda > Chromadorea > Rhabditida > Metastrongylidae > Parelaphostrongylus > Parelaphostrongylus tenuis. The sequence goes on from JAHQIW010001657.1 coordinate 2,354, forward strand.
TTTCTACCCACAGAAGCAGTGTGCTATCCACTGCTCTCTTATATTCATTGTCAGTGCGTGCTTATGGAACCAAATTAGCTCACGATTGCATTACAGTAGCTCCGATATCTTGTATCGCAGAAATAAACGAGAAGGAGCAGAGTATTGCAATGGTTAGTTCAGAGCACATTAGAACAGAAAAAAGGTGAACACCTCAAAAATCCATCAGTATGAGCCAAAAGTGTTTGCGAAATCTTTCCGAGAATAAAGGTATTGCAGTAGGCACGTATTCGAAACAGCAGAAATGTCCGCCATTATCATTGTAGCGCATTCAATAGTGATAGCTCAAGGACTGTCATGAGTGAAACGCGAGTTGCACTTTTGGCTTGAGTTGAAAGTTCCGCATATCTCTCAGCATCCTTGGATTTATAATTTATCGCATTATAATTTATAATTTATAACATTATCCCACTGCTATAATAACATAGCGGTAAAATGGATAGTAGTGCACCACATTGTATTCAATGAATTTCGTTGCTAACATCCTTAACCTGCTCACTAAGTCAATAAGGAATTACTTGATTAACGCCTCTAGTTGTACGTAGTCGATCCTGGAATTCGTTAGAGGTCCCAGTGACCATCACCAAACTTCGAGTAAACAGCATGAAACTCCTTACTGGCCAATATTGCAAAGCACTATTACTAATTACAAACATTGCTTGCTAATATTTCGGTTTCTCCTTCATTAAAAACGGATTAACGCCAACTTCTCTAAAGAGGATGAAGCTGCTAAATCGATCAAACAGAGCAGCATTGCTAGGCTTATAAATCTCAGCGTGTATCCATATGAATGTCAAAGTGCCATACTGGTTTATAGTTGTTGTTTTACTATGGAGATATGGAAAATGCAAATGATTGATTCTCAAAAAATCAGTCTGACGTGCACAGCCTAGTGGTTCATCTATGTCAACAGACTGGTCGTTCAAATAACATGAAAATGTGTGACATTTTTGTATAATTCAAAAAAATCCAACTTTCTACACGCCGAAAATGCAAAACAATGGTGCCCTGGCGTTCTCCATGAACTTTTGGACATCGAGTTATTTGCAACCGACCGTCGAAGCACCCGATCTTCCTTAGAGTGCACTAACAATTTTCTCCGCATATTCAGGAATAAATATGTTACTGATTTTAGTGTTGCTCTCAGGATTCTCATGGTAAGCTCTGCCCTTATAACAAATAGTCTAGGAACGGTGCCGAGATCAACTCCGTAATTGTCGCGCGTGAAGTTCAGTATTTAATTCCACTCCAACGACCATAAGGACACTATCTTAACATCAATTCCAGATACTCTGGACTAATCACACTTGACTGCTTGGCTGTCTTTTCCAGATTGCAATCTCACGTCTAAATGAAAGAGAATGATTTTTCTCTTTCCTGTGCAATCCGATCCTGGAAAAATTTATGAAACAGTACGATGAGAAAGAGGCAGAGATAGCGATAAACAAAGGTAAACATTTTCAATCAGCCGATACCGTGAGGCAAAGCGAATTGCTCTACGACAGTCTTGGATGCAACTTTTCGAAAAAAAAGGAGAAAAAAAGAGTGGACAAAAGCTGAAAAGTAGCACCAGTTTTTGCCTCAACACTTGCGCACGCTTTTGCAGTATATAACTGTTCGTTTCTTCATTCCTTCACTACAATAATCTCCGGTGGATATCATTGTCGGCAATAAAACCATAAGAAAAAACGCTGGTGAGTATCAAGTTGCTCAACGATCTGAAGGAGATAAAAACGAATCCATTTTTAATCTACCTAGGTAATTTGTACTCCCATCAAACATCTCAGATAACTAAGCGCAGTGGTTACGATGGAAAAGACTGTGTTTTGAAGTGGTGTTTACTGATGACAAGAGTAAGCTAGAGGGCCGGTAACGCGTGGCTAGTGATGCGGCGTATCACAATGTAAGATGATAAGCAAAGCACTGACTTAGTCTTCTACTTAGTACTTTCTCGCACTAATTGGAAACGTTTTGAAAAAGGCTTTAAAGCGACTGTCTCCATTATGCAAGGTGATTTTGGATCAGCTTTGAATGGCATTCTCAATGAAAGCAAAATCCAGAGCATCAAATGGAGTAATCGCGGGAATTGGCAAGATGGCTGGGATCCGTGCGCTAAAATGGTGATGACAGCTTCTGCGAAATATAAATAAAACAACATTGAGGTTCAGGACATCGTGTAATTAACAGTCAATGCCTAGGCAAATGGCGAGGCATATGAATACGTTAAGATCAAATAGAACATGCTGATCTTCAGAATTTCGGGAACTACTTGATACTAATTCTATTTCTTAATCAAAAAGAATCTTTAACATTTTGAGAACTGCTTTTCTATAGGTTATAATAAGTTGGACATATCAGCTTAATAAGAGCTGAGTTTTGAAAACATGCAGATGCCGAGTTGCGAGAACGAAAATAAAACGCTAATGTGATTTGTATGAAGTAATTTTTGTTCTGCTGTCAATTTCGGGTGCCATCAGCAAAGCTCTGATCAAATCAAGAAATCTGACCTTTCCATCAATTAAATGCATCAGTTGACCAAAGTGCAATCGATTTTTCATAATTCAATAATGGATTTATCATCTGCGTTCAAAATAGCTTGTCGTAATTCCAAAAAAGCAATAAAATTATAGCAAAAATTGAATTCCACAATTTCTGGAACAGGAATTACGTATAACTAAATCAACTACAAAGATCTTTAGTTTTGTAGAGGCAACGAAGCCGTTTAAGGCAATTTCAATTTTGGTGTGGCGTCGTCGAAATTCCACATCTCACAAATCGTTTTCGTTACGAACAGTGCGAAATTTTTAAGCCAACGCTGTTCTTCGTACTATTTAGCAATTGTTTGAACCCAATCGTTATTAGTGTTTCGCGCCGCTTGCACTTTGTATGACTGAGTTGGATTTATAGGAAAAAAATTAAATGGAACTATTATTCTGCAGTTGAAAATTTTAAATTTCAAAGCTTGATATAACTAAAATTTGCGTGTTAAATTAGTTGTAAGCAGCATAAAAATGAATTTAATTCCGTGATGAGATAGGTTAGTATACGATCACAAAAAATGCATATATGTAGAATTTATGAATTCCGGTTTGTGTGAAGATCAAGTTGTACAATATTCGATATTAACACCACATCTACAATGAATGACATTTGCGTTTGCCTACCTCTGGGCCACTTTATGCTGATGACGAGCAGTAATCAGCCTGAATGAAAGTCCTTTGGATATGTACGTAAGCAAAAGTCAACGACCAGTTCTAATTGAACTTGCATTCTATCCTTTAACAAACACGTTTCAACATAGTCTGTGAGATGCCCTTCTGAGGTTGTTATGTCAGAGCTATACTTACGTTTTGGCTGTGTAGCACGCTTCATCAGTGGCCCGTAGTCCACACTGATCCCTACTTTATAGCAGGGATGGGGAGACGTTATCAATGGAATTAGCACGTGATATTATGCTGACTACTATTCTTAGCCAGTTGGCCGATTGTGGCTGGTAGTGATCTTATAGAAATCCATCTGATCATCTATTTTTAAACCTGATGTAACAATATCACTTGATTTCATCATAAATAACGTGTCTCCATCCCTGCTATAAAGTAAAGTTCAATGTGGAGTATGAGTCACTGATGAAGTGGGCGACACCATCAAAACGTAAGTATAGCCCTGACGTATGAACCACGAAAAGTCTCTAAACATTCTTACAGCCTATTTCGAATGTTTGGAGTGAGGTCCAAAAGCAGGCGATGAGAAGAAACTAATTTCACTTGAAGTTTTCGTATCACAATGTTAACGAACAAGTGGGTATCCACGTATCAAAGGCACTCAAAACCATTTGGACGCAACCGCGGCTTGCGAATTCGAACAGAAGCCAACGGTCTATATGTATTTTTAGCGAAAGAACAAGTGGCGACTACTTTTCAAAATAATCACGGAGGGGAGAACTTTTTAGTAACTTAATCGTACTTGGTCCTTTTTTTCATCACTCGATTGTTTGATATCAGTGAGATCCATTTGCTGTCTTCTCAACAGAAAACTTTCATATGACTGTAAAAGAAATAATCACTTATCTGCGATCATTTTCCTACTTTTAGATGCCACAAGCAAATAGTTCAATGATCAAAAAGTGGCACCACACTAGAACTGGCAGCTCCGTGCTAGATATTTTTGCTCTGCCTCACAGTGTTCAAGACACCAACATCCTCATTCAACCTAGGACCATGAAAACATGTTAGTAAACATGACAAAGGCCGTGTTGTGAGTGATTAAAAGCGCAATTCTGAATACTAGTCATACAGGTGAATCGCTTTCTGTGTTATCCCCGCTTGCAATAACGAATGCTTGTCATGTCAAGCAAAGATGAAGTAAACAATAGGAATAGTTATTGCGTGTTCTCGATTACATAAAGTCTGTTTTGTACAAAGTTAAAAAAATATTTTATCCACATGTGTTCGAGCAAGTGTTGGGACAAAAACCTGGTGCTACTTTTCAGCTTTTGTCCCCTCTTCTTTCTCCTTCAAAAAGTTACATTCAAGATTGTAGTAGAGCAGTTCGCTCTGCCTCGTTTACCTTAATTTATTGTTATCTCTGGGTCTTTCTCATCGTACTGTTTCATAAATTTTAACTCAACCGGATCGCACAAAAAGAGAAAAATCATTCTCCTTCATTTAGACGTGAGATTGCAATCTGGAAAAGACAGCCAAGCAGTCAAGTGTGATTAGTCCATTGTATTTATAGGCAAATGTGAGGAGCACGCGACTGAACGGAGTTGATATTAAGATAGTGTCCTAATGATCGTTGGAGTGCAATTAAATACTGTACTTCACGCGCGACATTTACGGAGCTGATCTCGGCGCTGTTCATAGACTATTAGTTATAAGATCAGAGCTTATCATGAGAATCCTGAGAGCAACAATCAACTCAGTAACATATTTATTCCTGAATGTACGGAGAAAATTGTTGGTGCACTCTAAGCAAGATCGGGTGCTTCGAGAGTCGGTTGCAAATAACTCAATGTCCAAAAGTTCATAGAGGGCGCCAGGGCACCATGATTTGCGTTTTCGGCATGTAGAAAGTTGGACTCTTTTCTATTGTACAAAAATGTCACAAAATTTCATGTTGTTTGAACGATCAGTCTGTTGACATTGATGAACCACTAGGCTGTGCACGTCAGAGTGATTTTTTGAGAATCAATCATTGGCATTTTTCCATATCTCCGTAGTAAAACAACAACTATAAGCCATCATGGCACTTTGACATTCATACGGATACACGCTGAGATTTATAGGCCTAACAATGGTGGTCTGTTTGATTTGATTTAGCAGCTTCACCCTTTTCAGCTAAAAGTTGGCGTTAATCTCTTTTTAATGAAGGAGGGATGAAATATTAGCGAGCAATGTTTGTAATTAGTAATAGTGCTTTGCAATATTGGCCAGTAAGGAGTATCCTGCTGTTTACTCGAAGTTAGGTGATGGTTATTGGGACTTTTAACGAATTCCACGTACTCGTTCGATCGACTATGTACAACTAGAGGCGTCAATCAAGTAATTCCTTGTTGACTTAGTGAGCAGGTTAAGGAAGTTAGCAACGAAATTCATTGAATACAATGTGGTGCACTGCTTTCCATTTTACCGCTATGTTATTATAGCAGTGGAATAATGCTATAATTATAAATCCAAGGATGCCAAGAGATATGCGGAATTTTCAACTCAAGCCAGAAGTGCAACTCGCGTTTCACTCATGTCGGTCCTCATGCTACCACTATTGAATGCGGTAATATGATAATGGCGGACATTTCTGCTGTTTCGGACATGTGCTTACTCAAATACTTTTACAATCTCGGAAAGATTTCGCAAAGAATTTTTGGCTCACACTGACTGGATTTTTGAAGTGTTCACCTTTTTTCAGTCATAATGTACTCTGAACTAACCATTGCAATACTCTGCTCCTTCTCAGCTATCCTTGCAGCACAGGGTATCGGAGCTACTGTCATGAAATCGTGAGCTGATTTGGTTCCATAAGCACGCATTGATAATGAATATAAGAGAGCAGAGGAGAGCGCACGCCTCTGTGGGTAAAAAGTCAGATTCGACTAGCACTCGAGATTTAGTTTCGTATATTAATAATCAATCGGGAATCATTTATTTAGCCGTTTGTTGCGTTGGCATGGTCTTGTAATATACCCAGTAATGTGGAGTGCTGTGAAAAACATTTGCGTCTACCAGAATTCGAACGCAGATCCTACTCTCTCCAGGAGCGCGTGCTAACCGTTGCGCCACCGACGCTCGCTTTGCGCAGCACTCCACATTACTGGGTATATCGCTCGAGTTACTGTCAACGTATCTGGTTTCATACAAGAAATATGGAATTCTGCTCAGATTCGTGAACAAATGGTCAAAACACGTAAGGATCACCCGCAAGGAACAAATGAAGACTAGTTTTCATTTCGAATAAGTAAATCAAACTATCTGAGAGCGTATCTTGTAATTATTATCTCAACCACATGTCATATGGTCTATTAAATGGCCTGACTTTTAAAGCCGGATACACGTGTTTCAACCTTGACGGTCTCATCAGTCGGGGGGTACCCTTCGTCTTTAACCAATCCTCTCGGGGCGTTCAGTTCCCTATACAAAGAGTAGACAACGGCGAAAATGCTCTACACTCAATTGCTCTTTGCTATTATCGTCAGTATATCATACCTTTCGTTTCATGTGTTTTCTCAAGACCACTATCAAATTTCAACATATCTCTTAATTAATATTTGTCCCAACATGTCATGTAGTCTGTTAAGTGGACTGACTTATAGAGCTCGACACATGTGTTCGGACCTTAACGTTCTATCTGCGAAGGGCCAAAATGCCAAATGGCGCCGATAGCAGAATAAAGAAAGTTGCAAAAGAGGAGCAAATAAAAATCTTTGAGATCGTCTTGGCAAATAGCCGTTTCCAATAACCAAAAAATGCAGTTCTAGAGGAAATAATGCTCTCCAAAACATTTATTCCAGTTATATAAGGTCTCATTTATCTTGCCGTCTTTGCAACGGGAATAACTGCAGCGATCAAGCGCTGTCGGAAGGGTAGGCTCAAAGAACTTGATGAGGATGATTGACATTCAGTGAATTTTTGAGGTCCTGACCAATTTGCGACCTGCTATATGGCCGTCTGTGTACATCGCAGTGATACGCATATCCTGATGGTGAAGACGTGATTGCATCAGTCAATATACCTAGTTTGTTGCAACGTGTGCAGTGTCAAGCACATTAGAGAAACGGATAGGTCGCTTCGTGTCCGTATAAGGGAACGCTCAGCCGGGAAGCTCGAAACCAAACGAAAGCACCCTCTACGCTCTTGTAACACACTGACACTAAACGAGGATTAATCCAATATAGAAGGCACCACTCTCGCACAGGAACATAAAACTTAAACGCGTAAGCTTTTGAAAGCATTCTGGATAAAAGACATATACCCGAACATGAACCGCAGGAAGAAATGTCTCGTTATCAAACGTGACGTGGAACAGCATGTAGACCGATATTGTGATGCAGGAGTAGTGCAGTAACAGTAGTTGTGATACCTTCAGTAGCCTCTATTTGAACAACTATGCAAAAGATTCCAAAAAAGCCGTGAATATTTTGGAAACTTGTTTTGCACTTGATACGACCAGGATCTAAGTGTGGTAGTCTTTTCTGTTGTAGCAATAGAAGCCTTTCGTTGAGTGGATGATCTAAGAACATGATTCCGGTTAATATATCCAATGGGCGGATTGCACAATGGGACAGTCGCTTGGAATGCAAGGAAACTGTTGGTGTTACTGGGGTTTTTTTTTGCGACAACATGTAAGCTGTATCGGAACAATAACATATCAGGAAGCACTATTTTTGCAGAGGATTCAGACTCGAGAGATTTGCAGAATCTAGCGTTTTCAACGAAACCAATTTGCTTTCAACTCCACACTCGGGCAAAGGATTTGGTGAAAAATGACTAGTTTGCTGTTCCTAATATATTTATAATTATGTTTTTTTATTCTTGAGCGAGGCACGAGGTGTTAAATCGCAGCTTTATTCACACGATCAAACAGCTAACGTTACGACAAGCCGCCTTCGTCAGAGCCTGGAAAAGTCAAAGTGGTTTACAGTCCAATCAGTCACCAGTCACCCAAAAAAAAAAGAATTATTGAAGCATGCCGTGGTTGATAGACAGTCGGTCTTGGGATTTATTCATAATTAAGCAGCTGCCGAAAAGAGCTTTGTACATTGACGTATCATTGATTATACAGTAACGTTGAGGATGATGAAACCCCAAATTGTGCGACTGCGTGCTGTTCCTAATTTATCATTATTATAAGCACCAATCCCAGTTTTCTTCTTAGATAACCTACCAGACACAATAGAAACTTCGCAGTGTAACTCCAAGGCGACAATGTTTCAGTGGATCGGTAGAATAAATGCTTATTTTACGAGAAATTAAGCGGAAGCAGAACTCTTACTGTACAGTGGTGGCTATCGCTAAAATGATTTTCACTCAGTGAAGAAAAAGATGAATCGTGAATGTGTAATGGAACAAGAATAGATGATCACCTGAAAGCATGCTTGCTGAAGAATAAGTATGGGAAAAAGATGAAAACAAGAATGATATAGTGCATTATTTCTCGTTATTCATTGTGTTTTCATTGTTTTGCAATTACACAAATCGAAATTTTCATCGAATATTCAGCACTACTCTCGCCATTTCTCTTCAATTCAAATTTTCAGATTTGTTTGGCAAATAATCTGCGTGTTCGTCATCTCAGTGTGACGATTCGAATACACTCTCAGATCTTCCTTAATATTCTTCATTCAGAAGTAGGACTGTGCTTTGAAGGAAGTGGCTCAGCAAGCATTATTGTCGGATGTTCGTCAACGTCTCCAAACATACCCAACATTCGCCAGAACATCAGGAGGTACCATAACACACTTAACATGATTGGGCAATAATAAAAGCGAAACCAGTTATTACGTTTGACAGCTCTAGAGTCATTTCTAATATACCCAATAATGTAGAGTGTTGTGCAAAAACACCCGTATCAACATAAGCCCACATGGAACGGCACCCTGACATTTAATGACAACGGTACGGCAATGAGCAGCTATGATTCACCGAATAATCGTGACCAGCCATTGTATGAATCGCTTCAAGTGGCAAATGCTTTAGTTGTGGAGTGCCTGCACGCTATGTCGAAAAGCCAAGAGCAGACCGCCCAAAATTGGTAGATATTGTTTATATGGCAGTAAGTCGAAAGAATGAAAAAATAGCAATAAGGCGTTGTGAAAGTTGGTTGCTATAACCGTAAGTAAAGTATTCACAGATCTGCGATCATTTTTGTACACTTAGATGCTGCAGCAATCAACTAAGCGGTGGTTAGGTGACATTATTTTGAAGCTAGCTTATTCTTTCTGTCAAATAATGTTTCTGATAATGATGATGATCTGCTCTAATCTATAGCGAGCTACAACTATCAAAACCGCGCTTATAGTCTGAAAGTTACCGTTGATTTGTACTAATCCCGCCAGTGCATAGCTTTCCCGTCCTAAGGTATTGACAAATAGTCATTGATGGCGAGCAATGGTGAGGTACACAGTGAATGTGGTTACCGTAGAACAGTATTCATTAAGTTCAGTCTCTATACCGATCATGAATCTCTTCTGTCTGGATATGTTTTTCTCCTATTCAGCAGTATTGATACAGCTTTTGTTGTGCTTACCTTGAATCGACAAAACTCAAGCCATTAAGGAAGTACGAGCAACTAACATTTCAATGAATGCACTCTATGAAACTATTAACTAAAGCTGTTACTGTGCGAATAAAAGGGGACTCAAAAACAACATTCTGCATCACTCTGTCCCACAGCTTAACGTGTTTGACAATTTTTGCACATTTGTCTTATCACACTAATGTTAGCACGCTCTTCATTAAACTGACTCCAATGATTTTGGAGTTTCAACATTGTTCTACAGATTGTTCTCGCATACTGCTAAGTTCTCGTTTTCCGAAAATCAAATTTTCCTAGCTTACTGTGTTCCGAGCAGCTTCAACGGATAAGGAAGCATTTAGAAGAAAGTTGAAGTTTCTGTGCAACCAGTTTGAGAATAATCACAGTTGGAGATTCTAAAACCGACCTTCCTCCAGTCTCGGCATTACCAGTCAATAACAGTTTCTGCATGCCTTGACTTAGCCAAACCACTGAAATAATACATAAGATTTATTCGGTTGACATTTCGACGTTTTCATCTTCTTCAAAACCGGTGATCTAAAATTTTCGATAGCCGTTCGTCCTCTGTAGATCTTCGTCTTCAATGTCGTTCATTTGAGTCAAATTCCTTGGTAGAGCATCGTTCGGGCAAAGATCTTCTCTCGGTGTTGTCCTATTTGGCTAGCTGGACATGAGATAGCTGGTGATAATAGCAGACTTTTGCGGGATTTACTGCCGGATGAAAAAAATAGCTATCAACGAGTGATTAGTTGATCAACATACGCTTCATCTTCGTATAAAAACATCGCGGGTGAGGTTCTTTCGGGAGACTCTTCACCGGTAAAGTCAAGAAAGCGAATGCGAAGTTTCACAATAAAAACGAACGACTGCACACAATCGACTTAACATCAGTGCTGAAAGAGACGAAGATGTCGAAACATGGCCAAATAGACTCTCTTCATCAGTTTTGTTCAAAAAAGTTGTGAAAAACCCAAGACTATACATAAAGTCTTTGAGTCTACTTCTTTTTTTTATGAATTGCGTTCTACCTTGCATTGTAGAGGATAGCTAGCAATTATTAGTGTTTTGCAAGACCCGTGATCACGTTTTTATTGTCATGGCGAGACACGTGGGATTTGAGTATTTCTTACATTTGACTTCACATCTAGAAAGTCTCAGACATCTCAGTTCGGAAAAAATCCTATTGCAGTCTTGATAGTAGTCGAGCTAAGGCATTTTTCAAGGAGATCAGTGATTCACTGCAGGAGAGTTTTGAGGGAGGAGTCGAACAAGCGCTATGCTTAGAAACTTTCTTTGCTGATTACCGAATCAGGGATCACTGCCTTACCTTGCCCTTTAGTTTGCTTTAGTCATCATCAAATACCTCTTTAGAGCGCTGAGTAACCCTCATTACTATGATGAAACAGAGTATTTGAGATGCTTCACGATTCTTCAACTGTTTCAGGTGACTACAGATTGCGGTATTAGATTTTGATCGTCTTTAGATCGTGACACAGCATGAACTTCACCAAATGTCTTCTGATATTTTTATTGTCGACGGTCGTAAGCACATCAGACTACGTTATTTCTACTGATAAATATGATAAACTCTGTGGAAAACTGGGCAGCGAATGGAAGGAAGAACACTTCCAACGCTATGCATTAGAATTCCATAATGGGAGGATTCGCAATCCAAGAAAACTCGAACCGTTGGTAAGACCTCTATTTTTGATAGTAAATCCTATTTCTCAAGTAAAAGCAATCCTGTGAAACTGAATGAGAAACTATATCAGCTCTTAATCAACTTTATCTGAATAGAAGAAAAGTGCTAAAAATGGCATGCCTGAGCTTTGCCTATAAAGCTCAATTATTCTCTCTCCGCCAAAAGTTGGTTTCTCATTTACCAAATTCTACGGCAAATAACCTTCTTTTGTCTCTTTCCCTTCTTTTAAGAATAATTCTAACGCTGAAGTTGATTGATAGCGGAGTTTCATCCAGAAGACACAACAATGTTTTTTAATCCATAGTTGGTTTTCATTGCTGCAATATTTGAGTCTGAATATCTGAACAATCATAGCGGTTGTTGATTGTGTCTAACAAATTTGATTGAAATAAAATTCAGCGCTGAAAAGATTCATAAATTTAATTCATTTGAGAAGGAATTCCAGAAAGAGAGCGAAAGAGAGAGAGGGAGAGAGAGAGAGAGAAGGGAGGGAGGGAGAAATGTCATTAATTTAATCTTGATAAGTCGTCTAATTCTAGGGCACTCCGGTAAATAAAAAGCCATAATCAGCTATAGAGCAACTGTGTTCGTCACTATGGAGTTGACACTGGCAAAGCAGTCGGAAAGTAGTGTTTTCTGAGAGCCATTGCTCAGTAAATACTAGTATAAATCGCATCTCTTCCTCAATCGTTGGTAGCACGCTATGAACGTAAAAGTACACGTATAGTCACATAGTAATCCATCGGTATGCTCAACTGTGAATCTCCATTTGATTAACTGCTAGTACATACATACATGGTTCAATCAGCTTTAGTTCACTCGCAGACCGACATACATAATGAACAGTCACGAGGACAATCCAAGAATAAAATAATCTAATGTTATGACATTTAGAGCTACAGCTGCGATCTTGAGAAAGAAGCCGATGAAGCGGTTAATGGATGCTCAACGAAGCCTCTCAACACATCTAATAACTACACGATCTTCAGGCATTAGTATGCAGTTGCTCTTATCTTATCACCGGAGTTTTGTTGAATCCAAAGCAGTCAGTATGTTTCCACGTCTTACATTTCAGTGATAAACTTGAAGTGCCCGCAAATGTCAGTCGAAATGTCCTCTTGATGCGAATATTGTTCTCCTGGTCGTATAGAAATGAGCTTTCCAAGGTAAATGTTATTTGACCGTCTACTGCGGTGATATGATGTTACAGATAACGCGTTGTAGTGTAGAAAGAGTGCTGTGCAAAACGAGCGTCGGTGATGCAACGGTTCAGCACACGCTCCACGAAAGAGTGAGGTTTGGGTTCAAATTCCAGCTGATTTTTGCACAGCACTCTACATTATTGGATACTAGAAGATCATACCACCGCAATTGCGGTAAAATAAACGAATTTTGATCGATTATTTAGATTCACTGACAAAGATGGGGATCGATATTATTAACATCTAACAGGAGACTGGTGGACAAGCAATCAGAGAGATCTGGTAAGATTCGAAATTAATGAAAGTTTCATAAAACAGCAAAAGTTTTGTTTAAACAGATGAGACAGGAAAATATATCCCATTGGTTGCTCATTGGCAGACTTCCCAGAATCTGATGACAAGCACACTTTAACCTCAGTGTGTTATTACAGCAGCGGGTAAGTTGTGTTTTCTTAAAATACGTCAGCGGATGACTATTGCGGCGAGAGACCCAGCAATGAGATATTTACATTACAATTTTTGAATAAAACTTCAGATTTACTGACTTGCAAATTATTGAGTTGTACAAGTGCCACTCAATTTCTGAAATAAATAAGTTGTACTTCTGCGTCTAAAAGTCGTAATCAGGTAGTTATCCCCAATCCAAAAGAGCATATCTCATTCGCGTTCTTCATACTATATCAATATTAACAGTCGCAAATTTTCTAGGAAGTACTCGCACAGCAACAATCATCGAAGCGCGACAACATCGATGGACGAGCCTACCATATAGAAAAAGTTATCCACGACATCCTCAAACGTAACAACTACTGCTGCTGCTGTGGGGCCCGTCGGTAGTCAATAAAGCTTAATTTTTCATACTTTTGATTGAGTTCTATTGATAGCCACTTCACACTTTCGCTACCGTCTGCAGAATTGAAATTACAGAATAAAGTTGAACCATATTGATGCCAGTACTATTAAGAAAATAGGGTTCGTTCGTGTTAGACGACGGCAAATGAATGTTCGACCCTATTTGTTAGACAAGCACTTTTCATAAAGTGTTAATAATTATCCGAAAACCTGAATATCTGGCTTGGGTCGGACGTAGCTGTTTTTCGGAAAGACCCTTTTACAGCTCCATCGGATCCAAAATGAAATTATCCTTCGCATCCGATGTGCGCCTTCATTTTTATCACGCACGTAATTCGCTGGAAGCAGGAAAGGCATAGGAACGCGTAGAGAAAATCTGATAGTATCGGAGTAAATCGTTTTATTTTGGTTTTTTCAACGGAGTAAAAAATTCCAGTAGAATGGTAAACTACTCCTGCTACACTGCATTGAAAGGGTCTTTCCAGAAAATATGCACCCCGTCGGATTTATGGAAACTTACGCTATCGAGTTATTGCTTCATAGTCTAAAGAAAGCGCTCTGTCTAGCGAAATCTAGGACACAAATATTTTCCTTTTCCTACAGCACTATCAAAAAAGCTCCTCCAAAAAGCAAACTCATTCTTGAGTTCTTCGAGGCTTGTGCTATCGAAAGAGTACAAGCACGCTAAGGAAGAAGTTTGTCCAGCGAAATATAGCAAGATAAGAAAAAAAAACGCGTGGTCACATGCAACATAATTTTATTTTGCATTTTGCAGCAGTATAAAAGGGTGTTTAGAAAAACCGGCCATGTAAGGAGCCAGCCGGAGATTTGAGCTTTCAAATAATTGCCAATACTTTTATGAAGAACTCTTGTCCAGCGAATGGGGTCGATTATTCATTTGTCGCCGTCTAACAGCAAAGTACCAAAAATTGTTCGAAAGATAAACCTTATGCTAATCTCGGCATCAAAGTTAATTCTTTAAATATGGGGAACAGGATTCAGTATAACACTGAGGATCCAATAGTGAACTTTTGACCTTACTGATTCGTGTAAGTCTTTTACGAGCCTGTCACTTTAACTCCAAGGAGAAGTTAATTCTATGTTCTTAAATAGAAAATCTTGCATTGATTATGGATTTTGCTATCATTAATTGGCACCAGAAAGACATGGTATTTCCGTGCAAAAATTCAAGGGTTCGGATATTTGTTAAAGTAAAAAGTGTTTCAAATATTTGGGATGTAGAGATGATTTTCGTTGAACCTAAAGATTTTTTATGAGCTAGAATCCACGTACCAACTAGCTAATCACGTGCTCAATCAGCAGTTTGGCTTTTATTTGCTTGCTCTTTTGTTAAAAGCGATATAAACAAACAGTTGATCTGCGACGATGTACATCTACTGAAATTCTTATGACTTTAGCCTTATTGTGCAGAACTGATGTTGAACTGAGCCTTCTTATTATTACTTTGGAATCCTATGGATTGGCTCAATTTTGAGCTTGCCAGACTCACGGCTTCAAATCGCACTTTTTCGTCTACCTGTTCATCGAGAAATAAGAGCTCTGAATTACAAATAATGCATTTTGCCCTTTACCCTTTTCGCTTCCATTTTCGGAGAAGTTGCAGTGATTTCTGTATAAGTGCCATTGATCTGAGCTGTACTTCAATTTTATTTTCGAATTTATTTTGTCATCCAACTGTTGATATTATTTACTGCAATTGCTTCCAGCACTAAGCTCCTCCTTTACTGTAATGATGATTATGTAATCTTCATTCTTCAAAGATCTTCAGGGGGTGGTGCCGATGTGTTTGGTGATTGCCGCTGTGGGGATGTTATCCCTCTTCCTTACCTCTCAAAACTCTTCAGTAAACACCAGCGGTCGCTCCAGAAGAGGCCTTTGGCTATTCTTCAGGCTACAAGAGATTTGCTCTGCCAACATTCAATGACGCTTGTGACCGAGAGATCCTTAAGCAGGCAATGAATGCGAGGAGGCAGAATAGACTGCTCGAAGCACTGAATTCGACTCAGGAAAAATTGGTATGCACCATGTAAAATCAAATAAGATAGAAGCTCTCCTGCAATTCGTATAAGAAATTCAATACTGAAGACGAAAAGATCGGTATTTTCTCAGTGCTAGAAAACTTAGCATAAATGAAGTCGATAAAAAAGTAAATAAATGAATATTCTACTTCGACGATGCGACATTCGTCATTGGTATTGCCGCACATTCTTTGCTAAAAGCAAATTGAAATTAAGAAGAAGATAATTTTCTAACAATATAAATCATTGTTAACTTTCAGCATTCCGTTTCTTTCCGGTTTCATTCCTATAAATAAATGGAGAAAGAGTCCAGTGTAACTGTGTATAAGCTTAATCATACAATTTGGGGAAAGATCATTAATTATAGGCTGACTCTGGTTGAACAGCAGCAAGCTCTCTATTCCATGAGGTTGTGCACATGTGCCCCTCTGAGGTTGATGCTATCGCCCATGTTGTAGACTGCTCCTCTTGGCTAGACAAGTCTGTCAATGCTTCAAACTTCTGTTGATTATTACAATACTCGGACATCCACTCGTCGGTTTCCTCCTCATCAGTAGAAAGTCCGACCAATGTTGCAGCAGGTGAATGATCACTAATGTGGTATTCAAAATCGAATCTGAAGCTCTCAACTCACCATGAGCAGCACATGCACTCTAGCGCGCTCTACAGTGCAACGACTATGTTGGTTGGGATGCTTGGAACCTAAAACACGCAAAGGAATATATGAAAAGCAGAAAGCAGTACTCCTTGGATGGGATAGGGGCAGCACGGAAAAATGATATACCGGGGGTGACTTTATTAATTTCAATGTATAACCAATGATTGTGTCGAAAGGTCACCCTGTTTCTAACCCTTGTAGGACTAAAAGTATGGATTGTGTAGGTTTTCCTTTATGAGAGAAATCTTGTGCATGTATCTGGAAGGAGACATCTGGTCTCAGTCATCTTCAATCGCATCTACCTCTCACTTTGGAATCTGCTACCGCAATGGGTTTTCCAAGATTCTTTTCTTTATCATGAGAATGCAGCTTAAGATTTGTAGTAAAAGCGCGCCAAGCTGGCACTGACTATTTCACGGACTCTGGACATTTGGCTCATGGCGCAAACAAATCTTCCAATACCCGGTCGCTCCACCTGTGCAAGTGTAGAATGTTGTCTTTCTGGTATTTGGCACCTGAAGATACTCGTGTAACGTTTTTGCTCTTGGGACAGATCCATATTTAAACAAGTGAACAAGTGTCAGATATTAAATTTACACAAGAAGATGCTCTAAACTACGTTTGAAACAAGAAAATTCAAGTCCATGAGCAATAATCAACAAAAACGAAGAGTCCAAAAAAATTTCTTGCCACCCAATAATACGTTTTAACGAACGCCGATGAACGCCAGTCGCTATCAGCTAAACTCTCTTAAATGTCAGACGCACTACTGGAGACTACCAACCCAGTCGTTCGATTTATCCATGAAAAGCTCAAAAGAACGACATCTAAAGTTGACTTAGTGCGATAAAACCCGCTGGTGCACCCTTGAACGCAGTGAGATAAAATGAAAGTTTTCTCTGGTGCCCGTTTGAGTAACTCGACGATCAACGAAGCTACAGGCAACACAGGTGATATCACACATTTTAAAATCTAAAGCGTCAGTACCGTGCACAATAATTTTTTTTTTGATGTCCAGATATGAAAAAGATCTGTCAATGACATATTCTATAGAAAATATTTATATTTTCAATCGCTCGTTTTTCGGTATTTGGAATGTGAAAGCATTGTCGTTCTATAGAATCTTAATCAATTACTAGACGAGCCAGTACTTTCCCTAATATGAAAAACTTAGCTATTTTAGCTGGCGCGAGGTTGCTAGACGACGCTGTTCATGTGGTTGTTCATGCTGAGTTTAGATCGCACTACGAGTAGTAGGCTGAGGTTTTGGCGTCACCGTTTCCTTCAGAGTCTGAATGTAGACTTCGTGTTCACTCCGTGTACGATCAGGCTCTGAAGAAGGCGGTGACGCCAAAACGTCAGGCGACTACTCGTATTACGATCTAAACTCGACATCAACATCCACAAGAACAGCCTCGTCTACCAAGCCAGCTAAAACAGCTAATGACAACGTTTTCACTCTTTAAATATCGAGTAAACGAGCGATTAAAAATATAAAAATTCTTCAGAAAAGTTGTCATCGACATGTCTTTTCTGTGCTCAGACGTCGAAAAAATTTCCATTCTTGGGTACTGACGCTATTAGATTTCGAGAGTGTGATATTACCTGTGTCGACCACTGTTACCTTAATCGTCTAGTAGCTCAAACGAGCACCAATGGAAAATTCCATTTTGCGCTGGTAAGATTTCCCAATTGGTTTTCTCGCTTTAAGGCTACATCAGACAGCGTTCTTCTGGGCTTTTCGTGAAGAAATCGGACGATTGCTTTGGTATTTTTTCAGTGGGTGCATCTGACATCTGAGAAAGTTCAGTCGGTAGCGACTGGCGCTCGTCAGATGTCATTGAAACGCATTTTGGTAGCAAGAAGTTTTTCGGACTTTTTGTTTTGTTGATTATTGTTCGTGGACATGAGTTTTTGCTTTTAGCGTAGTTTAGAGCAGCTTCTTGCGGTCATTTTGATTTATAACACTTGTTTTGCCTTGAGATGGAATTGCCTCAAGAGCAAAAACCATTGTTGATGCTACAGAGTATCGTGAGGTGCCGAAGAAGAGGAACAACATTCTATAATTGAACAGATAGAGCGGCTGGATATCACAAAGTTGTTTGCACAGTTGCCAACTGACGAGAGTCCGTAAAACAGTCAATGCCAACGTGGCGTGCTATTACGACAAATTCTAAGCTGCAATCTCATAATAAAAAATCCTGGGAAAGCTCATTGCTGTAGCAGATTCAGAAATGCGAGGTACATAAGATTGAAGGTGGCTGAGATCAGAGGTCTCCATCTAAATACCGGCACAAGGTTTCTCTATAAGGAAAAGCCTGCACTATTAATACTTATGGCCCCACAAGGGCTAGGTTCAGAATGACCTTACGACACTCACGTTGATTTATACATTGAGATCAATAATGTCACCTCGGTTATATCATTTCTCCGTGCCACCTCCTATCCCATCCAATGATATTTTTGGTTTTCATGAATTCTCTTTGGTGCTCTAGACTCAAGAAATCCCATTCACATTAGTTGTCATACTGTGACGCGCCACCCAAGTGGCGATGGAACCAGTACTAATACTTGTGCTGCTCATGCTGAGTTGAGATTTTCAGATCCGACTCTGAGTGTGACACTAGCCATCATTTACCTGCAACAACAGCGGTCGGACATCCTACTGATGAGGAGTAAACGAAGGAATGGACGACCGAGTATTGTAGTATTCAACAGAAATTACAAGCTTTGACAGACTTGTCTAGCTCAGAGAAGCAGTCTGCAACATGGAAGATAGCACCAATCTCAGAAGGGCACATGTCCACGATTGCAGCGAATGGAGAACTGTTTTGTTACTGCTAATCATCCAGGTCTAGTCGATAACTATTGAGACTTTGTTCTCAGCGTGCTTGATTGGGTTTATCCATATCCATAGTTACAGTGGACTCTTCTTCCATTTATTTGTAGAATTAAAACCTGAAAAAAAAATGAAATTCTGGATTCGAAAATGAATTAAGTCTTCAAAAATTTACCTCTTCTTCAGTACTTGTTTTGGCAGGGCGATATGCGGCAACATCAATGAAGGATGTCGCATTCTCGGAGTGAAATGTCTTTATCTCCTTTTTCATAAACTTTAATTTATGCTGAACCTTCTAACACAAACAAAGTAACGAATCTTGCCGCATTTGATATTCAATTTCTTACACGCATTCTAAGAATCTTTTGTTTTATTCGACTTCACATTATCAGTTTTTATTAGTGGATGCCACTATTTAGCAACATATTCACCTCTCCGTATCATGTTTACTGAGTGGATCCCACTAATTCAGCAACATATTACACCTTCTCGCATTCATCCCTTGCTTGAGGATCTTTTGCTCATGAGCATCATTCAATACTGGTAGAACAGATCTCCTTGTAGTCTGAAGAATAACTAGGTGAATACCCTCCTTTGAACAATCGTTGATATCTGCCGAAAGTTTTGAGAGGTAAGGAGCGGGATAACATATCCACAGCGACAATCACCACACGCATTGGCACCACTCCCTGAAGATCTCTGAAGAATAAGGATGACAAGACCACCAATATAGTATAAACGGAGCTTTAATGCTGGAAACATGACAAGAGATAATATCAACAATTTGATAACAAAATTAACTCTGAAATATAATTGAAGTACAGCGTTAAATCAACACATGGCACATGCACAGAAATCACTGCAGCCTTGCCGAGAATGGAAGCAGAAAGGATAAAGGACAGTGCCTCATTTGTAACTTGGAGCTCTAATTTCTCGATCAGCAGATAGACACAAAAATGCGATTTGAAACTAGAGTGTGGCCGTCTCAATATAAACCCTATCACTAGAAATCCGAAATACTAATAGTAAGGCTCAATTTGACATCAGTTTTGCACAATAAGGCCAAATGCATGATGAATATCAGTAGATGTACATTGTCACAGATCGCTGTTTATTTAGATGGTTTGAAAAAAAGAACAAGCAAATAAAAGCCAAGCAGCTGATTCAATATAAGATGAGCAATTTGCCAGGTAGATTCTAACTCATAAAAATCCTCAAGTCCAGCGAAAAATCATCTCCAGATCCAAACCTTTCAAACCCATTTTGCTTCAACAAAAATATGCGGACCCTAGAGTTTTTGCACGAAAATGGCATGCCTATTTATTGCTAAATAATAATAGTCAAATCCAAAATCAATGTAAGACATTCCACCTGAGTATATAAAGTAAACTTCTTCATGGAGTTGCATAACAGGTTCTTAAAAGACGCATACGCGGTAGTAAGGTCAGATGGTCACTATTGGATTCTGAACTATTTTCCTCTATACAATAGACTCTTCAAAAAATAGTATAGTCTGAAAGTTCAAGCAGAAAATATTTGTCTAAAACGTACTTTAAGAGTGATGCTAACTATCTTGATGATTAATAAAAGTGCGTGCGCAATCAGACATTTTCCCATTTCTTGGCTCCTTTCTGTAGAGAAAACGAGGTTACAGAGTGCCACAAAACTCCTGCATTAAATTCAAAGCAAAGACGTTTTGCCCTCAAGCTTATTGAGTAACACTAATTACATTGAGAATTTTCCCTCTAAAAAGATGTAATAAAGGTGTGAGCACAATCGAAACCTAAGTGCTGCTTTCCCGCGAGAGGAGACGAAGAGGTTTCGACATTTGGAAAAACAACGTTCTAAATTAGACCTTTATCTCGAGTGCTTTGTTTAGACCACGCTCAAATTTCAATATATCCTTTCATCACTATTTGAGCCAACATGTCATGTGGTCTGGTAAGGGCTCTTGTACAGCCCGAGACACGTGTTTCGTTCCTTACAAGAGCCCTTACCAGACCACATGAAATGATTGGCTCAAATAGTGATGAAAGGTTCTAAATTAGCTTTCTACAAACGACTTCAATAGATTTCAGTATACATTATTACTACGGAACAGCTCTACCTACATGAATAATGAACTACGTGATGAGCTAAAGGAGATATGAAACTTGACACAATTCCCTTCGCGTCCCACTCCCTGTGAATAAAGAACTCCTCATCACAAACAGATCCAGCGATAGTAGTCCAAACCTATATTGATGCCTACAATTAGCTCCGTGCTTAAGTTATAACATGACGTTCACGATCGACAAAAGCATGCAAATCTGCATTTACATTCTTACAATTAGTCTTTATATGTAGAGAGGATTAGCATGAGTAGCCAGTAATATGTCTGACACAACTGATCTCAACTCACAGTACAATCGCGAGCATTCGCTGAACCTCTAGCCATGGAAATCAAATTATTTGTTGTTAAGCATATCATCCAATACTACGACAAACATAATTAGCCAAATGTGTAGTAGGATTCAGTCTAAATTCTTTTTATTTTGACTACCACTTGCAGTGGTATGATGTTACAGTATACCCAATATGTGGAGTGCTGTGCAAAAAGCGTTTGCGTCAGCCGGGATTCGAACCCAGATCTCACTCTTTCCGGGAGCGTCGGTAGTGCAATGGTTAGCATACGCTCCCGGAAAGAGTGAGATATGGGTTTGAATCCCGGCTGACGCAAACGCTTTTGCATAGCACTCCACATATTGGGTATACTGTAGTAGGATTGACGGCAATGAGATTGCAGCTGTCAATCATAAATGCGTGTATGTTAGGCAACAGAAGAACGCTATTTCAGGCGGTCCCTATTGTTTACAAGTTGTGGTAAGCATGTATTGAGCATTGCCTGAGAAAACTTTCAAATCATTCAAATAGACTAATGCTGCACACGTCCAGGCTCTGAAAAAGGTGAGTAGTCGAAACGTCAGCCGAGTTACTATTGCGACTACTTTAGCAACCTCGCCTCAGTTAGTCAAGATAAGTTTTCTCGACTTACATACATCCATATTATATTTGCAATTGGAGATTAAAATGTCAAAGACCCTATCAAGAAAACCAGAGGTGAACATTTGGAGCAATGTAAATGTCTATTTCAAGCTTGCTGATAAGGGTAGTTTCTTTTGAATACTCTTACTTGAGGGTCAGTTTCTATGTTGCAATTTTATGTGTGGAACACAAGCCTGCCAGCAAAATACTTACAATAAAACACACTTGTTTGTTTTCTTCAACCGTCTCAGTATCTCTCAGTGTGGCAAGAACGTGCTTTCTTGAAAGGAATTTCTTCTGCCTTCGAGAGTTGCTGAACCACTGCACACCATCATTCTGCTAAATTGCATCCTCTGCATTTATAGCGATTTTACAAGCCTCTCTGTTTAGATTCTGTTAAATCTCCACAATAATGGATAACGGTAGTATCTGCACTCTGACTTAGAACAACCTAACAGTCAGCCCAGATTCTCACAGAGCTCCAACAGTCAGTCCATTTAGTGCTGATGCTACTGTTTATTCAACTGGTGTTGTAGGTCCTACTGTCAACGGTGTGCACTTCGACCTCTACATCAACTTTGCCTGCTAGATTTTCTTATGCCTTGCCCATTATATCTGTTGAATAAATGGTGACGCTTTCTAATGAATTCTTTTAAGAACATTTTCTCAATATTAATATACATTCTTACAGAACCAGTATAGATTGCAACAAGAGAATTCGACCGCAAGTTAAGAGGGCAGCGACACACCATTCTCCGTCAGAAATTACATAAGAGTATTCACTATATCAAACATTCTTGTCTGATCTAGACTACATTCTCCGTCAGAAATTACATAAGAGTATTCACTATATCAAACATTCTTGTTTGATCTAGACTACAAGGATCGGAATCCAAACTTCTTTTTGTCTGCTACAGTGTCTACAAAGCCACAAAAAATCTCTATGCATATTATGCATATCTTGATAAGCAAACACGAGGCTGCGAGCAATAAATAATAAATTCTGCAAGTAGATATTGAAGAAAGAGTAGTGAGAGTAATCAGGAAACATGAAGAGCACAAAATTTTGGCAAGCAGAAGTGAATAGGCACATGTAGATTGCGCAATGCAAATCTTATAATAATAAAATACAGTTGGGACTAGTAATGCAAAATCACAAGCAGTCGTTCCAAAATCAGCTGTTCGGGCGTTTCTCTTCATCGTGACTGCTAGTTAAAAACGTCTTCACTGTGCAATAGGTGCTCTTCTTCAGCTTTAGAGACTGACACAGCACTTGAAACTTGATGTTACGGTTGCTCTTTTCTGAAAACATTATTTCATGAATTCAAGGCCATTCTATGCAATACTGCCGATATTTTCTACAGTCACAAACCTTTCGTGGTAGCGTAAATTATTATGTGAATCAACTGTTCTTGAGTTATAATGAGCTCGCTTCCAAAGTTCAGTTTCCTCGCTGTTCGAACCGGTCAGATGAGTTGAAACAACTGCACAATATGAACGGTGATTAGAATCAATATGGGTGCTAATGTAACAGCAATAAACCTCACTTATGGTTATCTTTTGATGGAAAAGCACACACATGAAAGTTTATGCTTGGAGTGAATATGGGCTGAATGTGGGGAAAGAAGTACAAACTAAGTTCAAATGTATGAAGCGAAGTGCGTGGTGAATCCCGCAATGAGATGAAATTGACAGCGGAAAAATTTAACATCAACCTTTTCCGTTCCACAATCCTCGTCTCTTCGTTTCTTTGAGCTCATTCCATGGGACAAGTAGCTCAGCTCTCATCCCAAAAAAATCAATAAATCAATAAATCGAAAAAACTGCTTCAGAGAATTCCTCAGAACAAAATGATCTTGAAAATAAGGAGAAATGTGGGCCGTACGTGAACGGCGGCTCTACGGAGGCAGCGAGCCCTTGCGCTCCTACGATCTGGGTGGTGTACACAGCTGTTCTTGCACGGCGACGAAAAGCTAGGCTTCCACTAATGTGTCAGTGTTGTAAAGATATTTGCTTGAGATGTTTTAGTCTGCTCATCAGGAATACTATCGAAAATGCTTCAAGTATTCAGCTTAGGGATCGTTTACTATAAGTATGAATTCCACATTGTATATGTAGGCTCGCACGCGCTTTGAAAAGAGTAAACGCGAGTTCGATCCCTGTTTGAGCTCTAAAGTTCTGCATATCACTTTACATAATTGTATATATTATTGTCACACCATGTTGCTAGGTTTCTCATCAGTTTTGGTATTAAAGCAATAAATACAAAGTTTGTTAAAACAGAAGTATTCAAAATTGCTCAACAATACTATCTAAAGCATGCTTCATCAGCCTGAACACATTTCTGCCGTCTATCAGGAAACAAATCAATACCGTGCTAGTAGAACTCGCCATCATTGGATCCAAAGAAAGCTGCGGCAAGTGTAAATATTTCGGCATCAGTTCCCCTATACGGGGATATCTCCCCGTGGAACTGACAGAATCGGAAGGCACCATGCAACTGACGCCTGTAATCCCAGATAGGCTCGTCTCGTAAATCCTGAATAATAATATTCTTCTTATGGGTTGTACCATTATAGAATAAAATTAAGAAAGCATGTATATATAACATGAATTCCTAGGCGCTTTCAAACGTTTCAGCCAAGATTAGAGCCCCGTTAGATAGGGCTCGATGCAAGGAATCAGAAAATGCTATTGGATGTCAGATACTTAAAACATATTGAGTAATGACGTTTAGAATATCAGTTTTTTGTACTATAATACAGTAAGAGTAAGAAAAAAATTTTTTGAAATTTTATTATATATCTGAGGCACAGCTTCGTGGGAATTTAAGAGCGTTATAAAAGTGTGCTTTGAAAAACTAGCGACGGCGGGCTGTAGACTGAAGTCGCCGCCTTAGAATGATTACCAGCACTTCTACGAAAACATCTTCGTCAGCGATTAGTGCGCCGATACGAGGCGGGAAGAAGATGCAAATGCAAGGCTATTCTCACTAACAATAAGCAGAGTCCTCAATATCGATGATCTCTGGAAGAGTGCTATAGACTGGTGGAGTAAGTTCTAAAACAGCTAATCGAAGGGTAAAGCATAAAACTTCTGCAGTATTACTTGAAAAGTGCAATCTCAGAGCTAGCCGAGCTCGGCCCTTCCACTACGGCTATATATATATATATATATATATATATACATATATATATATGTATGTATTATATATACGTGTATATATACACGTGTGTATATACACACGTGTGCGTATGTATGCACATGTGCGTGCATATATATCTATGAACATGTATGTGTATATACAGTATATGCGTATATATCACTAGCATAATGGCTATACTGCTACCTGAGCAGTTCGACATAATTTAATTAAGATAGAATAGCTTTATCTTAGGTTTAAACGCAATTTGCTGTTTTACGAGTACGAATTTTGATGCGGTGCACAGATCGCCTTAAAGAAGATCTGCCGTGCAAGGGCTCGAGGATTTGCGGCCAGGCGAACACCAATAGGGCCTGTCACGTCGACATCGTCGCAGTCCCGATCTCATCTATCATGTGTCATTATGAAAGTTCCGTTGTCGAAGAGAAACGCGTTCAACATCATAATGAAAGAAGTTCATAAAACGAATCAGGACTTCTCAATCATTTACCGAATCCACAAATCCGAAGACTTTCCATTAATAGGGCTCCCTATGCGCTAGGGTACGCAAGCTTCGACGAGCGGCCCTTCCTTGCTGAATTACTGATGGACTAGAGACTGTAGTCCGTCGTGATCTGTTCAGAATAGTTGAATTAGACTACGTCAAAATATGGTCCGCTTTCAACTTTAAACCAACATTTTTCGTTTACTTGCAAAATTCACTAATTGTGAAGAACTTACTGAAATAGAAACCTGGTAGCAGTATGTTTATTCTTTTGTTTCACTGGGTTTGTATGGAGTTTACCGGACTCTTGTTCTTGACCTTTCAGCCAAGATGAGAGCATTTTTAGATAGGGTCCTATGCCAGGAATCAGAAAATGCTAGTGGATCCCGGATTCTTCTAGAATAAACTGAGTAATGACGTTTAGAATATGAAGGTGCTACACTAAATTCGAGAGAAACCGTGTAATATTTAACAAAGTATGTAATATTTAACATGTATTCTCTGAGCGCTTTGGAAGTTTCAGCCAAGATGAGAGTATTTTTAGATTGAGCTCGATGCCAGGAATCAAAGAATGCTACTGAATCCCAGATCCTTTCAAAACAGACTGAGTTTTGACGTTTAGAATATGAAGGTGCTACACTAAAATCGAGCAAAACGGTGTAATATTCAACATGAATTCTCTGAGCGCTTTGGAACGTTTCAGCTAAGATAAGACCCTGACGTAATCGTGCAAGAGCTTCTTCAGGTCTTCATAATATTGTTTCCAAAGAATGGGTTTCGGCGACGGATCCTCGGCCGGGCTTCCCACTAGTTGATTCGGAGATGAAGCTAGGCCGAAACCAAAAGCAGAGGTGAGAAAGAAAATCAACCGACAGCTCACGGATGTTGTAGAAGCCGAAATCCCCTAATGTGTTATGAAATGATGAAATATTGCAGAAGTGACTTCTATGAAAGGTTTCGATAGTGAAGAGGAACGCACATGTATCGAAGATCTTCTGTGTTACAACGTGCATGTCACTGAGCATGAGCAAATTATCCTACAGGGAAAAGACGCTAAATCACCTCTCCGATGCCATGCATGGAGCCGAGAGCATGGATCCACGATCCAGTGGCATTTCTGATTGCTCGCATCGAACTCTATCTAAAAACGCCCTTTCCTGATCTGAAACGTCTGAAAGCGATTAAAGAATTTAGATCATATGTTGCATGGTATCACCAAATCAGTGAAATAGCACCTCCATTTTCGGAAAGTCATAGCTCAGTCCGCTTTCAGTGGATCCACGATCCAATGGCATTTTCTGATTGCTCGCATTGAACTCTATCTAAAAACGCCCTTTCCTGTGCTGAAACGTTTGAAAGTGCCTAGAAAATTTATGTTAAATATTACACACATTGTCAATTTTACTCTGTAATGGTACAACAAATTCATATTCTAAACGTCCCTTACTCAGTCTGTTTCAAAACAATCTGACATCCAATAGCATTTCCTGATTCCTTGCATCGAGCTCTATCTAACGGGACTTTAACCTTGGCTGAAACGTTTGAAAGCGCCTAGAAAATTCATGTTAAATATTACATGGTTTGGCTCTATTATAGTATAGCAATTTCATACTCTATTTACGTCATTACTCAATATGTTTCAAACGTTCCGAATATGGAGATGCTATTTCACTGATAAGGTTATACCATGCAACTTATGATCTGAGTTCTCTAATCGCTTTCAAACGTTTCAGCCAAGAGAAGCGCATTTTTAGATAGAGTTTGATGGGCGAACGACCTAGCTCCAGAGTTGAGCAGTAGGAAACGAGCGGCTTGAGGAAAGCTTAAGAGTATCTAGGATGTAGTGAAGAGGACTAAAAACAAACGAATCTCTGCCCACCTCTTCGGCTAAGCAATTATGCCCTAACGTATGTAGCAGAAACCTGGTCGCAACTGAGCAGGATGAAAGACCACCTAGTGTTATTGAGCGCGCGGTCAAAAGGTCGATGCTAGGAATATCCCATATCTTGCAAATGAGAGAAAGGATCCGAAGATCCGACCTACGTCAACGCAGTTGCAGATGCCCGGAAGTCATAGTGTATTTCTTTTGCTCGAGGGCTATGGTACCGATTTTGTCGGAAGTTGAGGTGATATTGTGATGCTCATCGGCTAATATCTTTTACAGTTTTCAAGCTCATCAGTGAGACCTGATATAAGCGCACTCAATAATATCTCAAATTGGCTCGTTCTTTAGCCTATAACCCAAAAGTACAAAGGTGCCTTTGAGGTGCGCATTTTCATGAGGAATTTTAGACTTATCCATTAGTTTTTGAAACAAAATATATATATATAATATAGTTTTTAAAATTAGTTTTCAGAATAAAATATATAATATATAAAAATTATAGTATTGACAGATACCTGATTTTCGATGGACGCAAACTGAATGATTCAATAGTGCGAAAGAAATAGGCGGCCAACCTCACAGCATAGTTCTCCAAACTAGTCAAACAAAACCATTCCTAACTCTTCGTGCCCACCATTCATTGAAAAACTATCGTCTCTAAAAGCGGCAAATTTGCTTTTGATATGAGATTTTGCTTTGTTCCATGCGACAGACGCACATATTTGAGAGTCAGTATCACGGTGATCTAACAAAACTTTTTGCAGCAAGCAAAAATTAAATCTTAAAATGCTTTCAAAATCACTCCTATAAAGGAAGAATTATTGGAAAGTGTCAAAGACATGCAAATGCATTTATTCTCAGAAGAACTCCGGGAAAAAAATTGTGAAATTGGAGGAAGAGAATTTATTGTAGTGGGTTATTTTTGTGAGTCGTCTCTGTTCAGCCTCTATCCCCTTACATATCATCGTTCTGCGTGCAGTAGATGACTCCGCCTCTCTTGCAGTTCTGCGGGCAATCAGAAAATGCCAGTGGATTTCAAACGTAGTGGATTGGAAGATATTGCTATGGCGTTCGTCATATGCCGTAAGCCATCGACTCAAAACGATCTGGACGGCAACAGCTAATGGATATTTCAGTCGCTGTATCTCCCTTGAAGAAGACGAAGTTGCTAGCAGGTGCTGCATCTCTCCTTGAAAAAGACGAAAATTACTAGGTGCTACTCTCCTGAAGACAAATTGCTAGTATGCTCTCTCTCTTGACAGAGACGAAATTGCTAGCAAGTGCTCTATCTCTAATTGAAAAGACCAAATTGCTAGCAAGTGTTGCATCTCTCCTTGAAAAAGACGAAATTGCTAGTGAGTGCGCTACCTCTCCTTGAAAAAGTCGAAATCGCTAGCAAGTGCTACATCTCTCCTAGAAAAAGACGAAATGCTAGTGAATGCTGTATTCTCTCCTTGACAGAGACGAAATTGCTAGCAAGTGCTGTAACTCCAATTGAAAACAACGAAATTGCTAGATGTGTGCTCTATCTCCCCTCGAAAAAGACGAAATTGCTATTGAGTGCTGTATCTCTCTCAAAAAAGACAGAATTGCTTGCCAGTGCTGTATCTTCCCCGTTTCTTTAAGATTTCTAGGGCATTTTGTATCGATATTATATACGACAGTTTGTGTATAGAGTGCTTTCAAGACAACAGCAAATCTTACGAAGGTAATTCTTAGTAAATGGTTGAATTAACATTAGATTTTGACAGACTTTGACTGATGAGACCTCAGCAAGACTATAGGTAGTACGGGCAACTCTAATACATTCCAATGAACAAAGCAAAAATTATGTATTTAGGTAATCGTTTTCAACAGTGTTCGTGCATATTGTTATGAGAATTTCTTATAAGTTGCATGCTGCCAATGAATATAAATTTTTGTAGGATATTGTGCAAGTGCTCGTAGGTGTTGTAATAATTATCAACTATATGAAACAAGAATAGGAATAGTAGAATAAGTTGATCAACTGAGTACCAAATCTGCACGGAAGAGCGCGACATTACATATTTGAACCGAGACAGACCAGAGGAAAGGATGAGAGTTGGGCTGAAAACTACTCATGTCGTTGTCAAGGGCTTGAATAGCTCTACAAAAGTACTCGTAATTTATTACCATAGGAAGCTTCTGGCTTTCATCTTCTGGAGAAAACTCTTGTTAGGCAAGTCTCATACCATTTTTATGACGACGAATCAGCAAGAGACTGTGTTCCAAGTGTGGTCGCACCAGAACTACGTAAATTTGCTGAGCAGACAGGAAGTTGTTAGGAGAACAATGTAGTATTCAGTTCATCATTTTCGATTATGGATATGATTCGCTGAGTAGAGTGCGAATCAATTTTGTTCTTTCAAGCTGTGCAAAAGGTGAAATCCCGAAAATTCAGTGATTATTAATGTTCTCATTGCAGTGGATAAATTCTATTGCTAACAACATTGTGTCCATTCAACAAGAAATACGCCATTTTTAGCAATTTCTCCATAATCCACACCAAATTGTTCCCCGCCCTTCGAATGCTCACCGTATGATAACGCGCTCTAGCGATTAACTTTCTTGGCGGGAACGTCTAGTCAAGAAGAATTATTGGAAAGTGTCAAGACATACAAGAAAGCTCACCAAGCCATCCATCCCTAAGGGGTCGGTAAATTGGTACCAGACAGGTCTCAGACTTATCTGAGAGGATAAGCAGCACTGACTGGGTTTAGTGGGAGGCCACCGCGAGTCATTGTAAAAGCCAGATATGCTCACTCACTGTGAATCTGCTGCGATTGATCCACCATATGTTACCAAAATCGAAAAGTAAGAAATGCCACAAAAAGCCGTTGTTAGGTACTCATAAGATCACACTGATTTCCGATGCAAAGGAGGAGATTAAGGTGTATTCTAGAAGTTGAACTTTGTGTCTCATTTTATATTTAACTCCGTTTTCTAACGCAGTTCTTCTGATATGCGATAAATCATAAAAGAACTAAATTTATGTGGTTTTAGGCAAGGCTTCCTGCCCTGGCGATGCCCAACAGCAATACTAGGCATATCAAAAAATTGTGCAGTGGTACTGATTCCTTTGTGCAATGGACCGGCGACTGTTTAGACACCACTCTTTCTACGCTACAACGCATCTACCTATGTATCATCTATTAATTTCGATAGCGACTACCCGCGCCATATCGTCGACGGCTGGTTGCTGACAAATTGATGCGTTGTAGCATTGAAAGGCTGGTGGGCTTAGAGGTTTAGAGGTGAAGCAACCCGACAGATTTGCCAGTTAGGAATGCAGAAGTCGTGGGTCCACGCACCCAAAAGGATTGAAACATGGGCTCCATCTTATCCTTTCTTAATGCAGTGGCATCCGAATCCACTCAAATTCAAATACCTTTGCAGAAAATGGATGTTGGACAATAAGATTCGGATGAAATCAGGTCTCATAAAAAATGGAAAAGAGAAAAAACTAAGCTAAAAGCAATTAACGCTGAAAATAGGAGTAAAAAACTCCCAGGGATACTATCTCTGTTTCGTTGTCAGGAACTTCGTTATTTCTAATGTATTGAGTATTTTTACATTACACCTTTACTACCAATAGTCCTACTTGGATTTACTTTTTTTCTTCACAGCACTCTACACTATTAGCTTTATGTTTCGACAAAAAAAATTTCCTGTTATGCTTCTTTGTCATATTGCTCCATTTTTCCCTACTTCTTTTCGTGCTACTAGGCTACCCCGCTAAATAAACCATAAACACCAGAACTCTTCCAAAATAACTGGTCACTTTATAATCGACTGCCTTCTCAAACCTCGATCAAAACACTATATTCTGACAATGTACTTTTGGCTTTCTATGAGGTCTTTTTTACACGCGACGGTATAACATGTTCGTCGACGATTTCTTCATGCCAGGGGTTTTCAAGCGAAATGGATTGGCTCAGACGAATCATTCAGTGAGAACTACTGTAGACGCTTTTCGTTCGTCGTGGAGTGATCTTCACAGGTCTGATGGTGGTCAGCGTCTACAGTTGTGAACAACTCTTGCTATTAGAAAACACATTGAATACGAACATTGCATCAAGTTGCTAAATACTAAACTTCCAAAGATATTCGAACTTCAAATGAATGTCATCTACAATCAGTCACATCTCCAGTACGTGACTTGTATCCTGCCAATCGCGCATGCAAATTTGGACCTTTTGAGGGCGAAATGTTGATTATTCACAAAATCAAAACGAGGGGGCTATGCTCCGTTGAATTTGAATGAGAGGCATAACTTGATACATGGCGAAAAGTATTATTTGATAGAATGGAAAGAATTGAATTATTGCATTGCTAGTTTTACATCTATTTTTCCATATCTATTTTGCGAAACACATACCTTTTGGAAGATCTGGTTTGACAAATAGCAAACTCTACAGTCGGGACCAAATATGTGGCCGTATAACATCAGCGACCTCTAAAGTTGGAATTAAATATGCGGCCGTTTTACCATTATCTGGAAGCGCAGACACGAATAAACTTCTCCCCAAAAGCCATAAAATGACTATTATGAAATATCAAAAAAATGTTATTTTTGCTAGTATTCTAACCTGACAGAAGGAGGAAAGCAGCACATGCTTGCTATGGTAATAAATCCACGTAACCCATCTAGCGTAGATTGAAGGTCAACATCTCATCAATCGTGAAGATTGTTCTGAAAAAAATAGATCATTTGAAACTTTCTGTAAAACAGCTTGGAAGGTTAAAAGTCTTATGGATACAGGAGCCATAGCGATCAAACATCACAGTTGTCTCGACGGAACAGGTCCCACTGTACAAAAGAGAAGGAAAACTCTACACGCTGAAGTACTAGAAGTCTTCAAAATTAAGTCTTAATGACATTTGGCATATCAAAAAATGTACTAATCGCTTTCGATGGTTGAAAAGTTTTGCTTCGGAAAGAAAAGCAGATTTTTGTAGTAAATAAGCACAACTCATGCGAGTGAAACATCTTCGTCTATTGGAGCAACCGAGATGTCCCGCAACTCAACATGGGACACTCTCTCCTACAATTTGCAAACAGATACAGTATCTTATCAATGTACATGTTTTTTTGTTCTGAGGGGATGGAACGCTAATATTTCATGATTGAAATGATCTTTGGAGTCGACGGTTATTTGGTAATCAAGTGATTTACTGTTTTTCTTTCTTCAAACTTCGTGGAGACTGTCCCATGTGGTAACCAACCGTTGGAGGCCCTAGCTATGCTGGACTCGGAATTCCAGAAGAAAGATCGGCTACTCTAGAGCGGAAAATTCCTTCCTCAGTACGCTTCATACTGGGTGCTCCCGTCTAGACGTCTGGCTTGAAAATACCGCTCAAAAGTGGTCAAATCTCAGACTCAACGGGACGCAATTGGTAAAGAACAAAACAATACGCTCACGACGCGGCATGGAGAATACTTCTTGATTTGCACCTATAACATCACAACATTCTCCAGCAACACCAATAGGTGTCAGTTTCTAAGTGTATGCACAAAAGAATTCTTCTCAGTTATAATGATTCCAGCTCTTTTACAATAGCTTGAATTGCTTTCTCGTGAAAGGTCGTTCCAGCGTTTAAACTTACAATGATTGGTGAGCAGTCACCTCAGCAAGTACACTCAGACTTACGCCATATTTACGTTGAGACGCATGATCCGTTTTGATTGCATATCCTAAATCACAGGAAGAAATTATTCATGAGCCAATACGCATTAATTGGCATTTGGCAATTTACATATCACATGCATACGGCTGTAAATCTTTCAATGGAAGCTGTAGAACTTTGGAAATATGCGTCAATCTCACCAGTGTCACAATTCGATGTTTTGTCTATAGATATGGCATTTTGTTGTGTTGCAATCGTTGTTGTCCTTTACTGTGTTGACTGCAAGACCAGTTGCCCAAGCAGCTCCGAGATGGATTTCTGAAACAGTGCAAATGTTCATCTCATCCTTCTTGTAAGCGCTCCTCCGTACTTCGAACAAAAGGTCTATTGCATGATGTCACCATTCCATATTTCGAATTCATATGTCTGTTATAATCATGGCACTATCCATGTTGCTTTCCGTATGCAGTGTAGGATCAGTTGCTCTGTCAAGAAGGATAGAGACGGACCTGAAATAACGAAGATGTTCATCTCACCCTTCTTGGTAGAGCTATTCGTTGTTTTGATAAGTTTATGGCATAAGCGTCATCACATGCTTCGACTTTATGCGTTTGGTCTGATTATGGTTCAGTTCTTGTTATATTCAGTACCACTGGAGGACCACTTGCTCTACAAAATGGTTCGAAATGAATTTCTGGAGAAATGGTGCAATGTAGATGTTCATTTTAACCCTGCTTATAAAGCTTTGTGAGTTCATATCCATCGGATGAGTGTTAGTTTTGTGCTGTATTTATGTGTAGTATGTTTAAGGCAGCAATAAATTTGTATCTGTCATAAATAAGAGGATCACTTGCTTTATGAAGATGGTACGTAATTATCTGCAGGGAGGCGTCATTATTCGGAAATCATTACAGTTTTATTTTCAACCAAGCCCGTTTAACAAAATATGTCAGCAGAAGTGAAAAGCAAGCTGACAGTTAAGATGCAGTAACATTCAATTCGACTTTAGACTATTAATGTGTAATGAAATAACAGTTTGAGATCTGCTTCGCCACGAGAATAAGTAATGTGGAGAAAAATTCAATGTTATTATTTGATCAGCTATAAATCATAATACAAAATAAATGCAAAGTGATTCAAAGTACGATGGTATAACCGGAAGAATAAGCTCAGTCGGTTTGGATGCTCATAAGGCAGAAAATAGTGAAGCTCATCATTGATTATCTTTTAACAGCAAACACCCATGCTGAACTCCAGATTGGCATGATTAAAGGGTCAGTTCACCAAAAGACGTGGAAACTGACGACATGCAGTGGCAAAATGGCAAGTGTGCAATAGTTGCAGTGTATCTGCTTATATCTGCGATTGAACAGAGTAGGAGACTCGACGCCACCTAGTGGAGATCACAAAGTTAAGCGATTTGTTCTTGGAAAAACGCGATGTTTGGGCAGCGGGAAAAGAGAGAGACTCAATATAGTCAATTAAGTAGTAAGACAGGTCCGTTAATTGCAGAGACTCCTATGCTGAATCTTGCTAATGTCATGGCGTTGTAATAACGCCCGGCCATTGCCGTTTTTCTTGAACAATTTAGTAGGGAAATTCTTGCCAATGATATTCAGCTTTCGCACCAATCAGCATTACCGAGACACCGTAGCTTCATCGTTCCAAAAAAATGTCACAATTTTCTTTTGTTAGGGATGGCTTCATGTTATTGGTTTATTCCGCCCAATACTGGCCTTACCGTTACTAAAAGTTTGCTGATATCTCTTACTGTCTCTGAGATATAATAAAACTCCACGCTTGAGATTCTCTGCAATTATGTCACTCTGCAAACATTCAAAAATACCACGTAACTCAATATACTTCGCGAGAGCTGCCTAAAGCCTTGCTGAGGTCTGTAATCTGTGGCATACGTACTTTTCCGCGACATCATTATCATCAGTGCCACGTGTCCGACAGGTCGACCTTGCTAACAGCGAGAAAGGTCGAACAAGTCGTAATTTCCAGGAACTGGAAACAAGAAGGTGGTCTTTGTTCAGTCAAAGGGAATGCCATATGTTAGACCTTCCTTGCTGTTAGCAGGGTCGACCTGTCGTACGCGTGGCAATGATGATGGTTACATCGCCGAAACGTACGTATGCCACAAATTACAAACTTCGGTCAGGCTATAAAAATTTCTAACGAAATGCATTGAACATTCTAGAGCAAAATTTCAAAAACACTTTATACCGCATGACTCACTGGCATCATACAGCCCGCTTTCGTGCGATGTGTTAAATATACATCCTCGAATGCATCACTTCACTGAAAGGAGGACGAAGGAGGCTCAGAGCACTGTCACCAATATGATAAAAATACATCGTAACATAGATTGATAATACATCCCACTATGGATACGAAAAACTCAAGAAACCTGCGGCATGATAAGAGTCTGTGAAAAACCTTGCTGGGTAAAGTCTACATTCGAGCGATGCTGCGGTCAAGAAGTCTCTGAGATTCCGCAACGAACACGCAAATTGAGAGCGGCGACTTGTGGACCAGATCAATTTGGCTCTGAAAATCTCATAATAATCTCATTTCAGCTCAGTCACACTTTATAAGGAATTGGCGTAGGATGCCTTAGCAAGCAAACAAATCGAAGCAAAAAATCTCACGGTTACGGATGACTGTCGCTCTGTGAATATTATTGTAGACCACTTTTAAGTAAAAGTCAAAGATCTCAAGAAACAAGCAGTGGCAGAGAAGTGTATTAGAATTAAATAAAACATAAAAGGTTGGTTCGATAGAGGTGGAATAGCAGATGAATTGAAGAGGGTTATTCTCCCTTACGAGCTCACATAGCAGCGAAAATATGAGGGGAAACAGCGGTGGACGTGTCAATTTACAGAAGCACAGGTACTCTAACATTTTCGCAGTAATAAAGCGCCTTTTTTTCTAAATAGTGCATGTTGGACACTATGTCGTTAGAGTGATAACCAAACCTACGATTACCACAAAAACATACTTCCACCGGAATTTGTGGCTTTGATTGTATTTGAAGAGAGTAGAGATCTACATGTAAAATGAACAGCGAAATCAGTGGAAAGAAAGGTTTAGTGGGTCGATCTAAACCAGCAATAAAGGGCCGTACAGTTCATGTTTGAAATGTAAATAAAAAAGGGTAAAGATCTCAGCGTTGATCAATCCATGAGGTATGCGCCATGCATTCGCCTTCAAGTCTTAAGATCATCTGAGGTGAGTGAATGCATATCTGGCCTTTACAATGACTCGCGGTGCCCTCCCGCTGAACCGAGTCAGTGCTGCTTATACTCCCAGACCAGTACGAGACCAGTCTGGTACCAATTTACCGACCCGGGGGGATGGATGGCTTGGTGAGCCATGAGCACGAGATTGGCAGACCATTGACATTGTATGCGACGCAGAGCACCTCTAACAACTGCTCCACGTGTGAAATGTCAGTATCTAGACATTATCATCCCTATCGGGACGGTATTGGAATTTGCTACAGGCCGCTTGAATTGCAGAGCGGCGCACGATTTTCAATACTATTTTGAGTTTCTTTCTTCATTTTGAAAAAAAAACTTTGAGTTTCTCGATCTGATTCGAGTTACCGCATTTTAATGTGCACGCCCATATGCTTCTGGAGCATGTATGGTTCTCATACATGAGTAAAAGTGCTAGTGTACTACACGGATATATTGTTTTTTGGCATTCACGATAAACATAATTTTATACAACGACCACAAAGGAACGTATGATGACTATATGATGAGGGTCAAGACACTACGTATAGAGAGCATAAGAGTGGCGACGAGCTTCATATGACAGTGAGCCGTTAGGTGAATCGACAAAGTGATGGACTCGGATATGATGGGCATGGTATGTTAAACACTTTTCTTTCAACTGTTTTCAAGTAGTCGCACAAAACAATTTAATCTGATAACATTTGCTTCGAACCTTCAGCCTCATCAGTTGCAGGGTGCCTTTTGTTTCAGGTATCTCAGTTTTTTGCGGTGATCTAGGAATCAATGAAGAAACGACCCCTTTCGCTGGGCAAGAAATTTTTGTGTGAGTGTGTAATCATTCGATATCCTAAGTCTCTCACTGGTGTCGTACATGGCCAGTGTTTTGAAAAAACCCTTTCATAATGAAGTAAAGTTTTAGATGAATTATGTTTTATTTCGGCCATGCGCTTCTCACTAATACCTCGCTGGAAGCACTAAAACCGTATAAGCGTGTAGAAGAGTTTTATATATAAGAATCATAAGTTTTGTCCGGGAATTCTTTCAAAGCGAAGAATAAAATTAGTATGTTGAATGGCAAAAACTGCTTTTCACATGTGAGCCGCCTAAGCGCCATCGATCGATCGCCGTGCTGAAACAACGCACCGCCCACTCTGTTCTCCTCCGCCAGCCCATAGATTGGTCGAAAAACAAATGCTCGTGTATTTGAATTAATCGCATTTTCCCTAATATTCTACAGCGAAACGGTCTTTCCAGAAATTAAATAGAACCATGGAATATTTGAATTTTACGCTACCGAATGCTATTTGATGGTTTGAATAAAGGGTTATTTCCTGCGAAAAAACGAGTACTATACAACAATGTCTTCCTTTAAGAGCGCTATAAAAAGACTTTTCTAAGAAACGGTTATGTAGCTCACTAACCAGAGACTTGAGGTTTCTAATAAAGATCGAAAGTTCAATGGGAAGTCCTTGTCCAGGGAGAGGGGTCGTTTCTTCATTTGTTTCTGGCTAACCAAAAAAACCACCTATCCCTTGTATTGGAGATTTCTCACATGTAGAGGAGTATACGACGAGCAAATTACACTGCCTTAAGGTGAAAAAGCCACAATGGACAGTGTGTACAATCGACTGCTCGTTGCAGAAGTGCAATGACAAATTTCATGAAAGACCCAAATTTATTATCAGATTATGTTGTCTTGGGCGAGGTTTCAAAATCAGTAGAAGGAAATGCAAAACAATTTACGTTTCACCAGCCACGAGTAGTCGACTGTACAACACTGTCCGTTGGGTGGATTTTCACCCAGTGGCAGTGTAAGTTGCTCGCCGTCAATTCCTTTATATATGGTGGGGAGAGGGGTCTTCCTTACAAATTGGCTGTGACGAAAGAAATTGTACAGCCGATGAAGCTGCAATGCCGAGACACGTGTCTTGTTATATAGAAGTGTCTAACATATTTCATGTAAGTCTCAAAATATGTTATCAGGTATGGTGAGAGCAAAAAATATCGTTAAGAGTAACGAAAAATGTCAAGGAAGGCAGCTTGAGTGATGAGTAATTAATATGACCTTGAATGAATGCATGTATACGGCCAGAGCCGGCTGTAGAGCACGACTAGGAGGTGGAACCGGAATACTGCCACGCGCGCCCGTAAATGTGTGAGCGG
Source organism: Parelaphostrongylus tenuis (assembly GCA_019055375.1). Classification (NCBI taxonomy): domain Eukaryota; kingdom Metazoa; phylum Nematoda; class Chromadorea; order Rhabditida; family Metastrongylidae; genus Parelaphostrongylus; species Parelaphostrongylus tenuis. The sequence continues at coordinate 41,045 of JAHQIW010001657.1, forward strand.
GGCGATTGTATACGAAGGTTATAGGGGTCAATTGTGGCTCATAAGCTATTTGGAGGCTATAAGCGAGGTGATTGAAAAGAAGACTGGATATCTTGTTGTTGGTGGCGGATCACATATGGTCCATTATAATATTCTCCGCCGCCGAGATGGATGCTCCCGCTCCGTATCAACATAAGCCCACATGTGAACGGCACCCTGACATTTAGTGACAACGGTACGGCAATGAGCAGCAATGATTCTACGAATAATCATGACCAGCCATTGTATGAATAGCTTCAAGTGGCAAATGCTTGAATGTGGATGCCTGCACGCTATGTCAGAAAAGCTAAGAGCTTGACCGCTCCAAATTGCTAGATATTGTTGATATGGCAGAAAGTCAAAAGAATGAAAAAATAGCAGTAAGGCGTTGTGAACGTTGCTATAACGGTAAGTGAAGTATTCACTGATCTGCGATTATTTTTGTACACTTAGATGCTGCGTGCAAGCAACTAAGCGGTGGTTAGGTGACATTATTTTGGAACTAACTTTTTCTTTCTGTCAAATAATGTTTGTGGTGATGATCATCTGTTCTAATCTATAGCGGGCTACAACTATCTAAACCGCGCTTATAGTCTGGAAGTGACCTTCTCGTTGATTTGTACTAATCCCGTCAGTTTATAGCTTTCCCGTCCTAAGGTATTGACGAATAGTCATTGATGGCAAGCAATGGTGAGGTACATAGTGGGCATGGATTACTGTAGAACAGTATTCATAAAGTTCAGTCTCTATACCAATCATGAATCTCTTCTGTCTGGATGTGTTTTTCTCCTATTCAGATAGTATTGATACAGCTTTTGTTGTGCCTACCTTGAATCGACAAAACTCATTAAGGAAGTACGAGCAACTAATATTTCAATGAGTGCCCTCTATCAAACTATTAACGAAAGCTGTTACTGTGCGAATAAAAGGGACTCAAAAACAGCATTCTGCATCGCTCTGGTCCCACAGCTTAACGTGTTTGACAATTTTCGCACATTTGCCTTATCACACTAATGTTACCCCGCTCTTCATAAAGTTGGCTCCTATGATTTTGGAGTTTCAACTATGTTCTACAGATTGTTCTCGCATACTGCTAAGTTCTCGTTTTTCGAAGGTCAAATTTTCTTAGCGTGCTGTGTCCCGAGCAGCTTCAACGGTTAAGGAAGCATTTAGAAGATAGTTAAAGTTTCTGTGTAACCAGTTTGAGAATAATCAAAGTTGAAAAACGGAAATAGTACACAAGATTTATTCGGCTGACATTTCGACGTTTTTATCTTCTACAAGGCCGGTGATCTTGAATTGTCTATAGCCGTTCGTCCTCTGTAGATCTTCGTCTTCAATGTCGTTCGTTTGAATCAAATTCCTCGGTAGAGCATCGTTCGGGCGAAGACCTTCTCTCTGGACATAAGATGGCTGGTGTTAATAGCAACTTGTGCGGGATTTACTGCCGGATGATAAAATAGCTGCCAACGAGTGATTAGTTGATCAACATGCGCTTCATCTTCGTATAAAAACATCGCAAGTAAGATTCTTTCGGGAGACTCTTCACCGGAAAAGTCAAGAAAGCGAATGCGAAGTTTCGCAATAAAAACGAACTGCACAATCGACTCAACATCAGTGCTGAAAGAGACGAAGACGTCGAAACATGGCCAAATAGACTCCTCAATTTCATTCAAAAAATTGCGAAAAACTCAAGACTATATATAAAGCCTATGAGTCTGCTTCTTTTCCTATGAACTGCGTTCTACCTTGCATTATAGAGGATAGCTTGCAATTATTAGTGTTTTCCAAGACCCGTCCACGTTTTTATTGTCATGGCGAGACATGTGAGATTTGAGCATTTCTTAACTTTGACATCACATCTAAAAAGTCTCGAAACATCTCATTTCGGAAAAAATCCTATTGCAGTCTTGATAGTAGTCGAGCTAAGGCATTTTTCAAGGAGATCAGTGATTCACTGCAGGAGAGTTTTGAGGGAGGAGTCGAACAAGCGCCATGCTTAAAAACTTTCTTTGCTGATTACCGAATCACTGATCACTGCCATACCTTGCTCTTTAGTTTGCTTTAGTCATCATCAAATATCTCTTCAGAGCATTGAGTAACCCTCATTACTATGATTAAGCAGAGTACTTGAGATGATTCACGATTCTTCAACTGTTTCAGGTGATTCCAGATTGCGGTATTACATTTTGATCGTCTTTCAGATCGTGACACAGCATGAACTTCACCAAATGTCTTCTGATATTTTATTGCCGACGATTGTAAGCACATCAGACTACGTTACTTCTACTGATAAAAATGACAAACTCTGTGGAAAACTGGGCAGCGAAAGGAAGGAGGAGCACTTTCAACGCTATACATTAGAATTCCATAATGGGAGGATTCGCAATCCAAGAAAACTCGAACCGTTGGTAAGACCTCTATTTTTGATAGTAAATCATATTTCTCAAGTAAAAACAATCCTGTGAAACTGAATAAGAAACATTATCAGCATTAATTAACTTTATCTAAAAGAAGAAAAATGTAAAAATGGCATGCCTGAGCTTTGCCCATAGAGCTCAGTTATTCTCTCTCCGCCAAAATTGGTTTCTCATTCACCAAATTCTACGGTAAATAACCTTCTTTTTTCTTTTTCTCTTCTTCTAAGGGTAATTATAACGCGGAAGTTGATTGATAATGGAGTTTCATCCAGAAGACACAACAATGTTTTTCAATTCATAGTTGGTTTTCATTGCTGCAATATTTGCGTTTGAATATCTGAACAATCATAGCGGTTGTTGATTGCGTCTAACAAATTTGATTGAAATAAAATTCAGCGCTGAAAGAGATTCATAGATTTGTTTTATTTGAGATGGAAGTTTTGGAAAGAGAGTGAAAGAGAGAGAGAGAAAAGGAGGGAGGAAAAAATGTCACTTAATTAAATCTTTGATAAGTCGTCTAATTCTAGGGTACCCCGGTAAATAAAAAGCCATAATCAGCTCTAGAGCAGTTGTGTTCGTCACTATAGAGTTGACACTGGCAAAGCAGTCGGAAAGTAGTGTTTTCTGGAGTCATTGCTCAGTAAATACTAGTATAAATCGCATCTCTTCCTCAAACGTTGGTAGCACGTTATGAACGTAAAAGTACACGTATAGTCACATAGTAATCCATCGGTATGCTCAACTATGAATCTCCATTTGAATAACTGCTAGTACATACCTACATGGTTCAATCAGCTTTAGTTCACTCGCAGACCGACATACATAACGAACAGTCACGAGGACAATCCAAGAACAAAATAATCTAATGTTATGACATTTAGAGCTACAGCTGCGATCTTGAGAAAGAAGCCGATGAGGCGGTTAATGGATGCTCAACGAAGCCTCCAAACACATCTAATAACTACACGATCTTCAGGCATTAGTATGCAGTTGCTCTTATCACCGGAGTTTGTTGAAACCAAAGCAGTCAGTATGTTTCACGTCTTACATTTCAGTGATAAACTTGAAGTGCCCGCAAATGTCAGTCGAAATGTCCTCTTGATGCGAATATTGTTCTCCTGGTCGTATAGAAATGAGCTTTCCAAGGTAAATCTTATAGAAACTATATTTAAACGAACAAGAAACATTTTTTTCATTAGATGATACGAAAGGATATTATAAGCGTCGGCTGCTCAGTCGTCAAATGCCCAATGTCTGATAATTTGATCAATGTCACTATGGCGTGCTTTTATGGCAAAAACAAGACCAGGTAACACTGTTTCGTTAGAAAATTTACAATGCCTGCATGATGTTGAGTGATTGAATTCATTATTTTGTCTACAACAATCATTGATGTATAATGTCATCAAAGATTTGCTAAAATCGAATAGTCTGAGATTGTGCTCATATTTATGGCCATGTGACAGAAGAATGTAACGTGATACTTTTCAAAATTAGTCATAACCCTTTGGCTTCCATGGAAATAACCTTCTGTATGTGTAACTGGCAAGGTTGAACTGTTTGCTCCGCCTCCTTTGCGGATCTAATTCCAGCCTGGCCATCACTTCTTGCCTCACTCCTTTTTGCCACTAAGCACCCCGCCCATCGCGAAGAAGCTTGTTGACAATCTACAACTTATAGCAACATAATATACTATTATAGACGGTTTCATTGAATTGTTTGGAGAGATGTGAAGTGAACAAGCATTTGTCTCTAGGGCAAACAATTTAGTAGATAGCTTAGACATGAATTCTCATTCTAAACTGAATTACATCAAAGATCATCACATTATCATTCAGAGCGGAAGGAAGTTGGATGCGTTCTTAGCCCATGGATCTACGTTTTGTATCAAGAAGTAGTGAAATATTAGACTGAACGTTTTTTGCTGAGATAATTACGTTGTAAAAAAAATCGAACCAGCAACGTTCTGCCCCGTTGGAACGAGGTGCCGAGCGGTGGAGAAAAGTGAGACAGACATTTTTGGCACTATTTGGACTGCGTGAATATCTGTCGCGCGCCGCTTCAGCTTTCTACATAGTCTATGGCATCCTCGGAGGACTCTCAGATACAAGGGATCCTAGGTTAATTTTGCAGCCAGAGGAGGGGTGATGATGAATGAAGGTCAGCTAAATGCTGGATAGACAAGTGAATCAAATACGAAGCGAGTTTCACTACAGCTGAAGCACCAAAATTTTGAAGGAATTAACAGCAATAATCTTCGATAAATCATACCGAGCAAACACATTATTTAGAGGCAATCTTTAGGGCTTTCAAATAACAATTTTGAAAAAGAATAAAATTAAAAGAGAATCCAGTAATGCCGACAGTAATAGTAGCAGAAAATTATAGAAAAGTTGTCGAGTGACACACAAATGGACCCTCAATTTTCATTACTTCATCTAGGTATTATCGGTGTTAGTCACGCCGTTGTGAAGGGCAAAGCTCTCGGCGTTAGCAGTAGCCTATCGATGTATTAAGTCAGCACTACTTATACACGCAAGTGTGGTGCCAGTTTACCGACCCGATGGGACGATTGACTAGGTGAACCATAAGCGCAACATCAAACCATCAACTTCGTGTACGACGGCGACCACCTTTGAGAACAGTGCACCACACGCGCCCTCACGGTCCAAGGCCTTTGAATGATGTTATACTGGCGACATAGGAGTAGGGAACAAGATAAAGTATTTTTGCTGAGAATGTATATGGTCTAGGAAATGGTATTTCATACCTGAACTTATGATTTGAATGAGGTTTCTAAAACGTGGGTTACGCAGTGGCAAATGATCAGAACCAATGAAACGCCTGACGCCACCTCGTGTGCTTTTGCGACCACAGTAAGTTGTATCAGAAAAGATGTTTCGTTGAAGAACACTGTTTTTGTTATTGAATTAGACGGAGATGTACGCAGTACAGTGTCTCTGCTGCCACTAACTTGTTCTCAGCGCTCAGCGCTGCACACGCATGAATGATTCGCTGAAAATGAGTACCTGGTGTTTTGGATATGCTTACAACTACGTCGTTACCGAAAACGAATTGCCGCTTTGACCTTAACATTGATTAGGCATTAACTTTGGGAAGTTTTCTAAACATTTACACAATCCGTTGTCACATTTTATTTCGCGATACCAGTACTTATAGCACTCAATTCCTTTCGTCTTCTCGAACATCGCTGAATACTGGTAGAGCTTGTCTCTTTGCAATTTCGAGGATAGCACTGTTGTGGCGTTCCATAGGGCTTTCGTTGTAGACTGCCAAAATTGTGCGACTGGAAGGGGACGGAGATCATTCTCGCACCACCGCGATTAGCATCACAATCACTCGGCTTACGACCTCCTATCATTAGAGACATCAGCCCCCTCCCCAACATCCACAATTGGTACCATTGCCATTTTGTCGATATTGAGAAGGCCTATCAATTTTTTTTCGGACAGCTTGCCATATCCATAAAATCTCTCACATAAAAAGAATCACAGTATGTTAACTCCTCAAGGTAAGTGACAGAGATAAAATGGGCGGTAGATAAATGATTATCACGCGAATTACTCAGCGCAAGCACAGTTATTATGAGCAGCGATGACTCCCGATGACGAACACATCGCAATTCACACCATTAAGCCAAACGGAAACAAGCGATTGAAGGAGTAACACGTGGGAATAATTCACACAGCAATCAGTAAGCAGATTGGCAACCGCTAAAGAATGGTTGTTCTGAATTAGAGTTGAAAAAATGCTGAAATCTATTGATTGCGTGTGTGGATGACATTCCCTAGAATATCACGAAAACTTATATTAAGTCACACATAATCAGTAGAAATTTCGATAAGTTCGTTTCATCAAATACATTCCATTCAGTGAAGATGAAGATGAATCAGAACTTTCGCGAGCGTGTAATGGAACAATAGATGATGAGATGAAGGAATTTTTGCTAGATGAATATAAACAAAGGATGAAAATGGTACTTCATCTTTTCATCTTTTATCATTCATTTTCTACAGGAACTCACTTTCACTTTTACTTCGCACATTTCATTCAACCTAAAGACTTCTTCTTAATTTTGATGTTTCAAATTCGTTAAGCGAATCATCTACAGTATTGATCCTTTTCGAGTGACGCTTTAGCTACATCACAAACTTTCATAAGACATTGTTCATTCAGAAGTGGGACTGTGATTTAGAGCGAAGGGCTCAGCTAACAGTTGTAGGATGCCCATCAACGCTTCCAAACAATTTTCAGAAATCGCTGGAGATTCGGAAGGTATCGAATACAGTCTATGATATTTGGATGGAAACTAGCAATTCAGTAGTTACGCCGTATGTTTATCACTTCAGAGTCACTGTCAAAGTTTGGGAGCCATACTACTTGAATTTGACACGACATTGGTGGAAAGGCAACGCAATTGAAGAGGTAAATTCAAAATATAGAAAGTTCGAATAATGACAAAATTTTATTTGAGTAGATGAAGCAAGAGAATATATCCCGCTTTGGGTGCGGAATGGATGACTGCCCAGAACCCAATGACATGCACACTATAACCTTACTGTGTTTATTCAGCATCGGGTAAGTTGTACCCTTTCAAATAGTTCTGCGGTAATAATTCGATAAGAAACTGGGCAATGAAATGTTCACAAAATGGTATCTAAGCAAAACCAGAATTTTGCTAACTGCAAAAATTGGGCTATCCAAGTACACTTATTTATTGAATTAATCAAATCTTTCTCGTTATCCCGCGCATCTTCGTGAAGAAGAATTTTTCACTGTGCAAAAACTTTCAGTGAGAAAGTTAGTAAATAATCAAAAGCTCAAATCTTAGAAGCTACTACTTGCATTTTTTTCGGGAGGGCCTTTTTACAGTGCTGTAGCATTTGATATAAAACCATGTTTCATACACGCCGCGCGCTTTTACTATTATCACGCTCAAATTTCGTTGGACACAGTACTTTCCCAAAATAATTTTGATCATTAAATACTGTAATTGTTGGAATTCGAATAATGTATGGTCAAATGTGAGGTTAAAGAACGTCCGACTCCGCGCCCACAATTGACTCGGCGATTATCTCTACCCTAACATATGCAGCAGAAACCTGGTCGCTACGTAAGCAGGATGAGAGATCACTTGGCGTTACCGAACACGCAGTCGAAAGGGCGATGCTATGAGTATTCCGTGTTTCTCAAATGAGAATAAGCATTCGAACTTCCGACCTACGTCAACGATCGAAAATCAGAGACGCCGTTCTACCCGCCAGGATATCGAAAATAAGGTGGGCCGGACACGTGATACGCTTCAACGACAACCGATGGACGAGAGCCGTCACCGACTGGATTCCTCGGGAAGTCAAGCGCTCTAAAGGAAGACTACTGACCCATTGGTCCGATTTCTTCACGAAAGCGATAGAAGAAAGATGTGATGCTCAGCGAATCCCTGAAGCGAATAGGACCCACTGGGCTACTCTTGCACGCGATAGGGAAAAATGGAAGAGTTGCTGGTACCCGCTCGAGTCACTCGACGATCAACGGGACGACAGGTGATACGGTGATGGTCAAATATGATTAGTTTATTTAATCGCTATTTCACGGTGATATAATGTTACAGGTATATCCAATGATAGTAAATTATATGCAAAGCTTTCAAGTGAGGTAAGACTACATGGCCTTCTCCGCCGAATCGTTGACTGTTTGTTACTAGCAGATTGATACGTTCTAGCGTAAAAAGAAGGGCGGCAAAACAAGCGCCGGTAGGGCAGTTGGTTATGCACGCGCCCTCGGAAAGGGTGGAATGCGGAATCGAGTCCAGCCTGACGTCAAAGCTTTGCCCTATCATTCAACATCACTGGGTATACTGGAAAATGCACTTGTTTTTTTTTCAAATAAGAAGATCCTTCCTACAGCTTTGTAGCATTTAGAATTAAATTATAATCCTACGTGCCTCGCGCTTTTATTGTTTTCGCGCCTATATCTCGTTAGACAAAGCTTTACCCCCATCCTTTCAAAAGTATTTGAGAAAATATGGCCTAAAAGACTTGGGTGGTGAGCAAAAACACGCCCTCAGACGGAAATAGAACCCGCATTTCGTCCCTACCGGGGACGCGTGCTAAAACTACTACTACACCACCGAGGCACTCGTGCGCCACTACTCATTCTTTATCATCTCTATGTTAGTCATCAGCCACCAACCTTCAAAAGCTTTGGTCGGGTATGCGATTTCGCTCTATAAACCCAGTCAAGCCGACAGCCACTATTAGATGTAATACTCCAAAATTATAGTATTTGACCTATTAGCCTGAAATAACCATTTGAATGCTGGTGACTAATGGCTAACATAGAGATGCTGAAGAATCTCATTCGTTGGTGGCGCAAATGTGCCTCAGTGATTTAGTGGTAGCACGCGCCCCTAGGTATGGACGAAACGCGGGTTTGACTCATGTCTTAGGACGTATTTCTGCTCACCACTCAATTCTTTTACGTATATGTGCAACACAATAACACCGCCAAAGAAGCAGTAAAGTTACTAGAATTCCGGAAAATGTGGCCTTCAAAAAGCTTCTCAGGATCCAATGAAATGGTTGACGTGAGGGTAACGCGCTTTTGCGGTAGCATATAAGCTGCAACTTTCAACGTAAGAATCGAAAATAAAAATTTTTTTACTAAATTTGGAAATGGGAGAAGAGAAATATGCAACATAGCTTTTCTGATGTGAAGACTTGTTGTCAACGTTATAGGGGCACGAAGGAATCGTTGAAAATGTATTGCTTGTTGTCCTATAATAATATTTACAACTACGCTATTAATGGAAGTAACGAGATTCCTTGATGTTACTATTGATTACAGATTGACATTCAAGACAGTAGCTTCTACATATTCGTATTTCTATGTTGTTCTTATTATATTTAGTCTTCTCATAAGTTCAGTTCTATAACATCAAACTCTGAATTTATTCATCAGAGATATTTAGAGTTCATGGATTTGATATTGTTCAAGTGCGCATATTGTCGTGAAGATTTTGGTATACAACTTGCCTATACTTGCTTTAGGATGGAGATGTGTTGAAAACAGATTCCCTTGGTATTCATGCACGAGTGGCGCGCAGGGAAAAATCCCAGAGATCGGCGTGCAAGATTGATGGAGCTTGAGGAGATCATACAGTCTTAGAAGGAACGGCTGGGAAGTGATTCGTGAGGTTAAAACCTGGAGAGAGTATGTTGAAGGATCAGTCGTTCTTGGGCCGTCCACAAAAGGCTTCATTGTTCTTGCGCTTGAGCGGCCCTTTACTCTCATTTTCCCCTACGCTCCTATTCGTGCATGAATAACAAACGAATTTGCTCCTACGACAGCTTCATCTCAAAGCAAGTATAGGTAAGCTGTATAACAAAATGTTCGCAAGAAAATGCTCAAGGAATAGATGCTTATTACATGAATAACTCAGCATAAATAGAGCTTTCATTCGACAGCATTGGCTTCCAACAGCTGTCATTTCGCAATTCAGCGCCCTCAAGTCTAAACTTACGCCAAGAAAGAAGAGCTCATTGGAGTTAAAACAGTCCCGAATAAACTGAAATTAGAAGCTGGCAAACAAATTAGGTGTTGTTCAAAAATAGTTGTTGTATAAGGATGGTGCAAAATTATTTATTCCAGATTACGTATTTTGGTAATAAAGAAATATGGTGGGCCAGTCATAATAGAGTTAATACTTCTGATAACTTTACATCGTAGACTTACAGAATTTTCTTTCAGGAAAAAGGATAACTATTCGGAACATTCACAGTCTTGCAATGGAACAGATGAAGAAACGAAAGACTATATACTGCAACAACATAATCAAACGTTGAAGACAGGACTGGTATTATTTTTACCTTTGCTTTTGCTTACTCTAATTTCTTCTTTTTTGCGAAACAGTTACATTCAAGTTCTTTCGGAGAGCATTCTGCTCTCTTGACGATGTCGACTTACTGCAAGTGTTTACGTTTACTCATAGATTCTCTGCGACTCTCATCGTCGCACGATTGCAGAAAAAAATGTTTTGAATTAATTACACGGATTGAGATATTTGATTCTCATTCATTTAGAAGTGGGACTGCGAGTTGGAGAAGAAAGCTGAGCAGGCAGGTAGGAATTGCCCAAAAACGCTCTACAAACAGCTCCGAGGATCATGCAATTGAACGGTATGGAAATCAAATTTGTGTCTTTATGGACGTTAGAGTTGAATCAAATATTGTACTGCACGCATGAAATTGCAGAGTTGTTCTCGGCAACGACGCTAGGCTACAAGTTGTAAGGTCAGCGCTTGTCGAGAGAAATCCTGAAAGGAGCACACAATTCAGTAAAAAACTTGCTTTTAAATATATAGAAAAATTGTTGAGGCAAAGAGATACTATTTGCCTTTAGGCAAGAACGGATGCCTCAAAAGTTGGTTGCAAAATAACTGAATGTCGAGAATCTAACGGGACGCGCAAAGCCACCTTGGTGTGCGTTTACGGCAAAGAGTAAGTTCTATTTCTTCTCAGGGTACGTCTAAAAAAACTAATTCAGTAACCAACTTAGCAATTAATGTGCCACATAATGTCATGTTATTTCAAGCACTGGTTTGTCAACAGCCGCTAATATAGCAGTATTATAATGTTCTAAGCATACTCAAAAACGCTGGGTGATATGCAGAAAATTCGATCGCTAGGTCATTTCAACTCGCGTTTTAATCTGATGGGAATCTTGTACTACCACACTCAATATAATGTCAGGTCTTCGCGCAAGTTTTGGCGCTAGAGCAATAAACACCAAATTTAACAATCGGTACAACCGACTATTTTAAGACCTCGCTCAAGCGCAATATAATCGGACAATGTACTTTGAGCTTTTTACTCTGCCACTCCGAGAGCACTGTGAAAGAACATCGCGGGGACTGCTTCACCGCACGTCGAGTCTAAAACGAGGTCGCCGATTACTCTATGTAGGGGTAGATATCCGGGAAACTGACTGAACGAAAAAACACCGTGCAAATGAGGCTGGAACGTCGAAATACATGTCTGCACGGTGTAAGTGCCCTTAACAAGCCTCATGGAAGGCTTAACATACATTGTCGAACACCAATTTATTAACCAGGAGTAATTTAAATTGCCTAGCAGCACAATTCAAAGATTACGTCATCAGCTTGAAGACATTTCAGCCATCTCCCAGACAGTGGTAAATAAATTGCGTCGCAATTTGTACTCGTAAAGCAGCAAGCTGCAATGAAGGCTTCGTTGAGATACCATGGTGCGGCAAGTATTGACACTTTGGTACCAAAAGAAAACTGAGAAAATTCTGCACAAAGCTTTATTTACCACTTGTCTGGGAGTTGGCTGAAAATGTCTTCAAGCTGATGACGTAATCTTTGAATTGTGCTGTTAGGCAATATAAATTGACTCCTGGTTGATAAATTTGTGTTCGACAATGTATTTTAAGCCTTTCATGGGACTTGTTAAGGACACTTACACCGTGCAGACATGTATTTCGACGTTCCAGCCTCATTTGCACGGTGTTTTTTCGTTCCAGTCAGTTTTCCCGATATCTAACCCTACATATAGTAATCGGCGACAACTCGTTTTAGACTCGACGTGCGGTGAACCAGTCCCCGTGATGTTCCTTCAGAGTGCTCTCGGAGTGGCAGAGTAGAAAAGCTCAAAGTACATTGTTCGATCATGTTGCCCTTGAGCGAGGTCTTAAAATAGTCGGTTGTAGCGATTGTTAAATTTGGTGTTTATTGCTCTAGCGCCAGAACTTGCGAGAAGACCTGACATTATATTGAGTGTGGTAGTACAAGATTCTCATCAGATTAAAACGCGAGTTGATACTGACCTAGCGTCGAATTTTCTGCATATCACCCAGCGTTTTTGAGTATGCTTAGAACATGAATTAAGCAACTATTATAGTCCACAGGAGTGTAACTCGCCCGTGTTGTCTGTAATATATCAAAATTATCAGCTCCAAACACTCTAGGGAAGTTTCGCCCTCAACAACAGCATTTGAACAAACAGCAACATCTGCGGATGTAACAATTTTATAGGTGACGTCATTCACAAGGTCGAGCAAAGAGACGACTTCTGGTGCTGAATCGGTGTCAGTCGATGATTAATAAAGCTTGAATTTCTCATGTTGATAGAGTTCTGTCAGTGACTACTGCACATTTTTGCTACTGATTCTAGAGTTCAGCGTTGGAAATAAAATAAGGTTGAACCACCTCAAAATGATTAGGAAAGAAAAATTGCCGACTCATCTTTTATTCCATCAAGGCCACCGTATGATGGCTACGCTTTCACTCTCAAAGTTAACCAAAAGAAAAGCGAGCTATTGTAAAGAATGAATATCTTGCATAGAAATTCTCCACAGTGAACCTCTTTTTTTATGCGTGGACCTTGAGATAAAACTTCTAATTTTCTATATTACATTGCTCACTGGTTTTGTATGTGAAACATCACGTGTAGCGACTATTTTCCGGTTGACAGTTAAGCTATTTAAGAGGGCGCCAGCATACCTCCTGTTTTACTCTTCTCGCTTACAAGGATGATCCATTGAGCCCTCTCGTCCAGATCGTTGGATGCCAGATTTTCTCAGGCTATCATTCAGAAATAAGAAAATTAGGTCTTCTGGTGTTTCTGTAATGCGCTTGACGCTTGAGCAAATCTAGGTAACAGCTTTTATTCATCGGCCGTCCGTCAAAACATAATATGTCTCCAGCCCATTCTCATCTTCGATAGTCTTCGTGTGTAGAATATAGTACCTCTTAAATTTCGATCACTGACGTATGAGCTATCTCGGGAGTTCTATCCCACAGGGTAAATGAAGAATAGCCCAGCATCAATCTTCAGACTGCACCGTCATTAACGTCAAGTGATCTTTCAACATGCATAGATAGCAACTATGTCTTTAGAGTACGTTAAAGCAGCGATAGCCATTGAGTCGAAAAGGTGGACAAGGAGTCGGGCGTTCTTTGGTTCCCTTCACTACATCTTCGGTGTATCAAGCGATTGCGAAACTATTCGCTTTATCCTGTTCAACTTCAGAGCAGAATCGTTTATCAAATTATCTTTTCAACCTGAATCGACATAACTAAGCATTCAGAGTTATCAATTGCATTGTGAGTGAGGGGGCATTGGTAACCAAGCGTTCCTGATAAAGGTATTTTTATTGGAGATAGTCAAAACCACTTCAATATACAAGCGTTGTTGAAATCGCTTGACAATCTTTTGTCTAGTTGATGCTTGGTATTTCAACAGCGTTATCAGCAGGAAAGAGAAGATGCTGCAGTTGTCAACTGCTTGATTTTCACTTTTCTTACTATCCACGAGCGCATATAGCGCAATGGTTGGAGGTGCTCTAGGTACCATACATGGTCGACAGTTCGACCTCGCTCTCATGGCTGCCCAAGTCATCTGTCCCTCTGAGGTCCGTAAATTAGTCTTAGACCTGTTTGGGAGGATATGCAGCACTGATTCATTACTGTGATAAGCCACGGCGAGTCATTGTAAGGGTTAGGTCAGATATGACTGTATCATCTAAAACCTAGATAACCCTTTTGGGATGAGGATAAAAAATGCTGCGAGCAGCGCGACTCAGAGCGCTGTGTGGCTTTCGTTATTCTATTGCGATTTCTTTCTCCGTCTCAAATAGAAATCTTACATTTCTTCGCGTTGACACATTACGGTTTAATCTGTACATTTATGTTTTACACATTACGGTTAATCTGTACATTTATGTTTTATAGTAAGTACAGCTCTTATGAGTGAAGAAAAGCTCTAGCATGCTATGCAAGCTCTCCCATGCACAAGAAATCATTTTGTTTCTGGCATTCTTACCTATTTACTTACTTAGATACTTAGATAGTCCGATTTTCACTAGTTGTGCGTACCTCAGCACATATTCTAAATGGTACATTGCTGGCCGTGCATATAATATCCATGGTTTCCTGACGTAACGAATGTGAATCAACAAGTAGGAAGCCCGGCCAGTGATCCATCATCGAAATCCATACCATGAAAACAATATCGTGAAGACCTGAAAACGCAACGATGTAGGGCTTAATGTGGGGCGTGGGTTACTGAAGAGGGGGCGAGACCTCCGAGACATTTGTGCAAAGCTCTGGCGTACCAACCTCGAGTAAGGTTATAAACAGTTTTATATATTCCTAAGAGAATTGAGTGGTGAGAAAAAACACAACCTCAGGCGGGAATCGAACTCACGTTTCATCCTATCCGGGGATACGTGCTCTACCACTACACCACTGAGACCCGATTTTGGCCCGACCACTCATTTTTCAACATCTCAATGTTAGCTATCAGCCACCAACCTTTGACAGGTTTGGTCGGCTATGCGATTTCGTTTCATAAACCCAGTTAAGCTGACAGCTATTCTAATTACTATTACTCGAAATTGGTAGTATTTTTAATGCATTCCGCACTGTTCAAATCTCTTAGGAATATATAAAACATCAAAACAGTGCGAAATGCATTAAAATGCTATCAATTTCGAGGTTTAAACAGTCTTAAGAATTCATAATAAGTAGTTAATTGATGCATATTAAATCCGATATCATTTCAACAATAACTTGCCAATAAAATTTTGATTAATGCGCGCTTGAGGAGCTGAACGTTAAGGAATTTATGAGAGCATTTTTTCCAATTACACCTTGCGAATTGTTTTTATGGCCTCTTAAACTATACTGACAAACATCATTCGTCGTTGTAACCTTTGATAGAGAATGTCACCTATTTTCCGTGTTCCAAGTATTTTTAGTTGATTGCTCCCAAAGCAATTTCCTGTGAATCCCTTGAGTTTCAGCCACTCAAGATAACTTCATTATGACTACGTGCAGGTAGCCGTAACCGTCCGCCAGTAAAGCACAGAGCTCTGTTCTCTGCTTCCTATGGGAATCCTCCCCCATTTTCACCGCTTGGATATGTAGAACTTGTTGATTTCTGCAGATTAGTCGCAGTTTGCAAATGCGAAGAGGAATCGAATATTTTTGCATGACTGCCGGAGAGAACAGAGCAGGGTGGTAGGGGGGGAGTGGTGAAACCTGCTCCGCGTGCTGTGACGCGCTTCACAACCCACTTGGCCACGGCGCCCTAGCATCTCAACAAATTTTATGTAATGAAAGGTGCCGCCTCGTGATCGCTCGCGTTGCTCGTCTCTCATCTTCTTACATTCTTCACATTTCTCAACTCTCTCTCTGCGCTTCTCGCGCTGCACCGCGTTCTCTCTTCTCTCGTTGCCTCGCGCTCTACGCTCCTCACACTATATACCAAATCGATTATTTTGACATGAGTGAGCTGCATTCTTGATAAACGCGAGCCGCCGTGCGGCTGTCTCTAATGGACACTTGGGCCACATGAGGAAATCGAACGGTGAGTCTTTGGATTGAGCTGTTTCGTAAAGGATTGAAATTTATCTTTCGAGCTTCTCTTTTGTGAATTATGAGAGATATTTCTGAGCAGATTTCATGTGTAATTCACCTTTACATCTGTAGATTCAGTGAACTTGGCTCTATAGACCGTTGAGTAAAGAGAAAGAAACAATATCTCCGAAAGGCGATTTTCTCGAGATATTAACAAGAGAGAAGGTGTATTGTAATGAAATTTTTGAATCCATAAGATATTAACAAGGATAGTAACCCATTCGGAGCCGCGTTTATCATTAAGATTACATAAACTCCTGAAGGCCTTTTTCGTTGAACAGAGTTTTTTCTCCGGACTTCAATAATCACCGGATAGAATTCTTTTTTTGTTTATCCTCTTTTCACGGTGGTATAAAGTTATATATATATATATATATATATATTTATCCTTTATAATGTTATAGATAAATCCAGCGATGTAGAGTTATGTATAAAACTCTTTCCGGAGGGACGCGTACCCGCGTCTCCCTCTATCCGGAAGCGCGTGCTCGAACCCGTTGCACTAGTGACTACCGTTTTGCCATCACTCTCACCCTTGCTAAGGTACAACGCATTTTTCCATGAGTAGAAAATCGTTATCTGTTTAGCCCAGGCAATCGGTATCGACACTGAACCTAACCACACCGACAGATATTGAGTATTGGATGAATAAATAGATTTTTTTAGCCGCTTCTATCGTTGTATGATGTTCTAGATATACCCAATGATCTAAAGTGATAGTTGTGATGCGTTGAAGGAGTGATGACAAAACAGGCGTCAGTAGTACAACGGATTAGAGCATGTGATCCCGCATAGAGTGAGATGCGGGCACGAGTCCCGACTGGCGCCAAAGTTTTGCACATTAGTTCACATCACTGGATATATCTATAAAGTCATCGGATAGATTGATTAGCGGCAATTTGAATACAGTTCTTAGCTTATAGAAACCAGTGCTCTATGGCACCAAAAACAAAATTTTGTTTTATACTCAGGTTGCTTTGTTCGTCCGAGTACGTTGTGAATGACTTGTTGCCATGCGCATGGTAGCCATTTGTTAGCGCAAAACTTATTTATTGATTTTACGGAGTCCTGTGAGAGCCAAAAAAAGACCTCGTTTTCACTCATATTAGTCTTAAGTCCAAAGCACGAATTTCATAACGAGTTATACTATCCTGATTAGCAACCTGATTCAAGAATAAGTGGACTAACAAAACAAAGTTTCTTCATCATCTCAAATATGAGAAATCCAAAGGTTTCTTTTAAACGGTAAAAAAAATTTCCAAAAACAATGAAAATCTCGCTAACACAAGCAGAGCAGCGCACTGCGCTTTCAACTTCCGCCCCAACGCTAGCAGTTTCGAAGTTATTTCTCCATCTCAAGAAGTTTTTTAGATCTTTTTGATATCTATATAGCCTACCATTTTTTCTACGTGTACATGGATCCTGAATCGTATCTCTCCGAATACAAGATGAATGTTTCCGCTCTGCGAAACTGTTTTCAAAAGCCGAACTTGCTTCAAAAATCTCGTTTTCAAGATATCGATTTTAGAATTATTTTGAAAAGCTGCCAAGAATCTCCAAACGAGCAAAAAGTTCGCGTCGAAGATGAAGCCTAATCTTACTTTTGCAGCTAAACTGCACTAGTGAAGCGTTTTTAGAATCCAAGCACGGTGTTGAAATTGCCGAGGTTTAAGCGGAAAACTGATGCCAAAGTGAATTAGGTTCGGTCACAAGCGAATCGAAAAAAATTGTTTTGGCGTATTTTAATATTCAAATTTTATGCAACAATTTTAAATCTACTGAATTGATGCAATGCTCCAAGAAAGTGTCTGCAATATGCAGTTGATGTTCACATCACACTAACATGATAAACAACTTGCGGAAATGTGTTACATTCACCCGTTTATCTCAGTAGATTAATGTCAGAATGTATGACACATAGAGTCATGCCGTCCTAGCAAATAAAAGCCTGTATCGATTTTCCATTCTAATTTTTGCTTTCTCTTGAGAATTCCTTTGTCGCCATTTACCGGTCACATGATGTCAAGCCACTTCTGATGCTTTTTCTCTCAGAATCAGCAAAGTGGTGAAATGTATGGGTTACACAAAAAAGAAAAATCTCTTGCTGCTGACAAACTGTCAAAGTTCCGTGCGATATTGAAAAGGGCAGTTTGGTTGTCTGTCCAAGATACTTGAAAGTGTGAACGCGACAGATCATCCGGTTATTGTTCGTTTTTCCATCTTCTCGGTAACTCCTTCTCTGCGAATGTCAAACGGCAATCGCCATCTCTTTGAACACTCAGAGGACACACAGATTCATGCGTTTTCCGCTTTTCGGAGCGTTTTTAGTGGTGATGTTGATAGTTCAGAATCCTAGGTTTACCTTGCACTGTTTCTGATGAATTAAAAATATTGAACTCCGTCATAACCTTGTGTTGGAAAGATAAATGCTTTTACACATGAAAACATCTCACTGAAATATTGACAAGTTAGAACAATTATGGTTCAACAGTCAAATCGCAGTCATAGGACTCGCATTTGTTCTGGTATCACTTGCTCAGGATTTCGGTTAACATTTAATTGAGCAGTTTAGCTTTTAATTTGGCAATGCTTGTGTTTGATGGTCGCTTTCTTGCATCATCGAGGTGTTTTCCACTGCCATTTTTCGCTCCTGATGTCGATGACCCACACCTGTAATTCTAACCAAGTACTTCATACTTACTCTTTTATAGATCTGTTTGATCTAGAATAGTTGGAGCTGTAGGTGATTTCTTTTCTACATTCAATTGTCAAAACGCGTGTTTTATGGAAGCTTCTCACCAATAATAAAAGGAAATTACTGTGCGCATCATTGATAGTTGTTCTATTTTCCTTTTTTTTCCATTTCGCTCTACTTTATAAAGGTACTTGAAAAGCGGGTAACTTGAAAAAAAAAGCGAATCCTTCCGTTACAGAATAATCACGCTTGTAAAAGCACCGATGCTAGTGTGTCTGAATGGAATGCGTTTGCTCGTGTTTCACGGAGAGAATGTCGATCCTTTCAACTTCAGGGATGTCGGGCGTTCTTATAGTAGAGGTCAAAACTCAACCGTATCTGGCACTTCTCTCACATTGCTGCGGCAGCTTTCGAAGATGTTTTTCGAAAACGTGGGCAATGAATAGCTAGTCGCTGTAAAAAAAATTCACAAAACAGCATGCTTCCAGAAAGCCAAGCGCATAAACTGGTTTTTGTTAGACCAGCAGGTTTTTTACCGCCAGGCAACCTGTAGGCATAGCGCGTGATGTATTTATAACGGACTCGACACTCATCTGCACTAGTAATCGTTTGAGAAAATCCTGCCTGTACTGTTACAGCAGATAACTTTTGCAAATGGTTATGCGTGCAGCACTGTAGTGGTCAGTTAGTGCCCGGTGTTTATTGAAGCAAAGGTTACATTCCCACCTTATTCAAATGGCGAGCGATGGGACTGCAATCCTATTCAAGTGGCTGCCTCAAATTCCTCGCTCTGCCATTCTCGAGATACAAAGCGTCTTTTTCGATTGACCGACCAGAGTGAGGTTGACTTCGACAGCTAATAGCGCCCTCGTCATAGCGTGTGAACCAGTTGTTTACAGTCCTATTGATAGGAGTGCCTGGCCTAAACACAGTGATAATCTTCTAGTCTATCTTCCTTGCGGTGATTTCAAACTTATATTTATAGAGCGTTATCGAGCGCAACTAGCGCTGATCCATTTTGACTCCCAGATAATTTATCCGCAGAGCGCGTTCCTTTATATGCCCATCTGTCCTAGACTAGTATATCATTCTGCAACATACCACACCCTTTTCACAATAATTCGACTTAAAACAGAAAGAAAGTGATTGACACAATAGGGCAAAGGTAATAATGCGGCAACTAGTGTATCCCTTTGCGAATGGCATCGAACGGAGGGCTATGAAAATCGATGCGTGCAAAGTAAATTGCTGGATTTTCATTGTCTTGATTTCGAATTGCGCGCTGTTTGATTGAAGGTTTTTTCTTCGCTTGGCGAAAATTTTTTGATTTCTTGTATCACTATGATAGAATAACTACTTACTTTAAGCTTTTGATATAGTTATGAGCGTTTTCTATAAAGAAAAAACGTTTGTTTACTACGCAATAGTACTTAATATGGCATCAAATCAATTGTATTACATTGTACAGAAGGGATCACAATGAAAATCTTTAATTGTTCTCTTCGCTAGCTTTACACAAGAACAAACAGCCAAACATCCACAGCCGTTCACATCTCCAAGCTCCAAATTTCTCCCATCCCCCTTTAGGTGAGTTAGTATATAAATGTTGTTTAACATACTTTTGAGAAATCTACTATATAGATTTATGTATGGGTGCACAAAGTCCGTTTGCTAAGTTCATTTCTATGCATAGTAAATGAAGCTTCGAACAACATATGTAGGCCACACAGTCCTTTGTTTTCGCTTTTTAGATTCGATATTTTTCGACGAGACGATAAAATTGGATTTGGAGTGAGAACTTTGAGCAATATACCTCTTGGTACGCGAATTTTTGATTGTTGTAATATTTATTACAGAGCACAGTAGTATTGAACTGCTCAACAAGTAGAGACCACTAACATCAGTTATGTTCGACTTCCACTGCCCAGAATTTCATGCGCGTCATTTTAGGCAAGCATATCTCACCTCATTGTGAAGACACTATGGTGTAAAAATCGATAGAATTTTAGATTTTTCCACTATATGTAAGTTTGAAATAGTAAGTTTCTAATTTATTGAAATCTAAAGAAGTGCATATTCTCTTCCCTCTTTTTAGCTTGTATCTCAAACAAAGCGATGTTGCAAACAGTATCTTGTCCAAAACTCGCCATTTTCATTGTGAGACCACTACATTTCAATAATCAGAAAGAGCATTTTGTGCTGTTAAGAGCAATAGCTGACAAGAAATTACCGGTGCTCTTCGAAATATCATTGTTGACCAGTAATTATATCTTCAAAAATAAATAAACAAATATAAAAAGAAATTATAGAAGATTTTGCAGGATGTGCTGTTCTCGAATTCTGTGGGTACTCGGAGTTGGTTTATTTTTCTTTTAATCTTCTATTTTAGCTGTAATTTTTGCTTTCGAATTGATCATGTTCCAGGAGAAGGCTTCAGAAGAAGGAGGAGAGAGCTCGGAGGACTATGCTTTCCTCTTGCAACCTGCTGACGACAAGGCAATTCATGAGAATTTAGCAGAGGCAAAGAAATTGCAGGTTTGAGGAATTCAGTTTGACTGGTCTAATATATTCGCTGAGCATTGCTCTCATCGCTGAAAGAATAATAAATAGGGAGCATCGATGGTGCAGTACGTAACACATGAGTCCCCGGAAAGAGTATCCACAGGTTTGAAGCCGCACCATTGCTCCAAAATTTGTTTGTGTTTCAGCACTCGTGCTTGTCTTTCACATCTCACCCAATCACCAAAAAATAACAGAAAAAGAAGTAAGATGCTCCACCACGTGACTCCTTCCTCAGTCTTAAACACATATGTCTCAAAATTCAATTTCGCATTGTTGTCGCGTAGGACGGCGCCAATTTTTAGGAGTCTCAGAGTCCTATTTTGATAAGATGTGCACCATTCACTCACATTACGTTATGAACTGCACTATTTCTCGATAATAGTTCAAAATTTTTCCCACTAGAGGAGTAAGGAGGAGGAGAAGGAGGAGCGCCTCAGCCGAGTGGATGTGTTGTGCCGATTTTTCCTGGTTTCCTGACGTAACGAATGTGAATCAACAAGTAGGAAGTCCGGCCAGAGATCCATCGCCGAAATCCATTCCTTGGAAACGATAGTTAACCCTGAACGGACGGCTATAGAAATATAGACGGCTATAGATGCGTGCAAAGTGAACTGCAGGATTTTCTTTGTTTGATTTTGAATTGCACGTTGTTTGATTGTGGGCTTTGTTTCGCTTGGCAAAGATTTTTGGATTTTTTGTGTAGTCAAAGAAGAAACTAATCTCTACACATTAAGTGCTTTTGATTTAGTTTTATGTGTTTTCTATAGAGAAAAACGCTCGTGTAAAGGTGAAGTGAAATATTTATGTCTTATATGTGAGACGAAGACAAATTATTAAGTCGATTTTATTCGCTGGTCAGAAGATCTTTTCATAGAAGTGTTAGTATACATTAGAAAGCTCAGATTTCTGGCCACAACTATGCATTGCCGATTTTAAATCACCCTTTTATGTCACTAGAGCTTCCAGAATGAGAGTTCTTTTCTAACGCCTTTCGCCTTTATTTTCATCACGCGTATCAATCGCAGGAAGCACGAAAAGCATGTCGGCGTGTGCACAGTTTTCCGTAGCATCAGAATCTACGCTTTTATCTGAAATTTCTGAAGATACTATGAAAAATCCAAAATTGAATATCAATATTTCAAAAATAATCGGTCGTCTATTTCGCCTCTTTTTTCCGGCTTCTTGAGTTGGCCGGTAAGCCAAGTCACCGAAAAAATTCATAGCTGAGTGAAATATGAAGGCAACCCACAGCGACGGCTTGTTAGTTAGACAACCGCCTGATCTGCTGTGTAACTCGCCAGTGATCTGCTGCATTATGAGTCAAAATGACGGCAACCATTGTTGCTTTAGTGCGGATTTTTTTTTTTTGCCGCATCGACAGAAACTTCAGATGAAAAACGTGTCATTTTGACACAGGGGAAAATTCTGTACACGTTGACATGCTTTTCGTGCTTTTAGCGATTTATAAGTGTGTAGAAATGAAACGAAATGCAAGTGAGAAATGAAATTTTTTCTGGGTGCTATAGCTCCATAAAAGAGTGTTATAAAAAACCGGAGACGTATAGTTGTAGGCAAATATTTAGGTCTTGGAATGATCGCAAACACTCCTATAAAAATTTCCTTCTCAGCGAATGAACTTGGCTTAAAAATTTGTTGCCGCTTAACACAAAAGTACCCTTTCTCTTACATTTAAGCATCTTTCGCTGTATGGAGGGTTCATTCAAAATCATTCTAATTTTCAATAACCATCCAACAATACAAATCTCAACAATCCCAGTAGTAAGCCTGGTTTTTGAGATGGTTTCAATGTGCTGCTACAGCTAAAGGATTATTGAGCTTCGCACTTGGCGCCGTGTCGATCGCGAGCGCAATTTACATGTGGCGTCCGGTGCACGCCGAGTGTAAAACTCAATATTCTTATAACTGTAATGACGAGCTAACAGGTATCTACCAAAATCTAAGCCTGTCCTTGAATTTTCCAAGATTTGTTCTATCGATTGGGTGTGGAAGGGTGGGAGAAAAGCCATGTCTAGCCAAAAATTTTCAGATATGCATCACAGTTTTATTCTTGTTTCTACAGCTCGCATGGAGAATTTTTTCCAGAGGCAAACACACTGTTGAGATTCCGATATTTGAGCTTTGACTGGTTTTGAATGGCACGGCTTCATGCCAGTGTTGCAACATACATGCACAAACCCGTGGAAGGCATACGCGCTGCATGTGAAATGCAATCTTAATTCCAATGTTGCACCGCAATAAAGAAATTTCTTGGAAAACCAAAAACACTATTAAATTTGCCAAAATTTGTGTTTTCGAAGAATTACTAAATTATTTTGTGAAAAAGCTTTGTTCATCGAAAGATGCTTGAGTGTTAAATGACATTTTTTTCTGTTGCAGTGTAATACGGAGGTCTTTTCCAAAATAGAGTACACCTTCTAATTTTTTGAGATTTAGGCTATTGAATAACTACTGAAATGTCTCGAGAGAGCGAAAAATACTTCTTTCTGAACATGGGTGCTGACAAGGGGAGACCCGTAACACGTACAGTGATGAACGCGCGCTCCTTCCACACTTACTCGTGCTACGTATTAGAATTACCTCCACATAAACCTCTATTAGAAATATTTAGTTGCAAAAGATGTACTTCCAAGCTACGTTCTTGCAAGATAGGCCGTACAAATGCACAATAACTGCTGAAGATTTGTTTATTTTTTACAGTAACGTGGTATTACCGCAGAAAAATGAAGACTTTCAAGAAAAGAAATTACTATCCATATCAAAAAACTTCTGTAAAAGTTCATTGATGATATCTCAGCTATCAAGTAGCGATAAGGCGTCTCGACTTACCAACTTCACCTATAATTACCAATAAACTACCTATGACGTCCAAACGGCGGGGAAATATGTTGGGCGTAAAATGTGATCTTCTCGCCCTTACAGCGTTCTATGATGAGCTCACAAAAAACCATCTCTATTATCAAAATCTTCTAGATCTGGGCTATCTAATAACCAATAAAGCTTTAGTGAAGAGCCATGTCGAAGCTCCAGCCGAGGAAATGAAGAAAATTGAGTACAGAACATAATTTTGCTTTCACTGTTACAGCGTAATGAAAAGCTTTTCTAAAAATAAACATGTCATTGAAATCGGAGAGACTTAATCTTTTGAATGACCATTAAAGTTGTGAAAGAAAGCATTTATGTAATGAGAAAGGCCTTTGAACAATCATGTGCGTTAGCTGGTACACGTCTTACCTTAGGAATTGATCGGTTTTCGAGAGCAAAGCGCATTCTCCGCCACTCAGTAAAAAACTGTTTTTTCTTTTTGCGAGAAACATGTGCTTCTGTGTTAATGATATGGATTCTCTATACGCTAATTTTAATTCATTTATGACTCTTACGCGCGCCAAAAAATGTAATGGTGAGACGTGATTTTCTTCCCGCTCCCGTAGCGCCTTGAAAAATTTTCCTCAAAAATAAAATCTTATTTCGAAATCTTCAAAATCTGAATAATAGAAGATCAGCAATCTAATTTATTGGAAAGCTACGCACTTAATCTTGAGTAATTCACTGTGGCCAAGTAGGCTAACTGATGATTCCACGTGGAGTAGAAGAGCGGAAATAGGGAGCCTTTCATCAACCTTCCAGCAGCGGAGTCCTGTAATAGTTCAGCTGCTTCAACTTTCAATAGTGGTGAATAAAAATTCCAAAGAGTGAAGTAATGTAATCTGACAATATATTTTGAGCCATTCATTAGTTCTATTGTAGTCACTTTACAATGCAAGACACGTGTTTTGGAATTTCAGCCTTGTCATATGCATAATGCCTTTTCGTTCAATAAGGTGCTCGAGGATGTACCCTTATATAGAGGAGACAACAACGAACCTTTTACACTTCAGTACGGTCGAGCAATCACCGTGGCGTTTTTCGAAGTGTCGAGTGTGATTCACTGTCGGTTGCATGGCGTATTGGCTGTTACGTAGTAATAAAGTGTAATGATTATTTGAGCCCCAAGGTGATTGATGGAAATGCAGTTGAATGGTTCTCTATAGATTTTAAAAGCTCAAAGAACCGATTTGAAGATGATCTCTGTAAAAACGCGTGTTCTGGCACCATATCGCATATGTTAGGTTGCCCCACAATTCCTTCACGCATTTCGATACTTTCATCTACCCCTAAGAGACGACTCGTACCGAGTACACCACGCGATTGATTGAAGACCTTTCTCGCTAAATAAAAGTTTTTTCCTAGGCAATCGATAATCATTCAGAAGTTTAAATCTCTGTAATTCCATTGACATGTTTTTATTTTGAAAAAAATTTTATAACGCTGTAGCAGGAAAAATAAAATCATGTTTCACATTCAGTTTGCTTCACCTTGCTGGTCTAAAACTGTATATGGCACTTCACCAAGGTTTTACTAGTCATTCGAGTACTAATCATTTACTAGTCATTCAAAGTTACTAGCCTATTTCTCATGGAGTTTAAAGGTGTAATTTGCTTTTTGAACAGTTAGCATAATCCGCTGTAAAAGCGAAAAGAACATTGCATTCCTCTCTTAAAATTTTACTCCACCGATTAGACGTCATAGGTGGTTTATTGGTAATAAGTTTATATGTTGTAGGTATCTTATCGTTACTCAAGGAGTCAAATATTACGAATAAAACTTTTATGGTTTTTAGAGTAGGGATCGGCTACTTGTCTCAGAAACCTTCGTATCTCAGCGGTAATACATATTAAAATAACAATATTTTGACGCTTAATCGTGCATCTACATCTCTTGTCTTGTAAGAACGTAGCTTGAAACTGTGTCTTCTACAACTAAACACCTTTAATAGAGATCTGTGTAGAGATAGATAACTGTGGTGTGTAGCTGGAGTATGTGTAGGGAGAGCGCGAGTTCATAATTGCGGAGAATACTCGGTACTTTTCCCCTGTACGCACCCATATTCAGCAAAGCGTATTCTTTTTTTAACACTTTAGCAATCATTCGGCAGCTGGAATTTCAAAAATTTTAACGTTGTGCTTTATTTCTAAATGGTTCTTCATATTATGCTGTAATATGGAATAAAATTTTATTTCACACTCGGAGAATCTTCCGCTGGATACAGCTTTTCATTCGGACTTTCAATTACTATTCGATGGTACAAATCTTAACGATTTCAATGGTATGCCTGGATTTTGAGAATGACTTCTCAATGTGTTGTTCGACCGAAAGAATATTGAGATTCGCACTCGGCGCCGTGTCGATCGCACAACGAGATTCATATGTAGCTTGCGACGCGCGCTGAGTGCCAAATTCTATATCCTTTTACTGTAGCAATGCAGTAAGAAGTTTCATTCAAAAATCAAGCATATCACGGAAATTCTTGAGAATTGTGCTTTCGAATATCAATTGAAGGTCTGAGAGAAAAGCTGTGCTCATCTAAAAATACTTGAATATGAAACATAATTTTATTCTCACTGCTATACGCGCGAAGAGATTAATTTTTTTTTTGCCAAAAAGCATGAGGCATCATTGAAATCTTCGGAATTTAGCTATCAACAGGTCATTGAAAGGCGACGGCTTGATATCAATGCTGCAAAATCCGTCCACATACCGGTGAAACGTATGCGCGCCAAATGCGAAATGGAATCCTAATTTTAGTTTTGCAATGCAACAGATGATTGTTAATTGCAAAGGCAAAAGCACTACTAAATTCATCGACATTTGTGCAATCGAAAATTTGCTTTTTCTCCAGGAAAAGCTTGCTAAGCGAGAAATGCTTAAACGTGGAACACAATATTGTTCTAAATTTTACAATGTAGTAAAATCCATCCATAAAATAGATACACCGTTGGAATCCGTTACATTTAGCTATAGAATAATTATTAGAATGTCTAAAAAGAGCAGAAATACGCTGTTTTCATTATTGGTGTGGATGAGGGAAAAATCCCGAATTCTCCTTTGGAGACATATTTCTCACCAATAGTTCAAATAACGACGATGTTCGGGACCTTTTTTTTTCAAAAACGATTGTCATCCACGCTCAGCGTTCTTCCACTATCCATGGTCAACATTTTCTGTCATGCGCTATCTTCAAATAATCGCTTATGAACCAATGACTATACAATTTCAGTTATAGTGAGAGTTATCGACGAACTGGTATCGCAAACAGCCTGCGTTATCATTTTTGATTCATTATTAATTGTTTTCCAATCCGTATTTACTATAATGATCATTGGGTCTTGTATAGAACTAGGGAAGATTACAAGATAAATTTTTTTGCCTGATAGTTATTTTTTGAACCATGCACGTAGTTTTAAGCATTTATGCAGTACAATGTATTTCGGCCTTGACAGACTCGCCAGTTGTCCAGTGCCTTTCGTCTTGGCCAGTTCTTTTCAAGTGAACCTTGCCTCTTACACAGAGGAGACGCAGATGTACTATTTGCGCGTGCCATCATGTGTGAGGTATCACTAAAAAGGCAGTTGAATGCCAAATTCAGTATGTTTGTGTAATAAACCACAGCTTTTCTCAATGTGAGAACCATATATCTAAATCAAAAGTATAAGAACGAGCAGGAAAATCGTAACGTATAAATAATGTAAGAATTCCAAAAGTTCATGCAAGACGGAGGAAAATAAAAACTCAATCAAACAGAAAATCGCATACCGCTGCGAAGTTCGCTTTGCACGCATCAAAATCCGTAGCTGTCCTTCAGGGGCTAACTCATTGTTGTTTATTAAAAGAAGTCAGCTAACCGAAAATTCAGTTGCCACCATGATCAACAATATACAACTACGTGCTTTGCAAAGATTCCGTGCCTTCCTCTCAGAAAGATTGAACCTGGCTTTCTTAGAAGTCGATGAGGTCTTTTTGAGTGGTTAAAGTCTCTGAATGATTATTCTCCAAAAATGCTGTATTAGTACGCGAAGTGGACTATAATAATCCGATAATCTGAAGATAATGCGATGAAACATTATCAGGGCCTGTGCGATCAATGTGGTACCGTGGCTCAGCCCACTTTGTCCAAAATTTGTCAAGTCGACTCTGCAATATGAGATCTGCCGTGATTCTGGAAAATTGCAACACTGAGTCGTTTTTGAGCCGCTTCTCTCACACTGCTGTATTCAGTCTCGGAGTTCTTCTGTACAGCTTGGTATTGATTGTCCATTGTTGTCTAACAGTTCCAAAGGCAGCATGCCCTATTAGTCCCAGAAAGCGTGTGAATGATCTTTCGGTCATGGAACTTGATGTCCGGTTGAACTATCTGGTCTTTGCCCGTTCCTTTTCGCCAGAGCTTCAGGGCTCTGGAATTTGAAGCGCCCTAGATCCTTGGTCTTCTAAGCTAGTCGAGTATTTACTAACAAAAACCCTGGGAATAAAGCTCTCGACGTTGGTCAATCCTGAGGGATGCGCTCATCCATTCGTCTTCAATTTTTAACTTTGTCTGAGGTGATTGAATGCACATCTGACCCTTACAGTGACTCGCAGTGGCCTCCCGATGTACGGAGTCAGTGCTACTCATCTTCCCAGACAAACGTTAGATCAGTGTACTAATTGATCGACCCTGGATGGTTGGATGGCTTGGTAAGTTATCAGCGCGAAGTTGAAACACTGACCTCGTGTGCAACGTAGACCACCTCTATCCACTGCGTCACATGTGCTCGTTCTATTCTCTAGCATACCACAGCTTAGTGCCAATGACCCGATCTGATATATACTGAAAAAACTGAATAAAATGATTCAGAGGAGTTTAATAAATTTTTTGGTACGATTAAGGCAGAATCCCCTCTTATGGAGTACGTTGTGCTGATAGTATCCAATAATGTGTGGCAAAACTAAATGGAATGAAAGTGTTGAGCGTTCGAGAAAAGGTGTTCAGTATGAGAGCGGAAAGTTCTATATTAGATCTATTCCACTGTAATTATGGAACTGTTTGACAGCAAAAGTCCTGGGCTAATTTGATTTTCCTGGCTGTGAAGAAAGCGAAACTGTCTAATTTCTTTGCGATATTTTATGAAATGAATCTTGCTTTTAACATGCAACCGCGTCCGTGCACTATAAAGGACTTGACACTTATGGACTGCTTTTATATCTTATTGCATCATTTGTTCTTAGAGCTTAGTCTTCAGTTGAAGAGAGGCTTCAGAATCTCAGAAAGGTATAAGTAGGGCAATTACTTATGTGAGGACATAGCAATGAGCTAGAGCTATTTCTTTGAACAAAAATGTTTGTAACTGCACTGGTACACTCATATAGTCGTGTACGCGAGGTGCAAAACACATTTTCCACATCATAACCTACTTAACTTTCAGCTTTTTTATCACGTTCTCATAGTGAACACTCATATTGGTGGCTGACAGAGTACTGATCTGTTTGGTTCATTAGTGCAAGGAATCAATGGTGAACCAGTTATTACTCATATTATTCAGCTTCTATCTGCCAGTCTTAGGTATCACAGATCCATCTGTGCACAGCTGGTGCTCCAAATTATCAAGGAGCTACTATATCCGATATATCAAATTCTTATTTGTAGAGGCTTAATGTTACCTATTGATCATTCCTCAGATATCACCTGGATAGTGGATGAATTTCCCAGAAAACTTGGAACTTCTTATGATGTTGCCTTCTATGTATATCTTCTTTGCTTTACATGAGCACGAGCGCGGCTACAAAGGTGTTATATCCTTTAAGCATTACCAAAAACCCCTTGAAAATGAGTGAATGTCGTGATTTTGTTACTGACCTATAAAACTGTATAATTGAAATCACGTTGAACTTAAACTAATTTTGCAATATTCTGATTGACGTAATAAAATAAATAGTGGCAGATTAAATTATTTGTGTAAATAATGCCACACCTTCTCCAGACAGTAAGCAAACCATTAAGAAAATGCGACATCATTGTCAAGATCTTTTGATTAGCAAGCGCTTTCCTTTGTTACACCTTTCGTTTCAAGTGTTTCTTTGAGCCAAGATTAAAGTTCAACACGCTTGAGATGGCTATTTTTGAGTTGTACATGTGGTAATTTGTAGGCACTTATACAGTATACAGTACGTGTGTTTCGGACTTTCACAGCCTGGTCAGTTGCACCAATTCCTCTGTGGGGGGAGGAGGAGGAGGAGGGTGGAGCCCAATCCCCTTAGCTAGAGGAAACGCAGATCACAATCGCCATTAAGTGAAAATGTCAATGAATGGCAGTGTTGTATACTCGATAGCTCTTGGCTGGTATTTTGGAACACTATACCGTTTGTTTTGAGTGTTTTCTTAGAAGAGCGCTCGAACTTTAATATAGCTGAGGATTATTTTTGAGTTAGCAGGTCATGTGGTCTATTATTGGCACTTTTACAGCCCGATAACGTGTTTCGGCCTTAGCCTCGTCATTCGGGCACGCCCTTCGTCTGAAGCCAATCCTCTTGGGAGCGACCCATACCACTGTACATAGAGTGGGCGAAGATGCACGATTTACACGTGCCGTCAAGTGAAATAAATCACTGTATTGACAGTGTTGTACAGTCGATTACTCTAGGCCCGAACACGTACATCGGGCTGTACGAGAGCCAATAACATATCACGAGACATGTTTCTTTAGATAGTAGTTTTCAGATGTGTGGAGCGCGTCTTGAGAAGCCACTCAAAATGCACGGTGAATACCTTCCTTCTCATTGTACCCGAGCATAACAGCTCGTCGCCCTTTAGTCCTTATCACAAAGCTAATTGTGCGTTGGCTTCAATAGCGCATAATAGCGTTTATTTTGTATAACCCACATAATTGAATCTACTCGCTTCACAACATACGAAACAGGTCATTTTCTCAGCGCACTAAAAATATAACATGGTTTTATTTTCTCTTCTACAGGCAATAAGAAGGTGCTCTTGAAATCAAATACGCTGTCGGTTTCGCCGAGATATGGTCCATTGAATGATTATAAAAGTGTAAGGAGAAAACGAAAGAAATTTCGTCTCATTCAGAAACCCCTCTCAAATAATGATAGACACTCGCGACCAACTGCAGATGCTTCCATGTGTTTTCGAAAACTGACATGGATGAAGTGCAGGATATCGCCTGGAGGACCGATCAGTCAAGCAGAAATAAGTACATGAGCCAGCAGAGGTATAACTTATGAAACACATCAATGGTTGAAGATATCATCGAGAGTTAGCGAAGAAATAACATCATTTGAAACGTGCGATCATTTTGTCAGAATGTTCAGTGTTTTCAATTGTTTCGGCCTTGCTTCAAATAGAAATAGAATTATTATGGTCTCTTCTGTTGTATTCTGCCGTTTTTCCCGCCATAAAACTTCCTATTTACAATGATACTTCGAATTTTATCATGAAACATATCATAGTGATGGTTACGCGCTCCATGTGCATGCCGATTGCGCCGACATAACGCGGCGCGGTTTCCTATCGACGATAGCACCCAGTAGGTTAATCAAGATTGTAGAGTATGCTACAAGTCGCGAGGAAGACCATGGTGGATTACAACCTCCCAAAGTTCTCTTCTAATAAAAACTGGAAGATGCTCTGGCTCAGCTACCCTCGAAATCACATAGCGATTATCTTAACCGTGTCGTATTGGTGCACGTTCTTCTCTGTTTTTTTTTTCTATTTGGCGTTGATTCTCCGAATCATTTGTGTTATGTATTACTTCCGTTATGTCTTGATGAAGACTTCCTCCTTACAGATGTTAGAATCTCATCTATAGTTTATATTGACATGAGAATTTCAGCACAAATGACGGAAAACGGAAACAACGCACCATCTACACGCGGGTTACAGATTCAGCTTATAACGCTTGCAGTTGTGAGGCAGGTCAGTCCAAAGAATCAAAGCGACTGCAAGATCATCTGGCTTGGCATTGATCAAATAAATCTCTAGTTTCTCTGTGAGCAGGCATGAAGTTGAGATTTGTCAGCAATTGTTGGACTGAGTAAGCATTCTGAGCGACCTCTTTTCTGCCTATCAAGAAATTAGCAAATCATTTACAAATTCTGTGTATGGTAATGTCATTAGAGTGAGTAGCGAGATCTCACAATAACAGGTAAGCTATTCAAAATTCAGTTCTGAAAAATTACGGCAAACCTCTATTGGCTGCAAGTTTTATATTATTTGTTGAAAATATGGAAGTTTTAGTTTTCCTATGCATGATCCGTTGATTCGGCGCTTAGTATAGAAGTATATCAAAATTGGCATAGAAGGAAATTATAGAGAGTGACTTTCGTTGGAATTTGATATTGATAAAGAAGATCTGATAAGTCGGCAAGGAAAAATCTCTGTGCATGTCTTCCTCCGGGTCGATGCTTGTGATTTATTCTAATTTCAATTCACATAGACGACAGTCTCGAAGATTGAAGGAGTATGTCTCAAACCAAAAAAAAAAACACGAATGCAGTGTTTATAGAGAAGCTGAATTTCTGATTTTGCTAAGTGTTAGCTTTCTCAGGCGAATTTATGTTATTTAGGGTTTGGAGCAGCGAATTTAGAAAACACACTTTTTGTTACGTGAATAACTTGGAGCTATAGGCTATGACGTAAGCCGGAATACACTTCTTCGACATTATGAGAAAAACATGGTTTTAGATGTGATTTTAAGGTGGGTTGAAATATTCTTGCTTAATAAGCAATATTTCAGAACTTCGATGAATTCGCAAGGTCGTACGCCGAATTAACAGGCTAACACTGTCCTCTATCCGGTAACTGGCCATTTTGTATACTGCTAATCAAACTTCATGCGTCTTTTGCGTATCTAATAGAATTGCTAAGCGTTTCATTATAGATTATTCTCATCGATCGGCAAATCGGCGATGACGATAGGCCAAGGCCAAGCGTGCCTCAAATGTGAACGGGGGCATCATTGAGGTAATCATTTTGTACACAGTAGTTCTCCATGCTTCGTTTTAGTTCTAGTTCTTTCCCTAACTCGTAATTAAGTTCACAATCATGGAGGGTTTATCGCTGATTAGTCTCCAGAGAATGTTTCGCTATTCGCCCCCACCAAGCCTCGCAGAGGTGACCGAATGCATATCTGGCAAATTGGAATGTCTACGGTGGCTTTCTAATATATTGAATCAGTGCTTTTGTCCATGCAAAAAGTCCAATACCAATTTGGCGATTGCGAAGTGATGCAAGGCATGGTGATCATGAGACGTTTGTTTGCCAGATGTGCATTCCGTTAGTCTTCACGGTGCGTGATGATGTAGAAATGCTTGATCATTTTCTAAAGATTGATCAAGGGTTAACAGTTTTGCCGTGTTTCTTTTGCAATGTTAACGTACGTTTCATCTTTCTCTTCGCGCTTATATTTTGTGCAGTAAGTTCCGTTAGTGCTTCTAGTGTGTATCAAAAACACCGTTCGAAAAATCGGCTTAGACTGTACTCCAGAATTTTTTTCCTCGTTCAGGGGTCGTGAAGGAAACAAAAACAAGTAGCACGTCACCCTTCCAGTTCGATTTGCCGCAAAAGTCAAGGTGAATTCTATTATTAACATACTTTGAAGACAAAATACTACAGAAACAATTCTATAGGACCAAATAGTCGCTTCCGCAAGATATTTTTTCTCATTGTTCATACTCGGCGTCGATTCTCTTCTAGAGGAATATCTAATGTCAAGGATCGGATGAGCCAAAGGAGGGTGGTACTGATGAGTTCAAATAAGACAAAACAGGCGCCTGTGTACCACTTAGACCTATCAGCTCAAAAGATGTCATAATCTTATCATATTATATCGTTTTTGGACAGGTCTATAAAAAAGCGGGCGATAGAAGAGTTATGGAAGTGTTGGAACAGTACGTGCAAAATTGATTTCGCCTGGCTACGAAAAAGGCGAAACCGTCGAAGCATTCGCACGAGATTGCATTACAGAGGTTGTGCTTTCAACAAACAACTTTGTAGATGCGTATCAAAAAACTGAAACACATGGGTTGGTTCACTTTATCTTTGTGCATCATTTGATTTGTTATTCAGTATTTTTCTAGATAGAGGAAGATTTCAATGTTTTGAAAGTGGTATAAGTAAGCAATCGCCTGTTTCGGTACAGAACAATGTAGCTAAATTTATCTCTGTGAAAAAAACATTTCTATGTCGCTGAATGTGACAGTCAGTTGAAACCAAACCCTTAGTTCACGTGCATTTCTCGGGATGCACTATTCAGAACACCCATGTTTATGGTTGGAAAAACGCTCCGACTTAAGTGGTGGTGAAGCTTGGGGATTCAATGGTGAGCCAACTACCCACATCGGTCTTTTATCTCATAGTCTTAGGTTTCACACAGTTTCGTCATTCCACAATTGGAGCTCGAATTTATCAAAGAGCTATTGCATCCGGAATGTCAGCTGCTTTCAAACGAACTGAGATGTTGCACTTAATTATCACTTAGCTACTCTTTGAATAGTAGGTGAACTACTCAGAAATCTTGAAACTCCATCAAACCTCGTCATTTCGATATCTTTCTCGCATCACCTGAGCAAGAGCACAGTTTACAATGGTTTTGTTTCTCTTACGTATTATCTATAATCCCTAGAAATACGTTTATGTCTCTCGTCTTTCCATCTGGAACAGGATTATGTAGTTCGAATTACTTTGACATTGAGATTAATTTTACAACATATGACCTAGTGAAACAAAAGTGACTGACTAAATATTTTGTATGTATCGTGATACGCACTCCTCCAAACCATCAGGAAAGATCCTGCGTATTTGTCATGTTGTTCTGATTGGCAAGGGTTTTTAAAATGTTAATAGGCAGGTGATTTCCAATCACTGAACTTTCATACATCTGTGCTGCATTTGAGTGTTTTCACATTAATTGGAAAACGGCTATGGGCGATAAAAGGATTACAGTTGGAAACGCACGTTCAGATTCAGCTAGAAGGTGTGGTAGGTGCTATTAAACCGTTTTGCACCTGATATGCTCCTATCCGGATAGATAGGTGGGGCGAATATCATCTCCAAAAAGTGTTCCATTGCTGGCTGCTTTTTAGATAACCGATTGTGATGATGAATTTTCTTGACTTTTAACGTCAGACTTGTCGTAGCAAGACCTTTTCTCTCGCAACCTCTTGTGAACTGCTTTCGATCTTATCAGATGCGTTGTTTAACCATTGCATTAACTTTATAGATAATTCAACATCACGTGAAAGGTGCGCCGTCATTGTCGGAACGCAAGAGAAGTTATGGGATGTCAAGAAACTACGCATAGACTTGCTCTCGCACTGCAGTCGTAATGAAGACTTGATACAACAGACAGGTGAGCTACGATTCATAATAGTTCTATGATGGCTCTAATTTTCATCTCAAAAACTATCGAGAACACAGAAATAGAATACTGAAATTTTAATAAGATTTGCCAGATAGTTACTTTTTGAGCTACGCTGTGGCCTGTTTAGGCGACGACGAATATTTTGCACTGTTTGACCAGTGAAATTATCACTGAAAAGACAGTGTTCTACACTCGATCGCTCTTGCTGGTATCGTTAATATATCATACTTTCGTTTCGAGTGTTTTCCTCAGATCACACTCAAGCTGCAATATGTCAGATGATCACTTTTTGAGCCACGCATGTGGTCTGTTACTTATAAGGCCTGACCTACAGAGCTCCTTACACGTGTTTCAAACTTGACAGTTCCGTCAGTCGAGCGGTAACCCTTTATACTAAGAGTAGGCAACGACAAATATTTTAGTCTCTAAGGGACTGAGGGAGGATTGACAAAAGGCTAAACGAGTGCCGCTCGACTGATGAGACTGTCGCGGCCTTGCTAGTGAGACTTGACAGTGACTGTTGTGCATAGGAAATTGAATACTTGGTCGTAAATGGATCATGACAAGCCTTCCATTGGCTTTAGTAGTTGTCAGAATAATTCTGGTCAAACAGCAGCTATAAGTAAGCCTGGAATTTCTACATTCGTGCTGCCAATCAGAAGCCCAGCAACGCTGTTTATCTCACTGATTTTACCAGCCTTCTAGCCATCTTAATCCCTCTAGCTAGGAACTACCGCTAACCAAGGTTTGATTCATCTGATGTTTTAGCTTCCCATGATGACTGTGTCGTGCTTATCACCCTCTAAGGCAAACAACCATAAAAAAATACACCATTCCTTCGGGTTAACTCACATTGAAAGCTAGCAAGCAGTTTAGCCGCTGGTCGAAAAAAATTTTTGTGTAATGGTTATGAAAAATTCATCACAGTGGTGTGCATTGGTAGTATTTCTGAAATTTTTTTTTGCGAAATTTAGCAAGCGAGCCTTAATAGAGTGCTGATTTCTGATTTGATTTTTAGAAAGGCATAACTTTTTCTTTTAGTGTACCGGTACATTCGCAGTCATGCAATGGAACAGATGAAGAAAAGAACAGTATTCGCTGGAACAACTTGATGAAAAAATCAAGAGCAAACTGGTAACATTTCCGACCTCCTGTTCACTCATTTTTTCCTCATTTTTTGCAGAAGAGTTGCATTTTAGTCTCCCTGAGCATTCTTCTTTGCCATGACAATTTCGACTCATTTCAAATGATTACGACTGTTTAACTTATTCTCCGCAAATCTCGTCGTCCTACAATTGCAGAATAATTTTCTAAATACATGGCACACATAGAGGAAATTCTTTCTTACTCATTCAAAAAGTGGGACTGTGATCTGAAGAAAAGCCCAACAGTGAATTATGTATTATCTCAAAAAGCTTCGAGCTTTGAGGACTACGCAGTTAGAAGGTGACGAGATTAGATTTTTTCTTCCTTATGGAAGCTGAAATCAAATCAAATCCTGTACTCTACGCATAACAATTCCAGTGTTGCGCTCAGCGTTTCCGATCCTATTAATGAAGGTTTTCTGTCGCAGCTTAGCAGGTATATCTTGAGAAGAGCTGACGTTATAGTATACAATTTATTTATTGAGTGGAAATTGTTTTCGTAAAGAAAAAACTCCTGTGTCTTTAGGCAAAAACGATTGGTTCAAACGTTGGTTGCAAAACGACCGATTACCCGCAATCTGATGGAAAGTTCAATGACCTTTCGGTGCGCCTTTACGACTTGAAGTAATCTGCATTTTTTTTTGGAGACATTTAAGATAAGCTAGTTTGTAGTAAAATCAGTAACTAAGGTGTCGCTCAATGTTATGGTGTTGGAACCACAAGTTTGTTAGCAGTGGAAAACCACTAGGCTGTGCACATCAGAACAGTTTTTTCAAAATCAGTTATGTATATCTTTCTCAATATATTTATTGGTGAAAGAACAGGTATAACCAAAACGGCACTTCAACATTCATATGGCTTATAAGCTGACATCCAAGAGCACAGCAATACTTTTCTATCTTATTGATTTTAGCTACTTCAACCTCTAACTGAAATTGCCGGCAATCAAGGTTTCCTTCTAGAGAAGTGCCTAGAATATCAGCGATCAACTTTCCATTTAAAAGCAGTGCTCTGAAACATTGATTAATGAGGAGATTCCTGTCATCTAAACGGAATCAGTGATTACTGGAACTTGTAACAACTCCCAGGACCATCTATTTACAATTACGCCTTTAGTCAAAGCATTTGCTTATTTATGGGATGAGCAAACTAAAGTTGCTAACAGCAGTAATTATTGAATACAGCATTATACAATAACTTTTACTTTTCCCTTATTATAGTAGGGGTATTCTGTCATAATCATGTACCCGAGAAAGCTAAGTGCGGAACTTCTGACTCTAGACAGCAGTTCAAGTCGAGTTTCACTCGATTGGAATTGGTACCTATTCGATTTGATGCAATAATAATGGAGGCCGCTTGTGCTGTTGCAAACTTCTACTGAAACACTTTCATAACATACTTCATAAGCAAATTCTGGTATTAATATATTATTAGGGGCAAATGCACAAACAGCCCTTTTCGCTAGTCAGGAAGTTTTCATAAGAGTGTAAATAATCATTTGAAAGCATAAATCTCTGGCTATTGCGCTCTATGCTCCTTTATGAAAACACCTCTTTGCAACGCTGTAACATCCAA
Organism: Parelaphostrongylus tenuis; assembly: GCA_019055375.1. NCBI lineage: Eukaryota > Metazoa > Nematoda > Chromadorea > Rhabditida > Metastrongylidae > Parelaphostrongylus > Parelaphostrongylus tenuis. The sequence continues at coordinate 79,168 of JAHQIW010001657.1, forward strand.
AACAAGAGTGTATGTTAAAGTGTCCGCGCGCTCTAACTATTAATTCGCTGGAAGCACGAAAAGATGTGAAGCTGAAGAAAAATTTTTGTAGTGTCAGAATCATACGTTTTACCTAGAGTGTCTTTGAAAATGAAGAAAAGACTTGAAATCAAATAATAAACATTGCAGTTCTTATGTAAAACCCGCCAATCTAATTGATTGTCTCAGCATCGGAACCACACACTAGCAGAAAATCAAACATCACCGTGTGTGAAACTCAATCTTACTTTCTCTGCTATGCTGCAAAAAACGGCTTTTCCGGAAAGTAAGCACAGCTTATTCAAAGTTCCGGAAGCAGTTTTACACTACGGGAAATATGCGTATGTGTGAAACAAATGCTTCTCCACTGCTGCAGCGCTATAGAGAGGTTTTTCAAGAAAGTGGCGAGGTGGCGCACCAGCCTCAAATCTAGAGTTTAACATGTTTGCTAACACTTTTCTGAAAAGTTCTTCTCTCGGGAAAGGGGTCTTTTTTTTTTTGCTTTAATGTATTATAAATGATCATCGAAGAAAAACTGCAAGTATCGGAGCCATTAGCATATGACTTTGAACGGGCTTGTTTCCGCAAGGACATATCGTCACTGAACCTGAGAGTGCTGTGTTTAGCGCACACTCCAGTGAGTGAGAGATACAGGTTCGACTAACGTTCGAGGTTCAGTTTTGCGTATCACTTAAGGTCATTGCATATATCATTGCTTTTGAAAGACGTATCTGCAATTTATCGTTAGCTCAGATCAAGTGAATTACAATGGCATGTTTGATTTCTCAAGTGACTTATTTTTGGCGGCGTACCAGTCAAATTAAGATTGTTTCTCATTCGGTAATTTCTCACTAGTTGAAAGTGGTTTTGCTCTTTTATGGCAGCGCCATTTAAGGCCTTCGGTAAAAGAGTCTTCCTTGCTGTTATCTGAATAATGTATGATTATCTGATAGCTCAAATCATGTGAATTTTAGAGGTATATTCTATTTCTCATATCGCTTGGTTTTAACGCCGTACATTCAAAATGAGGTTCTGTTTTAGCTCTGATAATTTCTCGCCTGATAAGAGTTGTTCTAAAAAATTTTAACCATTAGATAAATGTACACACAACCTAGCCGACTAGAAGTACTCACTGAGTGTAGTGTGAAACCCAACATTTTTTCAGTCTTTCGAAAGCCAAATATATCATGATAATCGGAAAGGTTTTCTCTATTTAAGGATTGAAAGCTAATTACAGCAAAACTTTTATCCAGTGGGAAATCTTTAAATGAGGGAACAAATCTTATTTTAACTGGTACGGCTCCAAAAATAAGCTGTTTGAGAAATTAAACAAATCATTGAAATTCACTTGATTTGAGCTGTCGATAAACTAGAAAACGTTTTGCAAAAGCAAAAAGTAAGTTTTTACCGAAGGCCTCCAGTAGCGCCACCATAATAGAACACTACGGAAATTCTTGACAACTGCATACGTTCTGTTTTTAGAAATCCGTATTTGGAAACGTACGCTCAGGATGTGGATCCGGGAGTTCGAATCATCATTGAAGAAATAACGCTTTTCCGCGCAAGATTCTAGCTCAAACTTCTCATAAATCTGTTTGTTTGTATTGATTAAACAATAAATTTTGCAGTCAGCTGATTGGTCAACGCCGATGTTAGTAAAAAACCGCAACACAATTTCAAAACCTGATTTAGAAGCTACGCGAGATTAATAGATGAATTCTATTGAGGCTATGTTTTAGTGCTATCGCCTACTGAAACATATGAATAGTCAGAAGATTATCAAGCTATTATTTATTGTGATGGTTGGTCAAACATTACGTACAGTAGAGTTTCCAATCAATTCAATATGTACTTGTGAGTAACTCGAAACACTGACTATCCGAACGGACATGTAACGATAATTGCATCAAATGACTGAAAGCTCATAAATGGCAGAACAGGGGTTTGAAACAAATTACAAACACGATCCTATGTCACTTCAAAAAAAACTTTTCTTCTATTTTTGCATGAATAATCAGTAATAGTTCATTTCTAATTCAGCACAAACCATGAGCTCTGTACACGAGTTCATCGATTACTGCAGGATGGACTACCCGTCGAGAAGAAAAACATTAGGTTTTTTTCATATTAACTAGGAAAAAATGCAGAAACGATTCTTTTTGTTGCACAGAAGCTTTTCATAAGATGTTATTCATCATATAAAAGCCAGAATAGGTCCTCTTTGGGTAAAAGTAAACTTTTTCTAGGCCTGTTCTTTCGCTGGATACGAACTTTTATGAGAGCGTTAGTATTCATTCAAAAGCTTGAATCTCTTGCTAGCGCTCTACCTAGTGGGTATTTGGAAAAGTCTTCTTAAGCGTTGTAGGTTTCGGAACAGAATTATGCTTCACAAACACCACGGGTTGTTTTGTTTCATCTCGCTTATATTCAGTTGAAAGGAACCCCTTCGTTAGACCACTAATACATTACAATAACACCAGCCTAAATGAACTCAAAAATTTGTTTGTTTCGGTAGAAGTTCTTCTGATGACGCTGTAGGGGAATGAAAATATTTGTATTTTACACCTCGCCGGAGAAAGCCCTCTCTCTTTGAACTATTAGTAATTACTCGATAGCGTGAGTTCCAATGATTTCAACGCTGTGCATAATTTTTGGAAAAAGCGCTCCACTGCAGTGTAACAAGGAATATGAGATCGAGATTACCATAACTAGCGTGGTTGTCCATCGAGCTGGAGGGCGGGCGATCAATGGCCTGACGAGTTAGATATGTGAGGACGTAACTTGCTTTTCAAGCAGGAAATTTTTTCTCCGCTTTGTAAGAAACTTCAGAAGGACCATGATACTACGAGACTTTCTCCACGCTTCCTTATGCTTTTCGTGCTTCCAGAGAAGTATACACGTGATAAAAACGAAGACGCGTGGATGGTTCGAAATCTAGATTCTTTCTGTATGCAACAGCGCTATAAAAAGACTCTTTAAAACCGAACAAGTTGAGTGCTAAGCACAAATTTAAGCTTTCGAGTGGTGGTGTCTTGAAGTACTCAACACTCTTACACCAAAGAATTTGGCTTTCAGCAAGTTTCGGCTTCTGCACATTTGGCCCGCACAACGACTGCCATCTTTCAGAAGTTGTATCCAGGCTTAATGGGTAGGAACATATGGCCGCAAAACTTGTCGGATCTCAACCCAGTAGACTGCTTTGTGTGGTCTATACTAAAGAAAACTGCCTCAGCTACTCGCTGCATTAGGTAGATACGCTTAAAACGGATTTCACATGGGCTATAGCAATTAATGCAGCATTCACTGCTATTTTCTTATTATCTTTCTCATGTGAGTGACAAGATAACGTGCTCGATTGTTAAGGTAATCTTAAGTGAAGAGAGGCAGTGCTTACGGTGCGAGGGATGGATACGCAACGAAGTACGTAGGGAATGGGCCGACGACGGCGGACTAAATATGTTACGAAGTTGTTGCTAATCGAACTACCACAGTTCATTGATGTATCGATTATTACGTGTTGCTTGCTGATCCTTGAATTGTATTGATTGACGAATGGATGTGTTATGTGTATTCATTATTTATTTCAGGTTGTTTCTATTCTTTCTGTATTTATTGATAAATCGCCTGGCAGGCTAATTGACTATCTACATCACAGCAATATATCTCCATAGACACGAGCATCTAGCACTTGGATCACTACATGGGCTTGGCACAAATTTGCGATGGAAACGTGTGGGAGTACTGTTGGAAAGTTTTGCAGGCGGCTTCATGAATATGTAGTTCTTCCTCATGAATGAATTCATTCGATAATGATATAGCTTGTTTTTAACTGTCAGGTCTAGTGATATGCAGGGGCTTGTATCGCCCTATTAGGACTTATCAGTACAACTCTTCCTTGGTTCAGTAGATGCCCTGAGGTTGAATAATCTTTTATGAAGTAATCGACGTCGAGTAATAAATCATCCCAAGTCAGATGATGTAGATACCTGATTTTGTGGCGACCGGCAGTCGAGCACCAGCTGTTGTAATAAATCGTACCACTTCTATCGGCTGTTTATTTATAGACCCGCTCAAAATGATATTATGTGATAAGGATATAACATGTTTTGAGCTGTTAGGTTTAATGGGTATACAGGCTCCTGTTTCGTCCGTGTCGTCGTGAAGAGCGCAATTCCAAACACCAATTTTAACGGTGAATCGTTTTGCTGTGCTATCGCCGCCTAGGAGAACAAGTGCTTGGTATTGCAGGTTAAGATGAGGTAGACTGTAGGAATAGTTATTAAGCTTTCTCGTAATCGTATAGCCCATTTCCGTACAAACTCAGAGAATATTTTGTCACGATGTGTTGCTATACTGTAGAACTATTAATAATTCGGCGTTCATTGTGTTTTCTTTAAATTAACTGAATCCACTCAAGCCTTGGGAGTGATTGCAAAAGAATATTTTTGGAACGACTTCACTGAACAAAGCCTTCACGGTGTGCATAAAATACCCTCAGAAACAGCAGCACTCCGCTTAATCGCTGGCTCTACTGCTCAACGTGTTGATTATTTTCTGCGCATTTGGCCTGTCATCTTCACGTTAATATGTTTTGCACTATGTTGGCTCATATCACCTTATCGTTTCAGTCTCTACTATGAACACATTTCGCACCCTGAGACATTCATGTTGCAAACGTACGCTCTCATAAGCTGATGTGCCCAGATGATGTGTAACGCATAAAGAAGCAGTTCCTAAAATTTTCAAGATTTGTGTTCGATTGTAGAGACGAATCAAAATCAAAAGTTCTGTTCCGAGTATTGATGACTTTTGAGCAGCAAGCATGCTTTCTTTGACTTCATATGCTTAGCCATCTGCCTAGGCATTCTCCATCGAATGTTGAGTTCTCATCATGCTTTCATTTTTACCATATACACTGCCATCACAAACTGCAAGGATCTCATCAATTTTTCCATTGGACTCGTCTCCTCGCAATCATCTTCTGCAAAAGCTCATAAACGTCCCACTCGATGCTCGGCAACGTGCTTGAGAAATTATTCAGTGAAGGATGTCATGTTGAGACTATCCTTACAATTTGGAAAGAGCCAACTTATGAATTTTTCAAAGCGCGTGTTTATTGATGGCCAGAGAGTGTTTGAGGGGTGATCGAGCCAGTGTCTTATGATCATGCATCGTGGTATGACGCATCACGACCACTGAGGTAACGGTTCCTGACTTGTTCTTGTCATCAACAAACAATTAAATCAACGCTCTTCGGACATACTCTACCCGCCGTGACCACTGTTGCTTAGTAGTCTGAGATGTTTGGTGGGTTTAATGAGATTACGCATTATTTAGGCAGATCAGAAGATGCCGTATTTCACTCTGTCTCCTTTAGATGGTTACACACCATGATGTTCATTAGCTCTTTTGTTATGGTTTTATTGTCGGCAGTGATAGCCACAGCAGGCAGTGTTACTGCCAGTGTTATCCTTGAAGATGAAAGCGACGAGCTGTGTGGGAAAGAAGGTGACAAGTGAAAAAAAAGAGCTTTCAGCGTTATACATTAGAAATTTATAACAACAAAACTGGCGTTCCAAAAGGGCTCCAGCTTTTGGTGAGATTTCAGCTTTTTGAGCTCGATCGTATTTCTCAACTTAAAAAGCATCTTTTTGAAGTAGTTAAAGTATCTTAATCATCGTGAAACAATATCAGAAGCAATGAAAGCTTCAGCGGAAACTGGTTTCTCTACAAGGCCTAAAGCTTCCTTCTGTCAAAATCAACGCTGTTTTCCATAATCTACAATGAACGATATTTTTCTTTTTTTGCACTCGTTTAAAACTTACCTTTTTGATGCGCAGGCTTCTTTACAGTAAGATTTTGAGGATGACAGAGGCACAACGTGTAACAAAGTATCGCCGATTTTTTCGCTGCAGTGACTGCGTATAAAATTTGAAGGATTTGAAACTACTACTTAGCTTTTCTTGACAAGTTCAATTTCAGTATTTGAGATTGAAGAAAATTCTTGCGGATCTCATTAACACTTATAAATATAAATATACATAATATATATGTATATATATGTATATATTGTATATATGTATATATATGTATATATATGTATATATGTATATATATGTATATATATGTATATAAATAAGGAGAAAAAGAAAGAAAGAGAAAAAGAAGGAAAATTAGAAAGATAGGGAAAAGGTGTTAAAATCATCTCTCTATGTTTAAATGACTCTTGTAGTTCTGACGTAATCTGGTAATCAAGGAATTTTCGACAACAAGAAAATCACCGAAGACGATTATATCTGTGCGAGAGGGATTGATACAATTCGGTGGATGTTGAGGGAGTAATTTGGATGCAATGTTTTCTGAAAAGTTGTTTGCATAAAGTCACTCGCTTAGATCGTATTTTGCGAAGGAATAGCATCCAAATTGAACATTAAAGTACAACTGCAACCGTCATGTCGGAAAATCAGTATGCTCCATCGGATTTTGAGAATAAATCAATGCTATCTCATTGCTCATAAAGCTGAGCTTGCTTCAGTTTACTTTAACGACTGATAAATAACTGATGGGAATAGACGCAATCAGTGACCAATGGGTTCAAATTAAGATTAGAGCATTTAGAACTACAGTTGTGATCTAGAGGAGAAAGACGATCAGGCAGTCAATGGATACTCAACAAAGTCTCCACCACCCACCTCCCACTAACACATAAGCTTCAGTCATTAGTATGGATTTACATCAATATTGCGGCTGTTCTGAGATGAAACAAAGTCAGTTGATGTTCCCAGTTTTTTGATTCTCAGTGACGAACTCGATGAAGCCGCGAGTATCAGTCGCAATGTTCTATTAAAGTGACTATTATTTTCCTGGTTTTTTAGAGATAAGACTGAAGCGGTAAACACCGCCAAGAATGTATTTGAGCAGAAAACAGTCCTGCGTTGAAATAGATGATGCGACCGGATATCATAACCGTGGGCTGCTCGATCGCCAAATGTCCAGTATCTAATGACTTGATCAACGTCACCATGGAATGTGATTACGAGAAAGAGAAAGATACGTCCAGGTGAACTATTTTGACTACAAATTTGACATTGATCACTTAACATTCAGTAATTAAACTGCCATTCTGTTTGCAAAGAAAAATTGATATGTACTCTCTAAGAAAAATTTGCAAAATAGAGTGATGTGCATCACCGTTTATCGCTATAGCTTCCGCAATAATATTCGTCTAGCGCGCAACGCAGTCGGCGAGGGGATGGGGAGCACTCCAGTAACCAATGCCATAGTTTTCTTATAGATCCTAGATTCCTATCCTCACTAAAAGAATTTCTTCGTAGATGGTAGAAATGATAGGAAAGACTCTAGTGAGATTATCGGTAGTAGAAACAACGCCAACGCTTCCTGTTAGACCCTGTTCTTCGCAATGGTAACCAAATTACTTCTGAAAAGTCATTCTTTGAGATGCAGTTGGATATTTTTTTGCCAATGTATTCACACTTATCATATTTATCTCTCTTTGTTGCGCCAACGTTAACGCACTTATGTACATTGTCACAGGTGAACTTCATTACAATATTTTGTACACTAATAATCAGATAATGCTACATGGATCGTTCTGTTTCAATATCTTCTCACTTCATACAGACCGAAAGTCTTAACTGTAATCTGATAATATGATAGCATGTCTCGAGTCTTTTATGACGTTTGGTAGGACACTTATAAACTACTAGACAAGCTTGTTTTGCTTTCCTAAACCCACCGGTAGTGCGGTGGCTTTCGATTCAGTCGATCCCTTGCAGGGCAACATACGCCTGCGTATAAAGTAATCGACGCCGATTAACAAAATGTCCCAAGTCAGGTGATAAAAGTCCTCTACATTGTACTGACAAACAATAGACCTCATGGATAGTCAGTGCAGTGTGCGGGGATTTTATCACCTGACTTGTCACCATTTGTTATTCGGCGTCGATTCCGTTGTATCTGGGGGTATATGGCCCTGTAAGGGATCAGCTGAACTGAAAGGCACAGTATTAGTGGAGAGCTTGGAAAGGCGAAACAATCCTGTTTAGTAAGTGCTTATAAAGATAAGTGCTCATCAGACCTTATGAAAGACTCACAACATGTTTATCATGTCAGCAGATTATTACTGTTTGAGCGAGATTCATAAAAGCAGACAAATGAACAGTCTCAATAGTGATTGAGAACTGCTAGAGAATGACCGTCTTAGCAAAAAATGGTGCTATTTGGAACTTACGATGCCGCCCCATCAATGTTCTTGAAATTTTTGATTATTTGTGTACTACACGTGTTGGGACCTTCACACATTCCTGACAAAGGACTCGTTCAATTTATAAGTAGTCACATCTGGTTTAACAGCAGATTGAGACCTTGTGGTCCAATCAAATGCTTTCACTGGGTATACTTCTCCACTAACACCGAGAAGTTTTATACGTAAACTGTCAAATCGACAGGCATTCTTTCAGTTCAATCGGATAATAGCGGTGGTAAAATATATCCAATGATGTTGACTGATGTGTAAAACTTTCTCTTCACGGGAGAATCGAACCCATATTCAACCCTTTCCGGGACGAGTGTTAGCCATGCGCACTACCGTGGCATGTTGTACTACCAATCGTTCGACGCTACATCGCATCAGTGCGTCGATTCCTATCTGACATTAGAGTTTTGCACCCTACATCTTGGGTTTAACCTTCAAATCTTTGGAGACGTAAAACTACTAACCTTAACACTTAGGAGTACTATGCTCCACTATATTCGAATAAATGTTTTATGTGAAAGGTTTTGTTGTGCCTGCAGATAGGGATTACGGGATTCTACTCGATTCTGTCCCGGAAAGCATTGGTAAGCCTTTGCGTGACTTCGCTGACTAATGTAAAGTTAATAATCTCAGTAGTGAAAAGTGGTCATCAAGAAAGACATCGTCACTCAAAATCTACCTTAAGCTGTGTTGGCAACAGAATGTGATCAAGGCGACAGAATGCTCAGGTGCAAGACACTCCACGAATTGCTTAGCGATGTTAAAAGGTAATTATCAAACGATAAGTACCTATGAAGATAAAAACAATTGTGAATGGAAAGAGAAGGTCCCACTCTCACAGGGCCATATTATCAAATGCGGACCTTATCAAGACCTCATGCGCCTCATCCTAATACTCCTTCCTTCAAAAGTTCTTTCTAGAAATTGTATACTATAGAAAGAAGTGTTTTTCAAATTGCAGTTTCATAGCATCATTGAAGACAATGTGCGATGAAAGCTGGAATAGCGCTGTCATCTCAAATCGTAGTCAATGTATAGAAAGCTAAGGATTTTTGAAACAAATAGCCGTCCTTTCTGCCCGACGTATTGCCATAGGAAACCCTCAAATAGAAGTCTATCCTTTTATTACGACAAAGTGACCCTGAAATCAACATTTCACTGTATAATTACCAAAAAGGGGTGTAGAAATTAGGTAGCGAACTATACTGTCCAAAGACAAAGCGTAATCCTCTTTTGAGTCATCACAGAGCAATAAGAAAGTCGTTCCAGATACGAAGCTTCGTGACAAAATCTTGAGTTTTCAAGCTAGCAATTGTTTATTAATAATTCAGTAAAAAAGCTCTGCTCCATAGAAAAGGCCAAAAACGCGAGCACATTTTACAGAATGCAACTGCTTTTCACACAATTCGTGGATAAATGTCGGATTTACTCAAACGAATGGACTTTTCTTATCAAAAATACGCTTAAAAAGTCTTTTCAATAGTACTTGATAATTTGGTAATAAGAAAGTTTGTTTAGGGTCAAAAATGCACTATTTACACTATCTAAGCACATATGAATGCGCTGTGAGCAGCGAGCTAGTTAGTCTCAAAGCAAAAGTTTATTTTCTTCCGTTAATGGAATGTACTATTTAGATCTCCTTGCACTAGCGAAATTCGATTTTAGAATTGAGGTTCCTTGAGCTATCGTATGACTAGAAGTCACAGAAATTAGAAAATATTATACAATAGCTGTAGACATTTTCTTATAAAAAGATATGGTTCTATGGTAAAAGTAGAGGGAAAACTTGGAACACTGGCGTTCTCCTTACTAGGAACCCCTTATTAAGGTTATATTCATGGTGTTTTGTTATTTATTCAACATAATGTCCCTAAAAATCGGATTTCGCTACTCGGGGGATGGGGGCGGCAGAAGGTGTGATGATCAAATATGATATATGCTATATGCGAATCCAAAGGATCACATCAACAATTATGTAATGTATTGGAATCATCGTGACACTTTGGATCATTTTTCATAAAGCACTTTTTCATAATTGAATTACTCTACCAAAAGTTATTTGATTGCATCAATCCTCTCACAACGAAGACAGTCCTTGACAATGCTATTGCTGCCGTTATTTTAATGCTTACAGGAGTTTATTGGAACAAACAAGTCATCAGACCTACAGAGAAGACTTTAACATCTTCTCCTCTTCTTTTTTCCTTTTCTTTTTCCTTCTCCTTATCTTTTTCTCATTTCCTTTCTAAATAGGAAATCCACAAAATTTTTTAGCCCGAAATTTTTTTAAAGTTAACTTTGTCAAAGCAATATCAATAGAATGTGATCAATAAGAATTTTTCTTACTTACCGCTTCTAGCGGTGGCATGGTTAGAATTATCCCAATAATGATGAAAGATGGGTAAAACCTTGACGTCAGACAGGAATTGAAAACGCCGCGTTGCACCCGAGAGCGCCTTCTTGTTATTTGCATTACCGGCGCATGTTTTGCCACCGCTCTTTTTACGCTGTAACACATCAATCTCTCAGCAACCAACCATCAGTGGTTTGGCTTGGCAGACCAAATCGTCAATGATCCCACTTATGGTGACAGATATTGGAAAAATGTGAAAGAGTGTGGCTAAATAAGCGTTGATAATGTAATTGGTTGGCATGCGACCTCGGAAAGAGTGAACTCTAGCAGTAGTTTGATTTTTTTTCAATCTCATACATAATCAGTGTAGCCACAACAATCAGCGGCGCACTATGAAACACCGTTGCCTTCCTATGGACGAATATCAAATTTTCAATTGCCTTTGTTTTACATACGTAAGTCTCAATGACTGAAAAAAGAAAGAATATTTTGCAATGTAGGTTTCGAAAAAACTTCAATTTCGATAGAACGAAAAGATATGATCTTGGTCAACAAAGCCAGTTGAAATGATACAATTTAAAATGAAAAAAAAATAAAATAAAGTAAAATAAAACGATAAATAAAATAATAAACTAAAATGTTAGAATATAATCTAGTGTGATTGAGATTTACTAATTCAAAGACTAATTTTTAGGTTAGGAAATACGATATGTTGTTAGGTAACAGAAATCTTACCAATAGTGAGAGGTTTCTTGGAGCGCGAAGTCTGCCGTTATGGAATTCTAGTGTATAACGTTGAAAATACTCTTCTTTCCACTCTTCACCTTCTTTTCCACATAGCTTGTCACTTTCATCACCAGAAGTAGAACTGAGATAATCACTGTCTGTCGTGCTTATTAAACCTTCTGTTCCATCTAGCATGCCATTTTCATCAGTTGTGGTACATCTAGGAGTGACACTGCTTACCACCACCGACAACAAAACCACAAGAAGAGGGCTCGTGAACATCATGCTGAGTCCCTACCTAAAAGAGGTTTTACTGAATTACAACATTTCTGAGTTAGCTAAAAAATGTGTGATCCCATGAAGTATCTCAGACTACTAGGCGTAATGGCTGCGAGGGGTGAACTGTGTTTCGAAAAAGTGTTCGCTGATGAGGAGAGCAAGGTATTGACGGGTAACGCACTAGTTAGTAATGCGGAGTATTAAGAAGCCCTTAGAGTCAATCAGCAAACACTTCCAGAAACGCTCTAAATCGGCTATCTCCAAATGCTTTCAATGGCATTTTTGATAAAAGAGAAATTCTCAAGCAGTAGTCGGAGCACTGAGTGAAGATGTTAGTAGGCTTTTGTAGAGGATGAATGTGAAGAAACAAATCGGATTCAAGATGTTCTGAGATTCAAGAAGCAGAATTTTATGACAGGTTGCGTAAAATTTGAAGTAAAACGTAGTAAGAACTATGGAAATGTGAACTGATGAATAATATCCAGAAAAATGGCTAAGCATTTGAAAGTGTTGAGATCAAATAGAACAATATGATAGCCATTCCATAGCGCTCATCACTCAGGGAAAAATTATTCAGTCTTGATTCATCTACGACTGATCATATAGAACATCTAACAATCTATAGCTGCTTCATTATAGGTTACAGAATTTTCTAGATGCTAGAGCTTAGGAAGATTGAGGGTCGAACAGCACGAAGACCCCAGCTTGCGAAACTGTCAATAGCACAAAAATGAAACACTAAAGTGATATAGACCAACTTAGTACAAATCTAGTAACATCAGAGTATAGGCCAAATGTGCGAAAAATGTCTAACACATTGGACAGTGAAGCCAGCGATTATGTAGAATGCTGTTCCTGATGGCTTTTTATACACAACATGGCGGTTTTTCATAATGAATTTGCTTCGGAAACATTTACTTTATGGTGATCGCTCGCCATGGTTGAATGGATTTAGTTAATTCATTGAAAGCTCAATGAAAGGTGAGTTAGTGTGGCACTGCAGAAAAGCTATACGTTTTGGTATAGTAAAATCTCAATTTGAACGAAAATTGAACTTCATAAATGAGAGAATACGTAGCAAATATTTACCATTGTTCACCTCACTTTCGCTTGTCATCAGCAAAAGTTCGTCACTGTGAGTGCGAAGTCATTTGCGAAATAAGGGATACTCCTAGTATCGACCTTTCGACTGTGCGTTTAATAACGCCAAGTGATCTTGCATTCCTTTCACGTAGCAAGCAGATTTCTGCTGCATATGTTAAGATAGGTATAACCGTCGCGTCAAAAAGGTGGGGACGAGTTTGGACATCCTTTGTTTTCTTTACTAGTTCTCAATGGGCTTCCCAAACCGCTCGTTTTGTCCAGCTCAACTCTGGAGCTAGGTCGTTCATCATGTTGATTTCACGACCTAGATAGGCGTGACTGGAGCATTCCGAGAGAAGGGATTCGAAGTTCCGACCTACGTCAACGATCGAAGATCAGAGTGGCCATTTTACACATATATATATTTACGCCAAGATGCGGAGCACGGTTCAAACCGAAATCTGTTCATTCCGTTATCAACGCATCAAGACGTTATCCACGTCATCCACGTTAATAAACTAGATTGAGCTACCTCAACGATCAAAAACGCAACTCTGAACGCTAATTACACCGGTGAATCACTTCGTTGTTTAATCGCAACTCACAGTGACGAACCTTTGCTGATGACAAGCGAAAGTGAGGTGAACAATGGTAAATATTTGCTACGTATTCTCTCATTTATGAAGTTCAATTTTCGTTCAAATTGAGATTTTACTATACCAAAACGTATAGCTTTTCTGCAGTGCCACACTAACTCACCTTTCATTGAGCTTTCAATGAATTAACTAAATCCATTCAACCATGGCGAGCGATCACCATAAAGTAAATGTTTCCGAAGCAAATTCATTATGAAAAACCGCCATGTTGTGTATAAAAAGCCCTCAGGAACAGCATTCTACATAATCGCTGGCTTCACTGTCCAATGTGTTAGACATTTTTTGCACATTTGGCCTATACTCTGATGTTACTAGATTTGTACTAAGTTGGTCTATATCACTTTAGTGTTTCATTTCTGTGCTATTGACAGTTTCGCAAGCTGGGGTCTTCGTGCTGTTCGACCCTCAATCTTCCTAAGCTCTAGCATCTAGAAAATTCTGTAACCTATAATGAAGCAGCTATAGATTGTTAGATGTTCTATATGATCAGTCGTAGATGAATCAAGATTGAATAATTTTTCCCTGAGTGATGAGCGCTATGGAATGGCTATCATATTGTTCTATTTGATCTCAACACTTTCAAATGCTTAGCCATTTTTCTGGATATTATTCATCAGTTCACATTTCCATAGTTCTTACTACGTTTTACTTCAAATTTTACGCAACCTGTCATAAAATTCTGCTTCTTGAATCTCAGAACATCTTGAATCCGATTTATTTCTTCACATTCATCCTCTACAAAAGCCTACTAACATCTTCACTCAGTGCTCCGACTACTGCTTGAGAATTTCTCTTTTATCAAAAATGCCATTGAAAGCATTTGGAGATAGCCGATTTAGAGCGTTTCTGGAAGTGTTTGCTGATTGACTCTAAGGGCTTCTTAATACTCCGCATTACTAACTAGTGCGTTACCCGTCAATACCTTGCTCTCCTCATCAGCGAACACTTTTTCGAAACACAGTTCACCCCTCGCAGCCATTACGCCTAGTAGTCTGAGATACTTCATGGGATCACACATTTTTTAGCTAACTCAGAAATGTTGTAATTCAGTAAAACCTCTTTTAGGTAGGGACTCAGCATGATGTTCACGAGCCCTCTTCTTGTGGTTTTGTTGTCGGTGGTGGTAAGCAGTGTCACTCCTAGATGTACCACAACTGATGAAAATGGCATGCTAGATGGAACAGAAGGTTTAATAAGCACGACAGACAGTGATTATCTCAGTTCTACTTCTGGTGATGAAAGTGACAAGCTATGTGGAAAAGAAGGTGAAGAGTGGAAAGAAGAGTATTTTCAACGTTATACACTAGAATTCCATAACGGCAGACTTCGCGCTCCAAGAAACCTCTCACTATTGGTAAGATTTCTGTTACCTAACAACATATCGTATTTCCCTATTAAAAAATTATTCTTTGAATTAGTAAATCTCAATCACACTAGATTATATTCTGACATTTTAGTTTATTATTTTATTTATCGTTTTATTTTACTTTATTTTATTTTTTTTTTCATTTTAAATTTTATCGTTTTGACTGGCTTTGTTGACCATACTCATATCTTTTTGTTCTATCGAAATTGAAGTTTTTTCGGAACCTACATTGCATAATATTCTTTCTTTTTTCAGTCATTGAGACTTACGTATGTAAAACAAAGGCAATTGAAGAACTTAATATTCGTCCATAGGAATGCAACGGTGTTTCATAGTGTGCCGCTGATTGTTGTGGCTACACTGATTATGTATGAGATTGAAAAAAAATCAAACTACTGCTAGAGCTCACTCTTTCCGAGGTCGCATGCCAACCAATTACATTATCAACGCTTGTTTAGCCACACTCTTTCACATTTTTCCAATATCTGTCACCATAAGTGGGATCATTGACGATTTGGTCTGCCAAGCCAAACCACTGATGGTTGGTTGCTGAGAGATTGATGTGTTACAGCGTAAAAAGAGTGGTGGCAAAACATCCGCCGTTAGTGCAAATAGCAAGAACGCGCACCCGGGTGCATCGCGGCGTTTTCAATTCCTGTCTGACGTTAAGGTTTTACCCATCACTCATCATTATTGGGATTATTCTAACATCATTCCACCGCTAGAAGCGGCAAGTAAGAGAAATTCTTATCGATCACATTCTACTCATATTGTTTTGACAAAGTCAACTTTGAGAAAATTTCAGGCTGAAAAAATTTTTGTGCTGATTTTCTATTCAAAAAGAAACGAGAAAAAGGTAGAAAGAAGGAGAAAGAAAAGGAAAAAAGAAGAGGAAAAGTTGTTAAAGTCTTCTCTTCAGCTCCGATGACTTGTTTGTTCCACAGACTCCGGTAAGCAATGAAATAATGGCAATAATAGCATTGTCAAGGACTGTATTCGTAGTGAGAAGATTGATGCAATTAAATAACTGCTGTTAGAGTAATTCAAGCGCAGTGTCTTCTGAAAACTTTCTTTGCATAACAATCATCAGTGTAGATCGTCACTTTTGGAATATAGCAGTTAATTCTAATTATGCAAATGAACTCAGTGGTCGTATCATTGAATGGAATGCGCTCAACCAGGATTTATTACATGAACGAGTGCAACCACATTGCTCACGGAGTTCAGCTTACTTCATTTTACTTCCACAACGAAATAAACAGTTGATTGTGTTGAAGATAATACAGAAAGAATGGTACAGTGTAATGTTAAGGCATTTAGGAATACAGTTGTGATCTAGAGAAGTTGGCAGATCAGGCAGTTGATGGATGCTCAACAAAGCCTCCAGAAAACGTCTCCGATTACTACATCCTCTTCAAACATTAGTATGCAATTGTCTCACCTATCGTTGCCGTTTCAAATTGAAATGAGTCAGTTAGTAATCGGTAACTTTTACAATTTCAGTGATGAACTCGATGTACCCGCAAATATCAGTCGCAATGTTCTACTGGTGCGCATATTATTCTCGTGGTCGTATAGAGAATACATAAGAACGGTAAGCTTTGCTTTGAATGGATTTGAGCGAAAAGTAAACTATACTTGAATAGATGATAAAACGGGATGCCATATCCGTTGGTTGCTCAGTCGCCAAATGCCCAATATCTGACAATTTGATCAACGTCACCATGTCATGCTATTACGGCAAGAACATGACCAGGTATAACCATTCTCGTCAGCTAATTTCGCAACAATCATATACTGTTGAGTGGTTGAAACTACATTTTGTCGGCAACAAACATTCACAATATGCTTAAGAAATCAGTGATTTGTATTTCTTAACTCATAGTAACAATGTAACAACGGGAAAAATTATTACATTAACCCAAAAAAGAGAATGTTTTTAGCCTAAACGAGGTTGGTACGCCAGGGCCATACACCGGTGTTTCGGAGGTTCGTCCTCCTCGTCAGTGATCCCCGCCCCACATTAAGCCCTGCATTGTAGCAAGGATGGAGATTTTTTTGGACAATTTCGAATGTTCATTACAAGGTTTTAAAGATAGTCGATTTTATGGATTGTTTTGGTCTACCAGCCGAACTCCATCGACTGAAAGTGGTGATGGACCAGTGTCATTGTACACTATGCCATCACCACATACCACATACGCCTCCCTCCTTGCTACAATGCAGGGCTTAATGTGAGGCGGGGGTCACTGACGAGGAGGACGAACCTCCAAAACACCGGTGTATGGCCCTGGCGTACCAACCTCGTTTAGGCTAAAAACATTCTCTTTTTTTGGTTTATTTTGAATGTTCATACGATGTTCTAAAAACAGTCGATTTTATGGATTATTACATTAACATTGCGTGACATTTAGTAGACCAGCTCTTGTAGTGTTTTTTAAAAGCTACCCACACTCTGTGAATACAAACGCTACTTCAATTTTCTTATAGACCTCATACCGAAGAGGTTATATACACAGAAGATTTCAGGATAAATAGGTCGCCCAAACGATAGTGAGATTGAGCGCCGAACAAATCAAACATGAGCAGATCTTTTACTGAACATTTGTCGGTTGCACCAATGCCACCATCGCATTTTAACGCTTACGATTTGCACCATGCGGTATGAGGAGGCGAAACTTTCAAAAAAAAAAACCTACTGATACAGTCAAGCAAGTGAAGGTGTCTCAGTAATCAGAACCGAAATTTAACAACGATCAAATCAACGTGGCAATCACGACAGCCTTCAACCCTGCATTTATGTCTGAGCTCAAAATCGAATTGGCAACATACAGAGTCTTGCACTTACTTAGTATGACATGTAATCCAATGTCCTGTGAAGATCTTGCGTCGCTTACGATTCAAAGTTTGAGCGCAGATTTATCATCGGCTGTGCAGATCTTTTCGCGGGTACATCATTCTGGTCCATATAATTAATGCTCATCATGTTGTTCGAAGACATTTTAGCTTAACTCACAGACAAAAAATTTTAAACCATCTACGCAACACGTCTCTAATCACGATGTTTCGAGGAAAGCGATATCTGGCAAAACACCGACCTTTGTGATCAAAAATACGATAACAAGGACAATTAAATTAATTCCGAGAAAATCTTTTAAACTTTATGATATCATTAATCGTTGTACTATTTCGACCATTTCTTTTAGTGAAACATCGAGGACTTGCGAAGAAACAGACAAGGCGGTAAAAAATGCAATTTTGGATGAACATAAAAAGATGGTACACAGGAGCCTGGTATCTTTTCTGAATACCTAATTTTCCTTTGATATTCTTTTTTTTCTGTGGGGATTAAGTTTGCGTTATTGGTAACATGCTTGACCTCTACAAGGAAGATTCTATTTCTTTTTCATGCTGACCTTATTGAGCTTCATTTGTGATTCTTATCATGTTGGTCTAGCAGAATCACGAAAAAAAATACATAATTTTTGAGAAATTTAGCGCTGGAGCTGTGATTTAGAAGAGAAGGCAAAACAAGCCGCTACCAATTGCCCATTGAAGCTTCCTGATGGCTTTGAGAAGCGTGGAAATATTGCAAGGTTTCGAACTGCATTGCCTTCACTGTCAAAAGGAATTTATCTAAATATTTTACACCCACATTTTACAATTTCAGTGGCTTGCTCACCAAAAATGTTAAGAGCCCTAGCAGTCTCTTCTGACCAAATTCTTAACGAAAAAATGGTCGAATGGAAGTCAGCATAACGTGGTAAAACTTTCAAATTTCCGGCAAAGTTCTCTGAAATAAAGTTTTTGTGTGATTAGGAGGCACTAAAAGATGCGTCGCATCTGGGTTGCTCTTTGGTTATATGTCAAGATGCAAATAAGTACACATTGGTGTGTCTTTACGGAAACAAGTAAGTTATATTTTCTCTTCCCAACTACGCAATGAATATTTAGCCAGTAAGGATATGTAAGTAAGGTCTGTTTTGAGCCTTAGGTTTATTGCTGAATAGGTGCCTAATTCGTCCTATTGGGACTCATCAGTAGCACCCTTCCTCGGTTCCATCAATCCCTTGAGACTAGATAATCCTTTAAAGGGATCGACGCCGAGTAAAAATAATCACCCCAAGTCGGATGATGGTATTCCTGACGTTGTGATGACCGGCAGTTGAGCTTGAGGCTTTGATGAGGCATAGCAGAGGTATATAGCTAGTATTTTGGAGGCTCGCTGGTTTTGTCTTTTCGCTGTTGACGTTACTTTTATCTTTTAGAGAAGACACTTTGTCTTTTTTTTCTATTGACCGATATTAAACTTCCAATCATATCACTTCCGTTAACTTGTATCAGCTGTGCTCGTTCACCACCTTCTTCAGTGCGAGTCGAACATTGCTGTTAGTCAAGCTGTCATTGTTGCCAAGTGGACAGTGTTCAACAATGTAACAATGAACAACAGCTTTCGACGGACCAGAACTGTAGTGAGGCTCGAAGATAGCCTGGCGGACCATCTCCGGGCATGGAGGGTGAGGTAAAGAAGGGCGTGCGAACCACCTTAGCAACCTTCACTAGGCCACTCTCAACATCAGTAGACATCTCAAAGTTAGTATGAGGAATAAAGTGAATGGCCGTTCAATGAATAAATGAATAATGAATAATGAATGGTTATTCAATGAATGAGTGATCATTCATTCTATTCTTCGTACTAACTTCGAGATGTCCACTGATGTTGAGAGTGGCCCAGTGAAGGTTGCTAAGGTGGCTCGCCCGCCCCTCTTTACCTCACCCTCCATACCCTGATGGTCCGCCAGGCTATCTTCGAGCCTCATTACAGTTCTGGTCCGTCGAATGCTGTTATCCATTGTTACACTGTTGAACGCCGTCCACTTGGCAACAACGACAGCTTGATTAACAGAAGTGTCTAACGAAAGCGTGTACTACAGCAATGGAAGCTTCAAGCTCGGTGAAAAGAAAGAAACAAATTGTATTTTATAAAAGGTAAAAATAACGTTAAAAGCGAAAAGACAAAACCAATGAGTCCTAAAAATAAAGGCTTACGTCGGTGATGAAATCAAATATTGAGAAAAAGGCCACGACACCGGCTTTAGTTCAACCGACAGCAAAGTAAGCAAAGGCAATTAGTACTCCGTATTTAGCTAGTAAATTTAGGAGGGAATGAGATACATCTAAGAGTATTAAGCTGTATGCTGAATATCCGACCCCAGGCGGAATTTGGACTCTTGTTCTATTTTTACCGGGGCACATGCTTCCACTACACCGTCAGTGCCACCGCTTTGTTCCCAGTCTTTCTTCAGTATATCCTATGTGACTGTCAGCAACAACATCAAACGGGTATGGTCGGGTCAGCACATTTCCACATCGAACCCCAAACAAACTGACGTCTGTAGCAGAGGTAAAACCCATTATTTCCTTATTTTTACTGCTTTATTGCTGTGCTACGATACCACAAATACACAATGTGGTGGTCTCTGTGGTGTAGTGGTAGCACACGATCCCCGTATGGGTGCAACACACGTTCAATTCTCGTTTCTGGTTGAATGCTTTACATACCACTCAGTCTTATGGACTTATATTCATAACATCACAGTCCTACTAAAAAGCAGTAAAAATGAACAACTAAATTGACTTAGAGACTTTTCATCATTGCAGCAACAATTTTGGTAGCGGCAGAGCTGTGAGTCGTGCGCATCCTCTTTATTTGTTAAAAAGATACAAAATACATTTCGTCTTTTTATATAGTTAATTAGTAGCTGTAAACCAGTAAAACCTCGACATTCACATTAACTACGCATTGATATCTGTAAGATGATTTCTTGTTGCACGCATGTGCCCGACAAGCAGAACGAATGTTGGCAAAGTTCGACAACATTTTGGAAATTGTTCTCCGATCAAGACTTACACAAACGTTGTTTATAAGGAGTGAATTGATTTTGAACGCCTCAATCACATACAACGCAATGAGCAGAGCCAAATGCTCTACTTGCGTCGAAATCTCAATACGTACTCGAGATAGTGGAATTTTGCAAACATTATTATCAGCTTCAACCCATCAGAGAAATATTTATCAACAACACCAACGATAAAGCTTCCACTGAGGAAAACGAGGCAGAAAAAAACGGCGAAAGAATCTACTGCTGTTCATCTGAGCCCAGCCAGTAGTAATTAGAAAAGGTTTTTTTCAGCATTTTATCGAGGTCCATCGAAAGTTGCAAGGCATTGTTTTCGCTTTCTTTCGTTGAGATAAAGTAAGAAAAATGAAGAGGCTTAACCGTTTTAGATTGTGTAATATTGTCAGCAAACTCCGGCTTCACTTCATGTTTCCAGAATGACATTGAAACAAGGAAAAACGTTCTTGTTTTCAGGTAACGAACAAAGCAAAAATCACGGCAAAATGTGGAGATATCGACTAGGAAAGACCACCAGTGAAATAGTCTCTTTCTGTGTTAATCCCTTTGATCTAAATATTTCTTACTAATGATCGCAGTTTGGTTTTCCATGATTTCCCTGATATGAACGCTTGATTCAGCTGATGAACTCACAGTTTCATTGTGAACTATAAGCACATTTGTTTTTATGAATGTTCTGATGCTACCATAGTATGCTCAATGATTGAGATCGAGTACCTAAAACAGTTATTTCCTAGAATACGGATGCCGAAATGTTATCTAGAGTGAAAATATGTAACGACTTAGTACAAGCATATCAGTAACCTAAAATATTGATTATCCAGGATTATCCAGGGGGACATTTAACGAGTTTGGTAGCGCAAATATTTGATAGCCCATAAAAATAAAGTGGCTTTACATAACAAGATGAAGACCACAATCGGTCATGAATGCATCGCAGTCGTAAATGCATTCAAGATGAATGAATGATCACTCTTTACAGACGGCACATACAAGTGTATAACCATAATTAACCATGAGAGCTGTAAGTAGACGTAAACTACAAAACGCCACGTATGGTTTCTTTTTGATTTGTGCACATCATTATCATGTCATCATGCGTGTTGATGAGAAAGAGAGCATATGTTTGCAATCTTCAACATGAATGACTTCTCTTTTTACTTGTGATTAGTCCCGTAATCCAGCTTGATTTGCTATTTGACCTTTTCACGTCAAATAATTTTGAGTGCGCGTAATCTCTGTGATCTTATTGTGAAATCTCCAACCTTAGTTTTAGCTTTGTTTATCTCTAACCTTATACCTGCCCCTTAATGAAATGCATATTAGTGGCCAAAATGACAGACTTTTTGAATCGCTCTACAACTCTCCCTCCCTCCCTCTTTCGCTTGATAGTAATATCGACTACTATGGAAACAGTTTGTGCTCGCCGTTGACTTCAATTTGCTTTGTTGATTGATTGAATAGTGCTGCTGCTGACGGCCAGTGATGTTGAAGTCTCGAGCAAATACCAGATTTATCTTAGAGGATAATAAGACAACCTAAAAATATATAGATAAGTGCAATAATAATACGATGAACATCACAATAGTAACGACGTCTAACAGCGTAACTCATAATACTGTGACATGGTTAAGTGCTAACTGATAACATGAAACGATATAATTGAGGATCGATTATTGAATGAAGTGAACAGATAGAGTGAATCAGGACTGCAGGGCTTGACAAGGCGGCGGACCTCGGGATGCAGTTATGCTTGTAGCGAACAATACCTCAACACCGTGGGGGCCAGTGGGTGATTATATACGTTGGAATTATACTGGGCAATTATATACATGGACTAGAGCTCATCCCCGGTGGCGGGTCAAATAGAACTCACAGGACATGGTCCACCGCCGTAGTTGTAAGCTCCGCTTACAAGCGATGAGCTTCATTAGTAACTGATATGATGAGAACATAAATAAATGACTAGAAGTGAAAATACTAAAATCGTAACAAACGAGTGACGAGAGCGAACGCTCACGGAGTGGACAGATAACTGAATGGACTGAGCCACGATGATAATACGGTAGCTGCAGTGATCGCGTCCTCTAGAGGACTATTCGCGTTGGACCGCATTACCTTCTTGTCTCCGGGATCCCACGGCCCTCTCCCAGAAAAGTAGCAATGGCTCGTGGAACCGCAACGGCGAGCACAAACAGCTGCCATAGCAGTCGGTATTATTATCAAGCGGAAGAGAGAGGGAGAGTTGAAGAGCGAGTCGAAGAGTCTAGCATTAACCTTTGGCCAATTATATGCATTTCATCAAGTAGGGGGTTCGAGGCTAGAGTGAAGCAAAGCTGAAACAAGGCTGGAGATTTCACAATAAGAGTACAGAGATTACACAAACTCAGAATTAGCTGACGTGAAAGGTCAAAGACCAAATTAAGCCGAATCACGTAACTAATCACAGGTACACAGAGAAGTCATTCATGCTGCGGTAGTCAGGAGAGTGTTCAAGCACTTGCTATAATACACTTACTATAAAAACATGTTCCGTACAGCGACAAATGTGCGCACAGGGGAAGAACACAGGGTAGAATCTTTAGGCTTGGCTCGAAAAATAGCCATCTCTAATGGATACGGTAGGAGCTAAAGGCGATTCACCCAAACGACAGATCTGGCTAAAATGAGGTTCCTTTATTCCTGCCTTTTATAAAAGAGCAGGTTTGGAGAATTCGGTAGCAATAGTTGAAATACCTCCAAAGTCACTAAAGCGCCAATTAGTCCGCAACCGACTGTATGATTGCCTCTGCGAAACCAAAAAGCCTTTTGGATACATAGCAAAGGCGCAAAAATGAATCTAAACGAGAAGTGTGTCGCAATTACGCGTGACCTCGAACCATACCTCACGTTGATCTTTCCGGCCTGAGTTAGGCACAGCCCACTGATGCACTGACACTAAGCGGCTGGTACTCAGTAAATAATTGATTGACCCAAATATCAAAACGGTGAGTGTTTTGAAATGAAGTTTTTACTATGCGATCCAAAATTCCTTTCCTAACGCTTTCTGCTAGGTTTAGCGAGGTTTTGGCTTAGTGGATTGTGGATCAATATGTTCTTTCCGGGCTCTGAAGAAGACGACCCGCCGAAACGTTAGCCACCTTGAATATTGTGCATTCACGCTGCATTACTAACTGTATTGTTGTATGCTTCGCTAGTACTCAGTTACTAATAACAGTAACACATCGGAACGGCTAAACGGCAGAAAATACTCATTTTATCAAACCATGTCGAGGTTAATAGATAGTCGATCTTAGGACTTACCATAAACATTATCCAAGGTGCATCGAAAGTTCAACCGCCTTTCATGCATAAAAATAGACATACGGAATCAGAATAAACTTAAAGAGTGTAACGATATAATTCAGTGATTTACAACTGAGAAAAGGTAGACAACATTTGCTGTATCATAAAGAATGTTGTCTACACTTGTAAGCCCTTTTGCACGCTTAGTCTTCATCGAGCACTCGCGATTTGGTTGAAGAGCTTAGGGTTTCGCACGGGCCGTTCTCAACAAATTGCATTAATTTGATTTTATATTGAGAATTATCCCAAATGTTTTTTCTGAAGAATATAGCTTTACTTCAAAAAATAGACACTAACGTTTTTGTAGTTAATTTCCGCATAGAAACAAACTTCAAAAATTTCCCCAAAACATTCTCCTCACCCCTAGGTAATTGCTATCGGAAGCCACTGCTGTCGAATAAAAGCTCTATTTGTGTTGGGTGGCTCGTGTATTGAGCGTCTATTCTGGTATCTATTTTAACATTTATCTGTTCTGACCAGCAAACACTTTGAAATTTTCTCCTGTATGTGAAGTTTGTACGAGTATGGTGAGATATGTAAGAAGAAAATGTAGGCTGACGCTAATCAGTAGTAACATTGTGGTGCCCCATTATTTTCACTAGTTGTGTAGTTGTAGATATTACTTTAGGTGAAAACATACAATTTCAACGAATCCTTCGTGCGCATGTGACGTTGAAAACATTTCGGTCATGGCATCAAAAAATGCTACATTAAGTATATTATCCTTTTTCAAATTCACAACGGAAATACTTTCTTTCCGATGTTTTTCTTAGATACACTGCTTATATGCTACCACAAAAGCGCGCTACCATAACGCAAACCGTTTCATTAGATCCTGACCTTTGGCCACTGCGTCACTCATTCTTTGAATATGCGAATCACTTGTGAATTACGCTTTTTGTTGTGCAGCCAATAACGTTCTCCGCTCTGAATAAATCTACATGAAATATATGACACTCATACTTAAGGATTTTCTCTACACGTTCAAATAGCTCTCTTACTCAGTTTTCGGATGTTTATGTTGAGCACAGGCTTAGGTTTAGTGGCGGGTTTATCTGAAAATATTGGATGAAAATGAAAAGCCTAAATGTTAAAGTAATAAAACAAATCTATTTTTTGTTCCCACACAAATGAAGCTTAGCAATATTGTCGAAACAGAAAAATTTTCAAAAAAATAAAAAAATCCACACTAACGCGCGGCGCGCGTGAAACACGACTTTACGTCCCGCTACAGCGCCATAAAGAAGGTTTCCGAAAACCAAGTAAATTTTTGAGCTGCTGAGATTAACGATATTCAGTGGTCACTCATAGGTTGGGGTTGTCGGCGAAATATAAGCTCGAAGATAACAAATTTGGGTTGTGCGTAAGAATTACGATTTTATTTGAAAGGCACAGTGTTGTAGGAAGGCTTTTCTAGAAATAAAGTACGTTTTCGAATTTCGTAATTCACGCTATTTAATCTATTGAGGACCAGGACTCAGAAGGCGTGTCTGGTCCCACCCCAATGGCCCCCTGACAACCAATCACGTCCGCTCTTTGATAGATCATCGTGAAAGTGACTGGAATGATAGTGATAATGATGATAGTGATGAAGGAATGTTTTAAGCCTTTTTTTGGATTGTTAATGTTCATCACGAAGTTTTAAAAACAGTCGATCTTATGGATTAATTTTGGTTTACCAGCCGAAATCCATCGACTAAATAGTGGTGATGGACCAGTGTCATTGTGAACTATGCCATCACCACATACGCCTTCCTCCTTGCTACAATGCACGGCTTAATGTGGGGCAAGGGTAACTGACGAGGAGGCCTATACCTCCGGAACACCGGTATATGGCCCTGGCGTACCAACCTCGTTTAGGCTTAAAGCATTCTTTTTTTGGAATTATTTCAAATGAACATATTTTCCTGATCAGAAAGATTTGCTCTGTCTAATGGGTGAAATTTTGTTATAAAAAAACTTTTACCGGGCGAGAAATCTTCAAATGTGAAACAACATCTTATTTTAACTGGTACGGCGTTGAAAATAAGCAATATGAAAAATAAATATACCTTGAAATGTTACTTGATTGCTATCAGATAATTATATATTCGTCAGATAACAGCAAAGAATACGCTTCTACCGAAGGCCTTGAATGGCAGCGCCAAAATAGAACAGTACTACTATTATCCAGTGCGGAATCTTCGAATGCAAATCAAAATCTTATTTTGACTGGTACGGCGCCAAAATAAGCTGTTTGAAAAATTAGACATGCCATTGAAATTCACTTGAGTTGAGCTATGACTAAACCACAGAAACGTTTTGCAAAATCGAGAAACACGTTTTTACTGAAGGCCTTAATTGGCGCCGCCATATTAGAGCAGCACCATAATTTCTTTGGCGAACATACCCAAATTTGGGAAAACATTGCATCAGAATCATTTTTGCAGGCGGTTACACACACTAAAGATTAAGCAATGATGTATGCAAAAACCTTGAGTGATACGCGAAACTGAACCTCCAACTTGTATCTCTTACCCACAGGAATGTGCGCTAATTACAGCACTCTCAGTTCAGTGTCTATGTGTTCTTAAGGAAATAAGCTCGTTCAATTTTAGATGCCAATGGCTCCCATACGTGCAGTTTTTTTTCGATGATCAATTATGATACATTAAAGCAGAAAGTACGGTGAGCATTCAGAAAACTTGTTCAGTGCGAGCCAAAAGAGGGTACAAGCATGTTATCCTGGAAAAAAAAGAAACAACCTCTTTAGCTGGAGAAGAACATTTCAAAAGAGTATTAGTAAACATATCAAACTTTAGATTTTTGGCTAGTGCACCACCTCGTTACTTTTTAGAAGAACCTCTTTATAGCGCTGTAGCGGAGGAGGAACATTTGTTTAACACATACGCATAATTCTCCCAGTACAAAACTGCTTACCGGAACTTTGATAAGCGTCAAAACATTGTTATTTTAACAAGGATATGTATTACCGCTGAGAAATGAAGATTTTTGAGACAAGTAGCCGCTCCCTATTCAGAAAACCATAATAAAAGTTTTATTCGTAATATTTGACACCTTGAGTAACGATAAGATACCTGCGACATATAAACTTTACCTGTAATTACCAATAAACCATCTATGACGTCTAATCGGTGAGGTAAAATTTTAAGAGAGGAATGCAGTGTTCTTTTCGCTTTTACAGCGAATTATTCTACCTGTTCAAAGAACCAACTACACCTCCACAATCTCTGAGAAATACGTTATCGAATGACTAGTAAAACCTCGGTGAATTGCCATATACAGGTCTCAGCCGAGCCAAGTAAGGCAAACTGAATGTGAAACATAATCTCATTTTTCCTGCTACAACGTAATAAAAAGTCTATTTTGAAATAAAAACATATCGATGAAATTGGAGAGGTTTAGACTTTTGAATAATCATCAATTGCCTAAAAGAAAACTTCTATCTAGCGAGAAAGTCTTTCAAACAATCGCGTATCATACTCGATAGGAGTCGTCTCTCAGGAGTTGATGAAACTATCGAAATGCGTGAGAGAATTATGGGGCAACCGAACATATGCGATATGGTGCCAGAATACGCGTTTTCACGGAGTTCGTCTTTAAATCGGCTATTTGAGCTGTTGAAATCTATAGAGAACCATTCAACTGCATTTCCATCAATCACCTTGTGGCTCGAATGTTCACTACACTTTAGTACTACGCAATAGCCAATACGTCATGCAGTCGACAGTGAATCACACTCGACGCTTCGAAAGAACACCACGGTGATAGTTTGACCAAGCTTAAGTGTAAAAGATTCGTTGTTATCTCCTCTATGTACGGGTAGATACTCAAAGAACTGATTGAAAAAGGTATCATGCATCTGACGAGGCTGAAATTCCGAAACAGGTGTCTTGCACTGTATAAGTGCCTATAACAAACCTCATGAATGGTCAAAATACATTGTCAGATTCTACTACTTTACTCCTGGAAGTTTCCCATTCACCACTATTGAAAGTTGAAGCAGCTGAAACCATTACAGTACTCCGCTGCTGGAAGGTTGATGAAAAGCTCCCCATTTCCGTCCTATTGCTCTACGTGGAACCTGCAGTTAACCTACCTGGCTACAGTGAATTACTCAAGAACAAGTGTGTAGCTTTCTAATAGATTAGATTGTTGATCTTCAAATATTCAGATCTTGAAGATTTCGAAATAAGACTTGTTTTTGAAGACATTTTTTAAGGCGCTACGGGAGCGGGAAGAAAATCACGTCTCACCCTTACAGTATTTGTCGCGTGTAAGAGTTATAAAAGAATGAAAATCTGCGTATAGAGAATTCATGTCATAAACACAAAGGCACTACTATCTTGAAAAAAGAAAAACAGTTTCCTACTGAGTGGCGGAGAATGCGCTTCACTTACGAAAGCGATTAACTCCTAAGGTAAGACGTGTACCAGCTGACCTACATGATTGCTTGAAGGCCTTTCTCGTTGCATAAAAGCTTTCCTTCAGAATTTTGGCAATCATTCAAAAGTTCAAATCTCTGCAATTTTAACGATGTATTTATTTTTAGAAAAACCTTTCATTACGCTGTGACAGTGATAATAAAATTATGTTTTATACTCAATTTTATTCATTTGCTCGGCTGACATGACTCTTCACTGAAGCTTTATTAGTTGTTGAATAGTCCAAATCTAGAGGATTTTGATAGCGCAAATGGTTTCTTGTAAACTCATCGCAGAAAGTTGTAAGAACAAAAAGAATGTTACATTTCACACCTAACATATTTCCCCACCGCTTGGACGTCATAGGTGGTTTATTAGTAATCATAGGCGAAGTTGGTAAGTCAAAGATGCCTTATCGCTACATATCAAATGTGATATCACTAATGAACATTTTATAAAAGCTTTTTGACATAAATAATGATTTCTTCTTTCGCAAATCTTCATTTTTTTGTGGTAATACCATGATACTGTAGAAATAAAACAAATTTTCAGCGGCTATTGCACATTTGTATCGCCTGTCATGCAAGAACGTAGCATGAAAGCACATGTTTGGCGACTAAACATTACTAATAGAGATCTTTGTGGAGGTAATTCTAATATGTAGCACGAGTAAGTGTAGGAAGAGCGCGCGTTAATCACTGCGTGTGTTACGGGTCTCCCCCTGTCAGCACCCATATTCAAAGAAAAGTATTTTTCGCTCTCTCGAGACATTTTAGTAGTCATTCGATAGCTTAAATCTCAAAAAAATTGCAAGGTGTACTCTATTTTTGGAATGGTTTCCGTACAGTGTAACCGTGTGCTCAAGAAAAGTTATTAATACTCAAGCATCTTTCAACGAACAAAGCTTATCCATAAAATCAGTAGTTCTTCGATAACACAAAATTTGGCAAATTTAATGGCATTTTTGGTTTTCCAAGAAATCTCTTTATTGCGCTGCAACACTGAAATTAAGATTGCATTTCACATGCAGCGCGTATGTCTTCCACGGGTGAGTGCATGTATATTGTAACACTGGCATCAAGCAGTCGCTGTTCAATAACCAGTCGAAGCTCAAATATCGGAAATTTCAATAGTGTGCAAGCAATAGTGCTCACAAGCTAAGCCTATGAATAAAATTCTTCTTGTGAGCTGTAGGAACAAGAATAAATCTGTGATGCACATATGAAAATTTTTGCCTAGAGACGGCTTTTCTTCCAGGCTTTCACGCCCACTCGGCAGCGCAAATCTTAGAAATTTCAAGGTTAGGCTGTTTTTGAGAGAGATTTCTTAATTCGTCATTGCAGCTAGAGGAATACTGAGTTTCACACTCGGCGTGCACCGGACGCCACATGTAAATTGCGCTCGCGATCGACACGGCGCCAAGTGCGAAGCTCAATAATCTTTTTAGCTCTAGCAACACATCGAAACCTTCTTTTCAAAGACCAAGCTACTACTATAATCGTTGAGATTTGCGTTATTGAATCATTATTGAAATTCTGAATGAAAACCTCCATCCAGCTGAAGATGCTTGAGTATGAAAGAGAAATTGGTGCTTATGTGTTAAGCGGCGACAAATTTTTGAGCCAATCCCATTCGCTGAACAGGAAATATTCATATTAGTGTTTGCGGTTATTTGGAAACCTAAATATCTGCCTACAACTATACGTTGCCGGATTTCTATAGCACCCTTATAGAGCGCTGTAGCATTCAGAAAAAAACCTTTATTTCTCACTTGCATTTCGCCATCATTTCTACACATTTATAAATCGCTAGAAGCACGAAAAGCATGTCAGCGTGCACAGAATTTTCGCTGTGTCAGAATCACATGTTTTTAATTTGAAGTTTCTGTCGATCAGGCAAAAAGATATCTGCACTATAGTAACAATAGTTGCTGTCATTTTAACTCATAATGCAGCAGATCAGGCAATTGTCTAAATAACAAGCCGTCGCTGTCGCATGCCTTCACATTTTACTCAGCTATAAACTTTTGCGGCGACTTTGCTCACTGGCCAACTCAAAGAGCGAGTGAACGGGGGCAAGATGAACAACCGATCATTTTTGAAATATTGTAATACAATCTGGGAATTTCATCGTATCAACAGAAACTTCAGATGAAAACGTAGATTCAGATGCTACAGAAAACTATACACACGCTGACATGCTTTTCGCGCTTCCTGCGATTTATATGCGTGGTGAAAATAAAGGCAAAAGGCGAATGAGAAAAGAAATCTTATTCTGAGAGCTCTAGCGACATTAAAGAGTGATTTGAAAAATTGGCAGTGCATAGTTGTAGCCAGAAACATGAGCTTTCCAATAATTGATGACACTTCTATGAAAAGATCTCCTGCCTAGCGAATAAAATCGACTTGAAAAATTGCCGCCGTACTACACATAAGAACCAAGAATTTTTCTTCACTTTACAGCATAATATAGAAACCATTTAAAAATCAAATACACCGCTTAGATTCTCGATATTCAAAAGCCTCGAAAAGAGATAAAAAATACTTCACTTGAATATGGATGCGGATGGGAGAGAAGCACCGAGAATACTTCTCTGGAAACACGTATTTCTGATCAATAGAGTGCATAATGCCAATGTTCTAAGCCTTTTATTCAAACACGTATGTCCTTTACCGCTTAGGATTCTTCCACTATCCATAAGTACTCAACCTTTTCTCGCTTATCTAAACTTTGAATCATTGAAAATAAACGCATGGTTGGTATAAACTTTGTTGTAGTGAGAGTTTTTGGTGAACACTTATCGAGTACAGCAGATATAATGATTTTTGATAAATTATTAGCTGTTCTGCAATTTTTGTCCATTATGGTGATTCTTGGGTCTCGTAACACTAGGGAAGAACACAACTTAAAATTTTTCATTGTGATCCCTTCTCTAATGTAATACAATTGATTGAATGCCAAATTCAGTGCAATTGCGTAGTAAATGAGCGTCTTTTTCTATAGAAAACACATAGAACCAAATCAAAAGCATACGAGTGAATAAAGATTTTTCTATTGTATCATCGTAATACAAGAAATTTGAAATCTTTGCCAAGTGAAGAAAAAGCCCTCAATTAAGCAATGTGCTCTTCAAAATCAAACAACGGAAATCCTGCGATTCACTTTCCTCTATCGATTTCTATAGCCATCTCGGAATTAACTATCGTTTCCATGGAATGGATTTCGGCGATGGATCCCTGGCCGGGCTTCCTACTTGTGATTCACATTCATTATGTCAAGAAACCACGGAATATCATATGCACGATCAGCAATGTACCATTTGGGATATGTGCCGGGGTCTGCACAACTAGTGAAAACGACCATCTAAGTATCTATGTAAGTAAATAAGTAAGAATGCCAGAAACAAAATTATTTGTTGTGTATGCGAGAGCTGTATGGCATGCTTAAACTCTTCTTCACTTATAAAAGCTGTACTTACTCCAAGAGCATAAGTGTGCAGACTAAACCGTAATGTGTCAATGCGAGAAATGCAAGATTTCTATTCGAGACGGAGAAGAAAACCGCAACTGAATAACGAAAGTCGTGCACCGTTTTGCGGGTCGCTCTGCTCGCGGCGATTTCCATTCTCATCCCAAAAGGGTTATCCCCGTGTCAAATGATTCCATGCATATCTGGTCTGGCCTTTACAATGACTCGCCGTGGCTTATCAGTGTATCGAGTCAGTGCTGCTTATCCTCCTAAACACGTCTGATACTAATTTACCAACCCCGAAAGGACAGATGACTTGGGCAGTTATGAGAGCGAGATCGAACCGTCAACCACGTGTGGTGCCCAGAGCACCTCCAAGCACTGCGCTACATGCGCTCGTGGATACTAAGAAAGTGAAAATCGAACAATTGACAACTGCAGCATTTTCTCTTTCCTGCTGAGAACGCTCTTGAGATACCAAGCACCAACTAGGCAAAAGATTGTCAAGCAATTTCAAGATCGTTTGTATACTGAAGTGGTTTTGACTACTTTCAATAATAACTATCTTTATCAGGAACGGTTGGTCACTAATGTCCCCTCGGTCACAATGCAATAAATAACTCTGAATGCTTTGATTACATCGATTAGGTTGAAACGATAATTCGATACACGATTCTGCTCTGGAGTTGAACAGGATAAAGCGGATAGTTTCGAAATCGCTTGATAGGTTCGAGGATATAGTGAATAGATTGAAGAACGCCCAACTATTTGTCCACTTTTTCGACCCAACGTTTATCTCTGTTATAACGTGCTCCTATAACACAGTTGCTAGTTATGCATGCTGAAAGATCACTTGGCGTTAATGACGGTGCAGTCTAAAGATTGATGCTGGGCATTCTTATTTATCCTGTGGTATGGAATACCGAGAACGCTCATTCGTCAGTGATCAAAATTCAAAGATACTATTCTACACACCAAGCTATCGAAGATGAGATAGGCTGAAAACATATTACGTTTTGACGACGGCCGATGAATAAGAGCTGTTACCGAGATATTTTTAAACGACAAGCGCACTACAGAAACACCAGGGACCTAATTTTCCTATTTCCTCAATAAAAGCTTTAGAAAATATCTGACATCTAACGGTCTGGACGAGAGGGCTGAATGGATTATCCATTAAGCGACAAGGGTAATAGAGGAGGTATACTCGCGCCTTCATAAATAGCTTAACTATCAACCGGAGATAGTCGCTACACGTAATGTTTCACATACAAAATCAGTAAACAACAGTAAACAATTTGATTTAAAAAAATTAGAAGTCTCATCTCAAGGTCCCACTCATAAAAAAGAAGTCTCATTGTGGAGGATTCTATGCAAGATAATCATTCTTCACAATAGCTCGTATTTCTTTTGGATACCTTTGAGAGTGAAAGCGTAGCTATTATGCGGTGGCCATGATGGAATAAAAGATGAGTCGGAATTTTTTTCCCTATTCATTTTGAGGTGGTTCAAGATTATTTTATTTCCAACGCTAAACTCTAGAATCAGTAGCAAAAATGTGCAGAAGTCACTGACAGAACTCTATCATCAGAATAAAGATCAAGCTTTATTGAGCATCGACTGACAAGATTCAACAGCAGAAGTCGTCTCTTTGCTCGGTCTTCTAAATGACTTCACCTATGAAAATGGTAACTTCCGCAGATGTTGCTGTTTCTTCAAATGTTGTTGTTGAGGGCGAAACTTTCCTAGAGGGTTTGGAGCTGAAAATTTTGATACATTATAGATAGCGCGGACGAGTTACACTTCTATGGACTATAATAGTTGCTTAACAAATTAGAGACGCAGAAGTACAAGTGATTACTTGTTTTTTTCGTTATAGAGTACGGATTTGCAAAGAAGAAGATTTTGTGAGGCAAGAAAATTTATTAGACTCTCAGTAGTCATTTGAAAGCTCAAATTCTTGGAAAAGGCTGTAAGCACTTTCTGCGTAAGCTTTTATACAACGCTACAGCATTAATGATAATATTGTGTTTCGCACGCGTTGCAGGCTTTTTCACGTTTTGCGCGTAAACGCTCTCATTTTTCACAGGACCGAACTCCTTACTTAGACCGCTCCTAGCCGCTCCATGGCTTAAATCTCGAAAATTTCGAAAATGTGCTTGCATATTAAATGTGTTTTTGCACAGCGTTCTAGCTATAAAAAGGCTGATGTTTCACAGACGCTTATTGTTTTGCAGGATAAAGCTTTTTCTTGGAATAATAAGTCACCCATGGCGTGAGTTTCTACAATTTTGACAGTTATCTTATTTCTTAAAAAATCCGCTTCACTGTGCTGTAGCGAGGGAAAAATTGAGCTTCAAACAAGCCGCGCATTGCTTGAGTTGGTGTGACAGTAGTCATGGATCAAGAAGCAACTAATCGATCACGCAGGTGTGACTAAGAGGCGTAATACGATCTTGGTTTTAAACTCAAGACTTTTCTTCGTTTTGACAAAAACAGATAAAGCACAAGGCTTTCATCCTACAAAACTTCTTCTCCACATCCATATGCTTCTCGTGCTTCAAGGGAAGCATCGGTGCGATAATAATGAATGCGCGCAGAGTCTTTGAAACATGATATTGTTTTAGACGCTACAGCGCTGTAGAAAAACGTTTTCAATAACAAGCACCTGTAGCATCACCCAAGATTCAAGCTTTCAAATACTTATTAAAAGTGCATTGGAAAGCACAACGAATGGGTCGTTTTTTGATTATCTCCAGATGGCCGAAATGATCTCTGGAAAACACAAAATGGAGAAAACGGTGAGTGTGTGAATAAAAGCAGTCCAATGTGAACTTAATTTGTTTATCACGTCTTCTCTTTTAAGGTTATGAAGGTGTTTGATTGACTGCGCGCGAATACGAAACAGCCGAAACGTCGGTCATTTTATATTGTCTTCTCATAATATTTGGCATTGAGGCGATAAACAACAAATTAATTAAGAGGCGCAATTAAATTGCTTAACAACTCTATGCAAAGTATGTGCTATCAGCCTGAACACATTTCTGCCATCTCTGGGCAACAAATCAATATCGCGCTCATAAATCTCGTCATAATTCGAGTCAAAAAAACGTACTTGGGCTTGTGCATTTGTGATTAAATGAGCTCTTGTAAAATCCATCGGTCCTCCTTCCACTTCTTGTCCGCTGCCTCACATTTGTGCTGACTGTCCCTTGAACACAGTCAAAATAGTCGACCAGCTCCCTTAGTCAAATTTAAGTTTTATTCTATTGCTTCGTTGACGGTCTCTCAATCAACTTCGCGTAAGCGTTCGGAGCGCTAAAGGTCTTTCAAATTCGTGTTACCAGCACGAAACTCAGCAGAGAACCGTAACGCTGCACTTGGACATAAATTTTTGTGCTTTGCTCGGATGATGTTCTCAAAGGCAGTCTGTGCATCGCGTCGCAATGTACTCGTAAAGCAGCAAGCCGCGATAAAGGTTTCGTTGAGTTACCATGATGCGGCAAGTATTAGCATTTGGCACCAAAAGAAAACTGAGAAAATCCTGCACAAAGCTATATTTACCTTTGCCTGGGAGATGGGTGAAGTGTCTTCAGGCTGATGACGTAATGAATTGTGCTGTTAGGGAATTTAAATCACTCCTAGTTAATATATATGGTTGTACTATGAGAAATTTACAACTTACTCTTTGCTGTAAACGCACACCAAGGTGGCTTTGCGTGTCCCGTTAAATTCTCCACATTCAGTTATTTTGCAACCAACTTTTGAGGCATCCGTTCTTGCCTAAAGGCAGATGGTCTCTCTTAGCCTCAACAATTTTCCTATATACTCAGAAACAAGTTTTTTTTACTGAATTGTGTGCTCCTCTCACGATTCTCTCGACAAGCGCTGACCTTACAACTTGTAGCCTAGCGTCGTTGCCGAGAACAACTCTGCAGTTCATGAGTGCAGTTCAATATTTGATTCAACTCTAAAGTCCATAAAGACACAAATTTGATTTCCATAACCGTTCAATTGCATAATCCTCGGAGCTGTTCGTAAGCGTTTTTGGGCAATTCCTACCTGCCTGCTCAGCTTTCTTCTGCAATTCGCAGTCCCACTTCTAAATGAATGAGAATTAAATATTTTTATCCGTGCAATTTGATTCAAAAAAATTTTTTTCAATAGTGCCACGATGAGAATCACAGAAAATCTATGAGTGAACGTAAACACTTGCAGTAAGTCGACATCGTCAAGCACAGCAGAATGCTCTCTAAAAAAATTGAAAGTAACTGTTTCGCAAATAAAGAAGAAATTAGAGTGAGCAAAAGCTAAAAAATAATACCAGTCCTGTCTTCAACGTTTGATTATGCTGTTGCAGTATATAATCTTTCGTTTCTTCATCTGTTCCATTGCAAGACCGTGAATGTTCCGAATTGTTATCCTTTTTTCTAATAGAAAATTCTGTGAGTCTACGATGTAAAATTATCAGAAATACTAACTCTATAATGACCGGCTCAGTATATTTTTTTTATTACCCAAATACGTAACCTGTAATGAATAATTTTTCATCATCCTTATACATAACTATTTTTGAACATCAGCTAATCTGTTTGCCAGCTTCTAATGTGAGTAAATTTGGGACTGTTTCAACTCCAGTGGGCTCTTCCTTCTTGGCGCAAGTTTAGACTTGAGTTCGCTGAATTGCCAAATGACAGCTGTTGGAAGCCATTTCTGTCTAATGGAAGCTGTATTTGTACTGAGTTGCTCATGTTACAAGGATCTATAGCATTTTCTTTCGAACATCTTGCTAAACAACCTGTCTATACTTGTTTGATATGAAGCTGTCGTAGGAGCAAATTCGTTTGTTGTTCATGTACGAATAGGAGCGTAGGGCAAAATGCTAGTGAAGGGCAGCGCAAGCGCAAGAATAATGGAGCTTTCTGCGGACGACCAAAGAACGACTGATTCCTCAACCTGCTCTCTCTAGGTTTTAACCTCACGAATCACTTCCCAGCCGTTCCTTCTGGGAGTATGATCTCTGCAAGCTCCATTAATCTTGCACGCCGTCCTCTGGGATTTTTCCCTGCGCGCCACTCGTGCATAAATACCAAGGGAATCTGTTTTCAAGACGTCTTCATCCTAAAGCAAGTATAGGCAAGTTATATACCAAATGTTCACGACATAATTCGCACTTGAATAGTATCCAAATCATGAACTCTTAAATACTTCTGATGGATAAATTCAATGTTTGATGCTATGAAACTGAACTTATGAGAGGACTTAATATAATGGAAACAGCACAGAAATACGGATTTGTAGAAGCTACTGTCTTGAATGTCAATCTGTAATCAGTAGTAACATCAAGGTATCTCGTTATTTTCATTAGTCACACGGATGTAAATGTTATTGTAGGATAACAAGCAATACATTTTCAGTGATTCATTCGTGCCCCTGTAACGTTGATAACAAGTCCTCACATCAGAAACGCTGTGTTGCATATTTCTCTCAATTCCAAATTCACTACGAAAAAATTTTCATTTTCGGTATTTACGTTGATAGTTGCAGCTCATATGCTATTGCAAATGCTTGTTACCCTGACGTCAGCCATTTCATTAGACCCTCAGAAGCTTTTTGAAGGCCACATTTTCCTGAATTCTAGTATTTTTACTGCTTCTTTGGCGGTGTTATTATGTTACACATATACCTAAAAGAATTGAGTGGTGAGCAGAAATACGTCCTCATACATGAGTCAAACCCGCGATTCATCCATACCAGAAGCGCGTGCTACCAATAAATCACTGAGACACATTTGCGCCACCAACGAATGAGATTCTTCAACATTTCTATGTTAGCCATTAGTCACTAACCTTTAACTGGTTATTACAGGCTAACAGGTCAAATGTTAGAATTTCGGAGTATTACATCTGGCAATTAAGTCATCTAACTGATAACGTGCAACGATGTAATTGAGGATCGATTATTGAATTTATACATGAGTGCCTTAAACATTCCCCTAACCTATGAGTGACCACTGAATATCGTTAATCTCAGCAATTCAAAAATTTACTTAGTATTCGGAAACCTTCTTTATGGCGCTGTAGCGGGACGTTAAGCTGTGTTTCACACGCACCGCGCGTTGGTGTGAATTTTCTTATTTATTCAAGCATTTTTCTGTTTCGAGAATTTTGCCAAGCTTCATTCGGAACTGAAAAAAGATTTGTTTTATTACTGTAATACTTAGACTTTTCATTTTCATCCAATATTTCCAGATAAACCCGCCACTAAACCTAAGCCTGTGCTTAGATATAAACATTCGAAAATTGAGTAGGAGAACTATTTGAACGTGTAGGGAAAATCCTCAAGTATGAGTGTCATATATTTTATCTAGATTTATTTAGAACGGAGAACATTATCGGCTACACAACAAAAATCGTATACTTGTGATTCGCATATTCAAAGAATGAGTGGCGCAGTGGCCAAATGGTCAGGATTCAATGAAACGGTTTGCGTTGTGGTAGAGCGCTTTTGTGGTAGCATATAAGCTATGATTTCTAAGAAAAATATCGGAAAGAAAGTATTCCCGTAGTGAATCTGGAAATGGATAATATACTTGATGTGGCATTTTTTGATTCCACGACCGAAATGTTTTCAACGTCACATGCGCACGAAGGATTCGTTGAAATTGTACTATCATAATACTATCAACTGCACAATAGTGAGAATGACCGGACACCACAATATTACTACTGAGTAGCGTCAGCCTAAATTTTCTTTTTACACATTTTACCATGCTCGTATAAACTTCACATACAAGAGAAAAT
The DNA here is from genome assembly GCA_019055375.1 of Parelaphostrongylus tenuis. NCBI lineage: Eukaryota > Metazoa > Nematoda > Chromadorea > Rhabditida > Metastrongylidae > Parelaphostrongylus > Parelaphostrongylus tenuis. The sequence continues at coordinate 117,882 of JAHQIW010001657.1, forward strand.
TCCAAAGCGTTTGCCGGTGAGAACAGATAAATGTTAGAATAGATGCAAGAATAGGCGCTCAATACACGAGCAACTCAACACAAATAGAGCTTTTATTCGACAGCAGTGGTTTCCGATAGCAATTACCTAAGGTTGAGGCGAAAGTTTTGGGAAATTTTTAAAGTTTGTTTCTATGCGAAAATTAACAGCAAAAACGTTAGTGACTATTTTTTTAAGTAAAGCTATATTCTTCAGATAAACACTTGGGATAATTCTCAATATAAAATCAAATTGATGCGGTTTGTTGAGAACGGCCCGCTGCGAAACCCTAAGCTCTTCAACCAAATCGCGAGTGCTCAAAGAAGACTAAGCGTCCAAAAGGGCTTACAAGTGTAGACAACATTCTTTATAATGCAGCGAATGTTGTCTACCTTTTCTCAGTTGTGAGTCACTGAAATATATTGATACACTCTTTAAGTATATTCTGATTCCGTATGTCTATTTTTAAGCATCGAAAGGCGGTTGAACTTTCGATACACCATGGATAATGTTTATGGTAAGTCCTAAGACCGACTATCTATTAACCTCGGCATGGTTTAAACAAATGAGTATTTTCTTCCGTTTGGCCGTTCCCATGTGTTACTGTTATTAGTTATTGAGTACTAGCCAAGCATACAACAATACAATTAGTAATGCAGCGTTAATGTACAATATTCAAGGTGGCTAACGTTTCGGCGGATCGTCTCCTTTAGAGCCCGCAAAGATCATATTGATCCACAATTCACTAAGCCAAAACCTCCATAACCCTAGCAGAAAACGTTAGGAAAGGAATTTTGGATCGCATAGTAAAAACTTCATTTTAAAACACTCACCGTTTTGATGTTTGGGTCAATCAATTATTTATTGAGTACCAGCTGCTTAGTGTCAGTGCACCAGTGGGCTGTGCCTGACTCAGGCCGGAAAAATCAACCTGAAGTATGGTTCGAAGTCACGCGTAATTGCGACACACTTCTCGTTTCGATTCATTTTTGCGCCTTTGCTATGTATCCAAAAGGCTTTTTGGTTTCGCAGAGGCAATCATACAGTTGGTTGCGGACTAATTGGTGCTTTAGTGTCTTCGGAGGTATTTCAACTATTGTTACCGAATTCTTTAAACCTGCTTTTTTTAGGCAGCGTTCAATAGCTGTGCTTATTTCGTTAGAGATAAAAAAGGCAAGAGGAAAGGAACCTCATTTTAGCCAGATTTGTCGTTTGGGTAAATTTCCTCTAGATCTAAGAATCTAGATCTCTAGATCTGAAAAGCTCCTACCGTATCGTAGCCAATAGAGATGGCTATTTTTCGCGTCAGGCTTGAAGATTCTGCCTTGTGTTCTTTACCTGTGCACACATTTGTCGCTGTACGGAACATGTTCTTGTAGTGATGCTTTATAGCAAGTGCTTGAACACTCTCGTGACTACCAGCATGAATGACTTCTCTATGTACTTGTGACTAGCCACGTGATTCAGCTTAATTTGGTCTTTGACTTCCTCACGTCATCTAATTCTGAGTGTGTGTAATCTCTGTAATCTTATTGTGAAATCTCCAACCTTAGTTTCAGCTTTGCTTCACTTTAGCCTCAAACCCGCCCCTTGATGCGACTCGTTCTTCAACTCTCCTTCTCTCTTCCACTTGATAAAAATATCGACTACTATGGCAACGGTCTGTGCTCGCCGTTGCGGTTCCACGGAGCCATTGCTACTTTTCTGGGCGAGGGCCATGGGATCCCGGAGACAAGAAAGTAATGCGGTCCAACGCGAATAGTCCTTTGAAGGGCGCGACCACGGCAGCTACCGTATTATCATCGTGGCAGTCATATCAGTTACTAATGAAGCTCATCGGATTGTAAGCGGAGCTCACGACTACGGTGGTGGACCATGTCCTGTGGGTTCTATTTGACCCGCCACCGGGATGAGGTCCAGTCCATGTATATAATTGCTCGGTATAATTCCAACGTATATAATCACCCACTGGCCCCCACGGTGTTCAGGTATTGTTCGGTACAAGCATAACTGCATCCCGAGGTCCGCCGCATAGTCAAGCCCTGCAGTCCTGATTCACTTTATCTGTTCACTTCATTCAACAATCGATCCTCAATTATATCGTTTCATGTTATCAGTTAGTACTTAACCATGTCACAGTATTATGAGTTACGCAGTTAGACGTCGTTTCTATTGTGATGTTCTTATCGTATTATTATTGCAGTTATGTGTAAATTTTTAGGTTGCCTTTTATCCCTTAAGATAAATCTGATATTCACTCGAGACTTCAGCATCACTGGCCGTCAGCGGCAGCACTATTCAATCAATCAATAAAGCAAATTGAAGACAACGGCGAGCACAAACCGTTGCGATAGTAGTCGATATTACTATTAAGCGAAAGAGAGAGAGAGTTGAAGAGCGATTCAAAGAGTCTATCATTAGGCTTTGGCCACTTATATGCATTTCATTAAAGGGCAGGTTTAAGGTTAGAGATGAACAAGCTAAAACTAAGGTTGGAGATTTCACAATAAGATTACGGAGATTACACACACTCAAAATTAGTTGACGTGAAAAGGTCAAATAGCAAATTAAGCTGGATTACGTGACTAATCACAAGTACAAAAGAAGTCATTCATGTTGAAGATTGCAAATACATGCTTTCTTTCACATCAACAGGCATGATGACATGATAATGAGGTGCACAAATGAAAAAAACCATACTGTGGAGTGTTGTAGTTTACGTCTGCTTACAGTTACTCATGGTTATTTATGGTTATACACTTGCATGTGCTGTCTGTAAAGAGTGACCAATCACACATCATGAATGCATTTACTATTGCGATGCACTCATGGCGGATTGTGCTCTTCATCTTGTTATATAAAGCCACTTTGATTTTTATGGGCTATCGAATATTTGCGCTACCGAACTCGTTAAATCTCCCCTGGATAATCAGTATTACTGATGCTTGTACTAAGTCGTTACATATTTTCACTCTAGATAACATTTCGGCATCCATATTCAAGCAAATAACTGTTCTAGGTACTCTCTCGATCATTGAGGATACTATGGTAGCATCAGAACATTCATAAAAACAAAAGTACTTGTAGAAACATTGCATCGAGTTCACAACAATATTGTGAGTTCATCAGCTGAATCAAACCATTCATATCAGGGAAATTATGGAAAACCAAACTGCAATCATTATAAAATATTTAGACCAGAGGGATTATCACAGAAAAAAAGATTATTTCATTGGTGGTCATTCCTATTCAATATCTCCATTTGCATTGATTTTTGCGTTGTTTGTTACCTAAAAACAAGAACGTTTTTCCTTTTTTCAACGTCATTCTGAAACATAAAGTGAAGCCGGAGTTCGCTGACAGCATTACACAATCTAAAACGGTTAAGCGTCTTCATTGTTCGTACTTTATCTCAACGAAAGAAAGCGAAAACAAGCCTTGTAACTTTCGATGGACCTCGATTACGTGCTGAAAAAATCTTTTTCAATTATTACTGGCTGAGCTCAGGTGAGCAAGAATAGATTCTTCATTCGCCGTTTTTTCTGCCTCGTTTTTCTCAATGGGAGCTTCATTTGTTGGTGTTGTTGACAAATATTTCTCTGATGGGTTGAAGCTGATAATGATTGCAAAATACCACTATCTCGAGTACGTATTGAGATTTCGACGTAAGTAGAGCATTTGGCTCTACTCATTGCGTTGTATGTGATTGAGGCGTTCAAAATCAATTCACTCCTCATGAACAAGGTTTGTGTGACTTTTAGTTGGAGAACAATTTTTCCAAAGTGTTGTCGAATTTGGCCAACATTCGTTCTGCTTGTCGAGTACATAAGTGCAACAAGAAATGATCTTACAGATAAAGGAAGCATGTGCACCGGTATAAATAGAACAAAACTTCAAATTCCGCCCGGGGTCGGATACTCTGCATAAGGCTTAGCACTCTTAGATGTATCTCATTCCCTGCTAAAGCTTACTAGCGAAATACGGAGTTCAGACTGCCTTCGCTTTATTTGCTGTCGATTCAACTGAAGCCGGTGTCGTGATTTTTTTCTTAATATCTGATTTCACCACCGACGTAAGCCTTTATTTTCAAAGCTCGTTAATTTCGCCTTTTAGCTCTTAACGTTATTTTTGTCTTTTAGATACCACACTTTGTTTTCTTTCTTTTCACCGATCTTGAGGCTTCCATTATTACCGCTTCCGTTAACTTGTATCAGCCCTTCTCGTTCAGCACCTTCTTAAATGTGAGTCGAACATTGCTGTTAAATTAAGCTGTCATTGTTGCCATGTGGACATTGTTTAACAATGTAACAATGAATAACAGTCTTCGACCGACCAAAACTGTAGTGAGGCTCGGAGTTAGCCTGGCGGACCATCTCCGGGTATGGAGGGCTAAAGAGGGGTGGGCGAGCCACCTTGGCAACCTTCACTGGGCCACTCTCAACATCACTAGATATCTCAAAGTTAGTACGAAGAATAAAATGAATGGTCGTTGTTATTCAATGAATGAATGACGATTAATTTTATTCTTCTAATAACTTCAAGATGTCTACTGATGTTGAGAGTGACCCAGTGATGGTTGCTAAGGTGGCTCGCCCAGCCCTCTTTACCTCACCCTCCATACCCGGAGATGGTCCGCCAGGCTAACTTTGAACCTCACCACAGTTCTGGTCCGTCGAAGGCTGTTACTTATTGTTACATTGTTGAACACTGTCCACATGGCAGCAATGACAGCTTGATAAACAGCAATGTTCGACTCGCATTGAAGAGAGGTGTTACGAGCAGGGCTAATGCAAGTTAGCGAAAGCGGTATGAATGGAAGTTAAATCTTGGTGAAAAGAAAGAAAACAAAGTGTCTTCTCTGAAAGACAAAAACAACGTCAACACGAAAACACCAAACCAGCGTGTTTTCAAAATACTAGCTATATACCTTTGCTATACCTCATTATATAAGCCTCAAGCTCGACTGCCGATCACAACAACTTCTGGTAATACCATCATACGACTTGGGGTGATTATTTTTACTTGGCTTCAATCCCTTCAAAGAATCATTTAGTATATACCCATTGATGTAGAGCAATGTGCAAAACTTTCCCATCAGGCGGGACTAGCGGTTAATAAAACGAATATCATTTGAATTATTTAGTCTCAAGGGATTGACGGAACAGAGAGAGGGTGCTACTGATGAGTCCCAATAGGACGAAACAGGCGCCCATATAGCACTAGACCTATCGGCTCAACGCAGGTCCTTACTCACATATCTTTACTAGATATATATTTATTGCGTAGATGTTGTTTCACAAAATACAACTTACTTGTTTCCGTAAAGGCACACCAATGTGTACTTATTTGTATCTTCACATATGACCAAAGTGCAACCCACGTGCGACGCATCATTTAGTGCCTCCTAATCACACAAAGATTTTGTTTCAAGAAACTTTGTCGGAATTCAAAAACTTTACCACATGCTGATTTCCATTCGGAAATTTTTTCAATAAGAATTTGGTCAGGAAGAGACTGCTAGGGCTTTTAACTTTTGTGCTGAGAGTGCCGCTGAAATTATAAAATGTGGGTGTGAACTATTTAGACAAATTTCTTTTGACAGTGAAGGCAATGCAGTTCGAAACCTCGCAATATTTCCACGACTCTTAAAGCTATTAGAAAGCGTCGATGGGCAACTAGCAGCGGCTTGTACTGCTTCCTCTTCTAAATCGCAGCTCCAGCTCTAAATTTCGTAAAAATTATGTGATTTTTTCATGATTGTGCTACACCAACATGACAAGAATCACAAATGAAGCTCAATAAAATCAGCATAAAAAGAAATAGATTCTTTCTAGTAGAGGTCAAGCATGTTACCAACAACGCAAACTTAATGCCCACAGAAAAAGAAAAAAAAGAATATTAAAGGGAAATTAGGTATCTAAAAAGGATACTAGGCTCTTCTTTATCATCTTTTCATGTGCATCCAGAATCGCACTTTTTACCGCTTTGTCTGTTCCTTCACAAGTCCTTGACGTTTCACTAAAAGAAAATGTCGCAATAGTACAACAATCAATGATATCCTAAAGTTTAAGAGACTCTCACGGAATATATTTAACTGTTCCTGTTATTGTATTTTTTGATCACAAAGGTCGGCGCTTTGCCAGATATCGCTTTCCACGAAACATCGTGGATTGAAGTATGCGATGTTTTTTTTTTTTTTAATTATATTTTGTTCGTTTGTCTCTACAGTGTTTCTTATTTTTTCATTGTGTCGATTCCAGTACTTCTAGTATTCGATTCGTTTTTTCGCCTTCCTCTTAAACGTAGTAGAATACTGAGTGAGTGAGCCTCCTAGCTAGCAATCTCGAGTATAGCCTGTCTGTGCCGTTCCATAGAGCGCTCGCTGTTAGCTGCCAGAAAGTATCGGGCAGAAGTTCGCTTTCAGGAGCGCATCGACAGATGTATGAAATATAGGTAACTGATTACTTCCACAGAGCCAAATAAGCACTAAACTTTGATTTCACTTACATCGAAAACAAAATAGCTTCCACACACACTCACCGCTTCTGAGAGTCTTCCAATAAATACTTCATGCAACGATTAAAAATGTAGAGTTTACATGAATGTATAACACCTTTTCCATATCAAAATAAAAGCTCATAATGTAGTATGAAAGCATCTGTGATAACGAGTCAACGAGTCAATTCACTTAGAAAATTATTTATAAATCTAGAATTCATATGGCATTCTTCAAAAACTATACGTGCAGAAGTTTCAAGTTCTTATATGAGGATAGGATCTTCCACTCAGAAATCTCCTCCATCATGTTTTTACAAGTTTTTAGCTCAAATTGTTGTACATATTTATAGTTTTTTCGTTATCTACAAGAGCTCGCGGGTGACTCACATTGCAAAGTTATTCTATGCCTTTTTATAAAAGCCGATATCGAAGGACTCCATTACGCACGCGCTGTTGAGAGACATGGCGCGTAGATGGTCCAAAATTTTCTATGTCCGTGAGTTAGGCTTAAATGTCTTCGAAAAACATGATAAGCATCAATTATATGGACTACAGTAATGTACCCGTAAAAGATCTACACAGCCGATGATAATTCTACCCTCAAACTTTGAATCGTAAGCGACGCAGGATCTTCACAGGACATTGAATTATATGTCATACTAAGTAAGTGCAAGACTCGATATGCTGCCAATCCGATTTTGAACTCAGAAACAACTGCTAGCTCGAAGGCTGTCGCGCTTGCCACGTTGATTAAATCATTATTCAATTTTCGGTTCTGACTAATGAGATACCTTCACTTGCACGGTGCCTGCTTGACTGTATCAATAGGTATTTTATCTGAAAGTTTATCCTCCTCATACCGCATGGTGCAAATCGTAAGCGTTGAAATGCGATGGTGACATAGGTGCAACCAGAAATGTTCAGTAAGAAATCTGCTCATGTTTGGTTCGTTCGCCGCTCAATCTCACCATCATTTAGGCGACCTAATTATCCTGGAATCCTCTGTATATAAAACCTCTTCGGCATGAGGTTTATAACAAAACTGAAGGAGCGTTTGTATTCACAGAGTGTGGGTAGCTTATAAAAAACAGTACAAGAGTTGGCCTGTCAAATGTTACCCAAGTTAATGTAATAACTTTTCTAGTTGTTACATAATTGTCACTATGAGATAAGAAATACAAATCACTGAGTTCTTAAGCATATTGTGATTGTTTGTTGCAGACATATGTTAGTTTCAACCACTAAACAGTTTGTGATTGTTGCGAAATTAACTGCCGAGAATGGTTATACCTGGTCATGTTCTTGCCGTAATAGCATGACATGGTGACGTTGATCAAATTTTCAGATATTGGGCATTTGACGACTGAGCAACCAACGGATATGGCATCCCGTTTTATCATCTATTCAAGTATAATTCACTTTTCGTTCAAATCCATTCAAAGCAAAGTTTACCGTCTTTATATAATCTCTGTACGACCATGAGAATAATATGCGCACCAGTAGAACATTGCGACTGATATTTGCGGGCACATCGAGTTTATCACTGAAATTGTAAAAGTTACCGATTATTATCTGACTCATTTCAATTTGAAACGACAACGATAGGGCAAACAGTTGCATACTAATGTTTGAAAAGGATGTAGTAATCGGGACGTCTTGTGGAGACTTTGTTGAGCATCCATCAACTGCCTGATCTGCCAACTTCTCTAGATCACAACTGTATTCCTAAATGCCTTAACATTACGCTGTTCCATTCGTTATGTATTGTCTTCAACACAATCAACCAATCAACTGTTTATTTCGTTGTGGAAGTAAAATGAAGTAAGCTGAACTCTGTGAGCAATGTGGTTGCACTCATTCAGGCCATAAATCCTGGTTGAGCGCATTCCATTTATTGAAACGACCACTGAAGTTACATTTTAAAATTTAGAATAAACTGCTATATTCTAAAAGTGACGATCTAACTGATAATTGTTATGCAAGAAAGTTCTCAGAAGACACTGCACTTGAATTACTCTACCAAAAGTTAATTGCATCAATCCTCTCACAACGAAGACAGTCCTTGACAATGCTATTGCTGCCATTATTTTATTGCTTACAGGAGTTTATTGGAACAAAGAAGTCATCAGACCTACAGAAAAGACATTAACATCTTTTCCTCTTCTTTTTTCTTTTCTTTCTCCTTCTTTTTATCTTTTTCTCTTTTCTTTTTGAATAGAAAATCAGCACAAAATTTTTTCAGCCTGAAATTTTCTCAAAGTTGACTTTGTCAAAACAATATGAGTAGAATGTGATCAATAAGAATTTTTCTTACTTACCGCTTCTAGCGGTGGAATGATGTTAGAATTATCCCAATAATGATGAGTGATGGGTAAAACCTTGACGTCAGACAGGAATTGAAAACGCCGCGTTGCACCCGGGTGCGCCTTCTTGCTATTTGCATTACCGGCGCATGTTTTGCCACCGCTCTTTTTACGCTGTAACACATCAATCTCTCAGCAACCAACCGTCAATGGTTTGGCTTGGCAGACCAAATCGTCAATGATCCCACGTATGCCGACAGATATTGGAAATATGTGGAAGAATGTGGCAAAACAAGCGTCGGTAATGTAATTGGTTGGCATGCGGCTTTGGAAAGAGTGAAATTTGGTAGTAGTTTGATTTTTCAAATCTCATACATAATCAGTGTAGCCACAACGATCAGCGGCACACTATGAAACCCCATTGCATTCCTATGGACGAATATTAAATTTTCAATTGCCTTCGTTTTACATATCGTAAGTCTCAATGAGTGAAAAAAGAAAGAGTATTATGCAATGTAGGTTCTGAAAAAACTTCAATTTCGATAGAACAAAAAGATATGATCTTGGTCAACAAAGCCAGTTGAAATGATAAATTGACAATGAAATAAAATGAAATAAAATAAAAATAAAATGATAAAATAAAATAATAAATCAAAAATAAAGTAAAATATAGTGTGATTGAGTATTACTAATTCAAAGAATAATTTTTAAGATTGGGAAATACGATATGTTGTTAGGTAACAGAAATCTTACCAATAGTGAGAGGTTTCTTGGAGCGCGAAGTCTGCCGTTATGGAATTCTAGTGTATAACGTTGAAAATAGTCTTCTTTCCACTCTTCACCTTCTTTTCCACACAGCTTGTCACTTTCATCAGCAGGAGTAGAACTGGGATAATCATTGTCTGTCGTGCTCACTTCACCTTCTGTTCCATCTATCATGCCATTTTCATCAGTTGTGTACATCTAGGAGTGACATTGCTTACCACCGCCGATAACAGAACCACAAGAAGATAGCTCGTGAACATCATGCTGAGTCACTATCTAAAAGAGGTTATACTGAATTATAGTATTTCTCAGTTATCTAAATAATGTGTGATCCCATGAAGTATCTCAGACTACTAGGCGTAATGGTTGCGAAGGGTGAACTGTGTTTCGAAAAGGTGTTCGCTGATGAGAAAAGCAAGGTATTGGCGGGTAGCGCATTGGTTAATAGTGCGGAGTACTAAGAAGCAGGATGATAAACAAGGCACTGGCTCGATACCCTTCCCGATACTCCCTTAGAGTTAATCAGCAAACACTTCCAGAAACGCTCTAAATCGGCTGTCTCCAAATCGTTAGAGAAACTGTCTCAATAAGTTTTCAATGACATCTTTGATAAAAGAGAAATTCTCAAGCAGTATTCGGAGCACTGAGTGGAAATGTTAGTAGGCTTTTGTAGAGGATGAATGTGAAGAAACGAATTGGATTCAAGATGTTCTAAGATCCAAGAGGCAGAATTTTGATGACAGGTTGCGTAAAATTGGAAGTAAAAACATAATAAGGACTACGGTCAATGTGAACTGATGAATAATATCCAGAAAAATGTCTAAGCATATGAAAGTGTTGAGATCAAATAGAACAATATGATAGCCATTCCATAGCGCTCATCACTCGGGAGAAAATTACTCAATCTTGATTTATCTACGACTGATCATATAGAATATCTAACATTCTATAACTGCTTCACTATAGGTTACAGAATTTTCTAGATGCTAGAGCTTAGGAAGATTGAGGATCGAACAGCACGCAGACCCCAGCTTGCGAAACTGTCAATAGCACAAAAATGAAACACTAAAGTGATATAGATCAACTTAGTACAAATCTAGTAACATCAGAGTATAGGCCAAATGTGCGAAAAATGTCTAACACATTGGACAGTGAAGCCAGCGATTATGTAGAATGCTGTTCCTGAGGGCTTTTATACACAACATGGCGGCTTTTCATAATGAATTTGCTTCGAAAATATTTATTTTACTGTGATCGCTCGCCATGGTTGAATGGATTTAGTTAATTCAATGAAAGCTCAATGAAAGGTGAGTTAGTATTGGCTCTGCAGAAAAGCTATACGTTTTGGTATAGTAATATCTCAATTTGAACGAAAACTGAACTTTATGAATGCGAAATACGTAGCAGATATTTACCATTGTTCACCTCACTTTCGCTTGTCATCAGCAAAAGTTCGTCACTGTGAGTGGCGATAACACAACGAAGTGATTCACCGGTGTAATTAGCGTCCAGAGTTGCGTTTTTGATCGTTGAGGTAGCTCGATCTAGTTTATTAAGGTGGATGACGTGGATAACGTCTTGACGCGTTGATAACGGAATGAACAGATTTCGGTTTGAGCCGTGCTCCGCACCTCGGCGTAAATATATATTGGCGCACGCTTCCGTACAAATATGATATTTAAGATAAATTCATTTAAATATTCATACTTTTGTTCTTGTTCCTCTTCTTGATCTCTTTAAGACTTTTAGTGAGGACGTCGGACCATCGAATCGGTGGTCTTCCTGTAAAGCGCTTAATATCCGGCGGAATCCAGTCTGTAACGGCTCTCGTCCATCGCTTGCCGTTGAGGCGCATCGCGTGTCCGGCCCACCTTAATTTTGATATTTTGGTGTGTGAAACGGCGACTCTGATCTTCGATCGTTGACGTAGGTCGGAACTTCAAATCCCTTCTCTCATTTGCGAGATAAGGGATACTCCTAGTATCGACCTTTCGACTGTGCGTTTAATAACGCCAAGTGATCTTCCATTTCGTTCACGTAGCAACCAGATTTCTGCTGCATACGTTAGGATAGGTATAACCGTCGCGTCAAAAAGGTGGGGACGAGTTTGGACATCCTTTGTTTTCTTTACTAGTTCTCGATGGGCTCCCCAAACCGCTCGTTTGTCTAGCTCAACTCTGGAGCTAGGTCGTTCATCATGTTGACTTTACGACCTAGATAGGCGTGACTGGAGCATTCGGAGATGATTGTTTCTTGAGCGTAAATCTGGCATTAAATCAGTTAGCATTCGTCCATCGTGACAGATGCTTGATGTTATAAGAACATATCATCAGCATGAGAAGATGGATTAATTTTGACTGTCAGTTTTCACACATATTCCCATTCTTTCCAGTCATGTAGTCTCATACTAAGAACGCACGTGGTCAGTGGTTGAGTCGCTCTGCGTCGCACACGAGATGGATGATTCGATCTTGCTCTCATGGCTCATCAAGCCATCCATTCCTCCGGGATCGATGAATTGACACGAGACTGGTTTCAAACTTGTCTGTAGGATAAGCGGCACTGACTTCGTACAGCGAGAGGCTACTGCGAGTCATTGCAAAGGCCAGATACGCATTCAATCACCTCAAACCAAATTAAAATTGGAGACGAATGCATGACGCATCCTTCAGGAATTGACCAACGCTGCTAACCTTATCCTTTATCCTTTATAGTCCCATTCTACTGTTCGTATGACGTTTTGGAAGGTGGCAGTTAATAATTTTGGTAAGATTGTATCGCCTTGTCGAACGCCTCTTCTCAATTCGATAGAATATTGTTGTAGAATGGCGATATTTTGGTTGTGAAATCTTTACTCAACCCACAAAGGATCGTTATGTAACGAGTAAGGACGTCCTGGGTGCCCAGCGCCTCTATGTCCGCTTCTGTTTCCAGTGATCAAGGGTTTTCTTTGAATCAATGAAAGCGGACAGAGCCGTCTTTTTCACTCTTGTAAAACTTCAATGAAATCTTCTAATCGTGCTGATGTGGTCTATGGTACTAAAATTCTACAGTATCTTACAAAGCATCCAAAATATCCTCATTGAACCATCCATCGCTCCGGAGTCTGTAAATTGGTACCAGACTGGTCCCAGACTTGTTTGAAAGGACAAGCACCACTGACTCGCTTCAACGGGAGGCCACCGCGAGTCATTGTAAAGGCCAGACATGCGTTCAAGCACCTCGAACGAATTTAAAAATTGAAGACGAATACATGGCGCACCCCTAGGGATTGATCAACGCCGCGAGCTTTATCCTTTATCGTTTTTTACCCTACAAGAAAGTTATATTTTTTCTTGGCAGAAATTCGTAACAAGCTTATAACAGTCTACACAAACTTTGGAAAAGATTCACTGAACACGTCATCTTTGTTTTGATCATTGAGAAACATTTCCGTTCTCACCACTATCGATAATCTTATTAAAGTCTCTTTTGATACCTTTATTTCGAGTGCTATATTAAGATCACGCTTAAATTCAATAGATCCTTTCATTATTATTTGAGCCAACTTGGTCTGGTAAGGGCTCTTGTACAGCCCGATACACTCTACTCCCTTACAGAGAGTCATCGAAGACAACGTTTTACACTCTATGTCAAGCGACGTTTTGACCTAACACAGAGTGTTTGCGCACTCGATTGCTCTTTGGCTGGTATTTTATCATATTTTACCTTTACTTCGAGTGCTTTATTGAGATCACGCTCGAATTTTAATAGATCCTTTCATTATTATTTGAGCCAATAAAAAAAATCGAAAGACGACGGGTTCTGCCCGACTGACGAGTCTGTAAGGATGAAACACATGTATCGGGCTGTACAAGAGCCCTTACCAGACCACATGACATGTTGGCTCAAATAATGATGGAAGGATCTCTTATGATATTTTAACCATTTTCATACGAGAATTTCCATATTTATTCACAAACTACAACATTGTCATTGTAGCTCGCCACGCAATCGCATCGAGTGCCGCGCAAGATTTCAACGTCGTTGTTAAGCAGTTAAATGACTTGAGGATGGAAACGTCCAAACACTATATGGTATAGCGAAAACATCTAGCGCTAGGCTGCCAATTCCAAAGTGGTGTTAACTTTTGATCAGATAGGCATTTGCATGCAATATCTAAAAGTACGGAAATGATCGCAGATGTTTGATCTTTCCATTTGAAATCGTATGAGACCTTTCTACGAAGACGACAGCTGAAACAACAGTGTTCACCAGGGCCTTTAAAAACCGAAAAAAAAATAACGCTGCATTCTTAACCTCTATAAATCGCCACTGTCGACATCGAACAATTAGAGTGCTAGTGGGAAGGAACACTACCGAATAGATCTAAAGTAGTATCGATTTACTGAAGAATTACAGTCGGAGCATGAAATACAACGTTGGGTAGTCGATGGGAATTGTCCACACTTGCATTGATAATTTTGGATAGACATCGCCTACGATGAAAAGTGCTTTGGGTCATTTCATTTTTATGCCAGTACATTTCACAATAGCCATGGTCATTTTCTACTAGCTTCTTCTCACTTTTAGGTTTCGATCCATTGCGCTTTCGATATACTTTCGGGTTTTCGTACACTGCGTATGCACTGCCGCCTTCGATTTTGGAAGGTCGGATGTACTCTCAATATTTGAACGTCATTGTTTTCACGTGAAATATAGAATCTTTTCTTGTTTTTTAGAGCGTATTATGCAAATCAAACGAACCTTTCGGCCTGTTTTTCGTTTGATCTAGAACTAAATTGATACGATGTGTAGAAAGTTCGAGCTGTTCAGATGTCTCAATATGATTTTTGCAATGAACTTGTACGTTTGGTATAGTTCATTTGCGCATTTTTCTTGTGAACATTTTGGCTTGCAACTTGCTTACACTTGCCTTAAGATGGAACTCTTGTCTTGGATGTCTTGAAAGCCTTGGAACGAATTTGTTTGCTACTCATACACGAGTGGCGTGTAAGAGAACGTGCTAGTGAAGCGGCGCTCAAGATTAATGGAGCTCGGAGCAATGATACGATTGCAGAAAAAGCGTCTAGAAGATGGTTTGCAAAGTTCAGACCTGGAGGGAACAGTCTGCAATGCTAGTAGCGTTAGAGCCGTCCACAGAAGCCTTATTAATCTTGTGTGCCACTTCATTAGCATTTTCCTCTACGCACCATTCGCGCATTTTAGCAAAGACGACTTTGTTCTCAAGAAAAATCATTCTCAAGGCAAGCCTAGGCAAGTTGTATGTCCAAAATGTTTGGATGTTTGGACAATGTGTAATCGAACAATATCACAATCATACAATCTTATTGCGTAAATCATATTAAAAAGGCAAAAGACGCGAACTTTTTAACAGCCTATCACTATTCTCATACGGTACACTGTTTACCTCATTGTGCTTCACCTATATATTTCTGCATTATTATTATTTCAGTTATTTTTACATATAAAAATATAATCCAAGTCCATGAACTCGACTCGGAGAAAACCATAAAAAGTCTAACGCCTTAAGCTCGTAGCCTACTACAAGCAGAGGTCTCTGGCAACTAAATCAGGCTATTAACAGTGCCACAGTCTCACTACATCTCTAAGGAACTGTGACTGAAAGTGATTTCCAACTCCTAATTTTTCAGCACGTCTAAAAACCCATCATTTTTGACAGTTATTAGTAAAAAATCCTTGCCACCAACTTTTGTCTATCGCTGACGACTTTTCGCTTTCTAATAGTTCAAATTTACGCGCTCAAAT